>NW_004624732.1:23618744-23648817 GCF_000247695.1 Heterocephalus glaber | reverse complement strand
CAGTCTAGGTGCCCACCAACAGATGAATGGATGAAAACATATGTGGTGTATATATACACAATAGAGTATTACTCAGCTGGATGAAATGGCATCATTTGCAGTGAAACAGATGGAACTGGAGATTATTGTGTGATGCAAAATAAGCCAGACTCAGAAAGATAGGTGTCAGATGTTCTCCCTAATGTGTGGAGTCTAAAAAGATGACACAAAAGTAGAAGGGAGACCATTATTAGACAAGGGGAAGAGAATAAGAGGAAGCTAGAGGGAGGTGTAAGGAAGGTTAACAGAAGGCTGGACATGATTGAAATACTACACAGTGAAGGCCAGTATCTTATAAAATTAATAGGTATTAATATTTTAAAAGAACTAGCCACACATTAACTTTGAAGATGTAAAAAGGAAAAACAGACTAATTAAAATTTAAAAATCTAATAAACACTGGCTGTATAATAGAAATGACTGTTGAAAAGAGAAATAAAATTGCAACAATAATACCATATTTTTATCTATTCGCTTAAAAACTATCCTTTTGAATTCAACTGTAGTGATTATCCTTTGATCGCAGCATACATAACATCGTCTTAACCCAGAATGCTAAGTGTTACTTTTACCTTCCCTGAAACCTTAGAATAAATGAAGGATAATAAACCACCTATGTGAAAACTAGTTCCAACTACAGCAATCTTTTGACAGAAATTTGCATGCTTCAAACACAGTAAGAAAAAGCTGTGAATAAATGAGGTAAGAATCTATTTTAACATTGTAAAAAAAAATGCAAGGAGGGGGGAAAACAATAATAAAGAGAAATTTAAAGCAAATCATTGATGCCAAAATTTGCTTAAGTATAAAGCAAATTTTGCTTTACATTTGATGAACACATGATGAGGCTGATCCAGAAAAGGAATTATGTAATTACCAACATCAGACTGGAAAAGAGCACATTACAGAAGTTTTTGATGTAAAAAAGATAAAGATGGAAACATCTTTATATGAATGGATTTAAAACTCTGGGAGGTAGGGTTTTTTTGCCTTTTGCTTAAGACGTGCAAAAATTTAGATGAAAGAGATTCATTCTTAGAAATTTAGTTTACCACTGCTGAAGTCATAGGCATAGTAGGCAAGGACTTTTTGAACAGAACTCCGGTTGCATAGAAATAGTATCAAGAATCAACAAATAGGATTACATCAAATTAGAAACTTCTGCAAAGCAAAAGAAACAACCAACGGAGTGAAGATACAGCCTACAGAATGGGAAAAAAACTGTTGCCAGTTACTCGTCAAAGGACTAATAGCTAGAATATAATAAACAAAAAAAATTAGAAGCCTCAAAATAAAACATCTAGTCCAAAAAACGGACAAGTCAAATGAGTAAACACATCACAGACAAGGAAGTACATTTCATAATAACTAAATCTTTGGAGTAGACTATATGTGTCTGCTCAACAGACTATACGTCTGCTTAACAGATGGATGAATGGATAAAGAAAATTTGGTATTTATACATAATGGAGTACTACTCTGACATAAAGAAAAATAAACTCCTGGTGTGAAAAACTAAAAGTGTAAATAAGAATCAAAATATGTAATTGATACTGTGAAATAGGAAGAAAATGTTTAAAGGAATAGGGGAAGTGGGAGGGGAAGGGGAAAGGAAAGAAGGGAAAAGAAAAAATATGAGAAGAGGAAAAACATGGAAACAAAGTCTTTGTAAATAGGGAAGGGTAGAGGGGGTGAAGGGAGGGCAGGGGAATGGGGAACAAATAAGAACTAAAATACATCATGTAAATGTACAGCATCCCAATGATGAATGTAACTGTATTGTATACCTAAAATGTACCAATAAACTAAATGGAAAAAAAAAAAAAAGAAAGAAAGATAAACTCAAGTTGTTTGTGGGAAAATGATTCATCTTGAGACCATAAAGTTAAGTGAAATAATCAGATACAGAGGCTTGACTATGGCATAATTTCTCTTATATGAGAAGACCAATATATAAAGTGCAAAATAACACAGACAATAGGAAAAAAGACAGAAAAATGTTATTGTAATTGAGCATAGGCAATATATCTATAAGTATACTTTGATTTAGTACAATTGTCTTATGTGTTTATGTTTTTTAGACTGTTAGTCTGGCTTTTAAGCTATATTTATGATAACTAACTTGATTAGGATTTATAAAATAAAGAAATGAAAAAAAAATTTTTTAAAAAAGAAATGAATCTGATGTTGGCAAAAAAATTTTAAGGGGAGTGGGAGGGGGAAGAAAAAAATAAGAATTCAGATGTGTTATGTACATGTACCAATTCTCCATGATGAATGTAATCATTATGTACTGGAAACATGTACTAATAAAAATAAAATACCAAAAATTTTAAAACATAAAATACAAATTTTAAAAACTAACATCAGAGAAAATAGGGATCATGTATAGTCCAGTAGCTACTAAAGAAATTAACTCTATAAATTGATACCTTCTCTAAAAGAGATGGCTTTTCTGGCCTTAAGGGTGAATTCTTCAAAAACACTTAAGAGATAATGCCAGTGTTACGTAAAATCTGCCAAATAATAGAACATAAGAAAACACAACCCAATTTGTTCTACAAAGTTAAAACATGACATGAACATTGTAAGAAAAGACAATTATGGTCAATTTTGCTTATAAACACAGATGAAAAAGAAAATCCTAAACAAAGTACCAAGTCCACTAGCTGTATGTAAAATGGATAACACATGAGAACCAAGCTGAGCTTATTCCAGGAATAAAGGCTGGCTTAACATTAATAAATCATTCCATGTAAACTGCTGCTATAACATAATTATTCTCCCTTATTATGTTAATCATCTCAATAGATGCAAAAACATCTAAGAAACTGAATATCCATTGCATTCATAATAAAAATTTCTTAGGAGATAAGAAATAAAAAGACTCTACCTTAACTTTATCAAGGATATTTTTTAACCTACATCAACCATCATACCTAATAATGACATGCTAAAAGCTTTCTCTTTGACATGAGGAATATGACAAATATATCAGCTGTATGGTTTTCTTCAGCTAGCTAATGCTTTACAGCAAGAAAAAATGAATTTAAAAATATCTAGAAGATTAAAGATATACCATGTGTGTTTAGCAAGATTAATACAAAATCAATATACAAAAAAAATCAACTACATTTCTATTCGAGCAATAAGCCAAAAGAATTGTTTAACTATTGTTCCTCCTCCTGCCCCTGCCCCATCTTCCATCTTTCACTTCTGCTTCCAGTTCTTCTAAGATGAGGTCTTACTATGTTGCCCAGCTGGGCTCAAACTCATGATCCTCTTGACTCAGCTTCCAAATAGCTGGGATTACATATATGCTCCATAGGGCCCAAGTTTCTATTCTTAACTGCATAAAAATAGTAGACACTTAGGAATAAATCTACCCAAAATAAATCCCTATCTTTAAAAAGTATGAAACAATAAAAAATTAAAGATGGTCAAAATAAATTTTAAAATTCTATTCAAAATTCCAAAATTGTCTCTGTGTATATATGTGTGTATATATTACACACACACACACACATTTTTTTAATGAACTTCAAACACTGATTCTAAAATGTGTATGAAAGTGCAAATAGCAAGACACTCTTTTGGTAAAACAAACTGATAAAACTTGGCCCCACTCAGTATCAAGATTTATTGGTTCCTCAAAAAACTAAAACTAAAAATTCCATTTGACCCAACTATTCCCCTTCTAGGTATCTTCTGGAAATAATTAAAGACATCATATTACAGTTACATGTGCAATACCATGTTTATAGCAGCACAATTTATAATAGCTAAATCTTGGAAGGAGCCTGTTATGTCCATCAACAGATAAATGGATTATTTATACACAATTACTATTCTGTCATAAAGATGAACTTGAGGCATTCATAGGTAAATGGATGTAACTTGAGACCATAATGTTCAGTGAGATAAGTCACACACACAAGCTTACCACATGGTTTCTCTTATACAAGAAACTAAAATATAAACATATATATATATAGAGAGAGAGAGAGAGAGAGAGAGAGAGCGCAAAATAGAAGATAGTTAAATAGGAAGTAGAGAGATCTTTTTCAAAGGGATAGGGGAACAAGAGATGGAGGGAGGGGTGGGAAAAGGGATAAAAAAATTAAAGAATTAAAGGAAAAAATGTGAAATACAGCTTTTGCAAATGGAAAGGGGACCAAGAGTTGGAAGAAGGAGGGGATTAAACAAAAAAAGAAGAATTATGACGTGTATGTACATGTAACAAATCACCTTGATAAATGTAATCATTATGTGTTACAAACGTACTAATAAAAAAACTTTGTAAAGATTATAAAACAACATAATTATGACAGTTTGCTGTCAGTTCACATTGATATACAGTTCATATAGTGGACACCATACCAATACACAGAAAAAAAGAAACCACTTCAAGCATATGAGGGCACTTTCTTGGTAAAAAAGATGGCACCACACAGCCATGGCAGTAGTGCTGCTTTTGAAATAAAAGCTCCTAGGTCAACCAAGTATCTACATGAAATAATAAGAAACTGACTCCTTTCTCACAGCACACACACATGTAAATGAATTCCTGACAATAGATTTAAGTGTGGAAAGCAAAACAATAAAGCTTTTACAAAGTGAGGAAAATAGCTCATGATCCCAGAAAAAGAGAAAATGTCATCATATGATAAATACAACTTTAGAGGCAAAGAGTGATAAAGTAGACTAAATGAAAATGAAGAATTCTGGAGCATCAAAACTGCTGTAAGAATGTGAAAAAGCAAGCCACACTGGAAGAAGATAGTTATAAAAGAACAAAAGCAACAAAAGGCTCGATTCTAGAATCTATAAAGATCTACTAATTCATTGGTAGCCAAGTAGTAGAAAAATGGGCCAAAATATGTGGACAGACACTTCACAAAAGATACTGATGGTCTTAAGTCTATGAAAAAACATACAACGTCCATTAGTCAAAAGCAAATAAAGTAAAATTGTAATCAGACATCATTACACATTCACGAGAATGGCTAAAATGAAAAAGCCCAGTTCAAATGCTAACAAAAACGTGGTACAGGGAAACTCTCCTACATACTGGCAGGAATGTAAACTGGCATAACTGACACTTTAGAAAATGTCTTGGTTGTGTCTAACAAATTTGAAGATACACATATGCAGCAGCTCTGCTAGTAGAAATGTACCCAACAGAAATACATGCATAGATCCAACAGGTGACTACGCAAGAATGCTCAGAGCAGCACTACTCACAGGAGCCCAAAACTAGAAATGCATGTGTCTATCCAGTGCAGAATGTGCAAGTTGTAGTATTCACACTAAGAGATGCAATAAAACCAAAAATAAATACATAAAAGTTACACTCAATGATAAAATTTCATAATGAATGAAAAGGCCACTATATACACATTTGTATGAAGTTCAGAACCAAGCAAACAGAAACGATTAACTTAAGGTGCATATTGAGATGATGAAACTAAAAAGAAAACCAAGAGCATGATTACCATAGATCAGCAAAGTGGTGACCCTGGGGAGAGCAGCAGTGATCTATCTAAGCAATGTCCTTTCTTGTCCCAAACAACAATTAAACAGCTGTGTGCTGTATGGTAACCCATTAAACTGTGCCTTTGTGTTTTGTGTATATCCTATATACATTGTACAGTTTTTTAAGTATTAAATGAATTCCTGATAATAGATCTAAGTGTAGAAAGCAAAACAATAAAGCTTTTGGAAAATAATATGGGAACACAGCTTCATGACCCCACAAAAAGAGGAAATGTCAGGATATGATAAATTTAAACTTGAAAGGAAGAGAGTGATGAAACGGACTGAATGAAAATGCAGAACCTTGGCACATAAAAACTGCTGTAAGGATGTAAAAAGAAGTCAGATGGTGATGGTGCATGCCTGGAATCCACACACTATACAAGGCCAAGGCAAGGAGGATCGTAAGTTTGAGCCCAGGCTGGGCAACTTAGTGACCTGTCTCAAAATAAAAAATAAAACTGAGATGAAGATGTAGTTCAGTGTATAGTGCAGGGGCCTTGGGTTCAATCCCCAGTACCTAAATAAATAAAATTTATGCATAGACATGGGAGTGTTCCTATAAGTCTGTGACAAATGCCTTAGAACCATCCCTGCCTTCCCAAAACATGAGTGATGCCACCAAGGTTCTCTTTCCAGAGCATAAGACTACTCCCTGACTAAAGAAAAAGGTACTAAATCTTTTTCTCCAAAATCTATCCATAAGAGACAAAGCTAAGTAGGAAGAATAGACCATTTCTTAACCTTCAGAATACTGGATTGGTTGGGATACAAATATTTTACACTCGTACCTTAATGTTTTTAAGGCACTTTGGATAATCTGAGTAATCTCACCATTACCATGAGATGTAGAATATAATTATCCATATTTTACAAATGAGGAAAATAGACCAAAGCATCAAGGGACTTCCTGAAGGTCGCAAAGTTAAGATGGAGACCAAACTGCAAACAAACCTGAACCTCCTAGCAATGTCAAAATCATTTTCAGAATGGCACAATCACAATATACACAAACCCTATGTTCTTAGTCTTTTTCTCCAGTCAGGTTAAGACCTTGAGCAAGACACAATACTTCTTGGCAGGAATGTAAAAAATGTATAGTGATGCAATTATCAGATTACCTCTAAAGTCACCTCAGCCCTAAACTTTCCAGTCCAGGAAAAGCACAAGGCAAGGGCAGCCTTGGGGCAGATGCCTGGCTCTGCCACCTACTGGCCAGCTGCTCACTCTCCAGGCTTCAAAAGCTCCATCTCTTTATACATTTACCTTAAAGAACACACGTGAGGGTTAGGAAAATTTTAACAAAAATGTCTGGCATTTTGTAAGCACTGAATAAGTGCCTATTCCCTTCTTTATGAAAGCAATACTTTAATAAAATAAAGAATGACCTGTTTTGTTTTATTTCAGATAGGGTCTCGGCATACAGTTTTAGGCTAGTCTTGAACTCACAATGTAGCCCAGGTTGGCCTGGAACCCTTGGTGACTCTCTTGCCTGAGCCTCATGAGTGCTGGGATTTTTCAGGTTGCGCCACCACATTCTTCAAGAATGACTTAAATAAATCAGTGAAGCAAGGAGGAAACAAAATAGGCATAAAATCTAAGGAAGAGGTAAAATTGACAAAACTCTACCACCCAATGATAACCCTGTTAATATTTTGGCAATTATTCTACAAGACATCTAGGTTGATACACACATGCACTTTTTCATCCAATATGCTATGGAAATCTTCCCAAGTCATCAAATACAGATCTACATCCCCAATTTCAGTGGCTATATAATATCCTATTGATTTTTGAGTCATAATTACTCAACCTATACTGCAAATTCCTATAGACAGACCCCTATGTTTAGAAGTTTTCATTATTTTACATAATATGGTGGATGAGTATATACTTCCACACATGTGCTGTTACCTCCCTAGGGCACTGGTGGCAAACCCATGGCACACATGCAGCAGTGGGCTGTTTGCATCACTGAAAGCTCTAAAAGGTTCACCATCTCTGGCCTAGGACAAATGCTAAGAAAGATCTCTGCTGGATTAAAAAAAAAAAACCCTTATATTCTTTTTTTTTTTTTTTTTTGGTACTGGGGATAGAGGCAGGTGCAGTACCACTGAGCTAAACCCCTGGCCCTACCCCTATATTCTATTAGCACTATGTTTCACACAATGCATTTCACATAATGCACTTAAAATCAGGGCTGTGTGCTGCTAATTACTATACATTTTTCAGTTAAGACACTAAATTGCAACCTTATTAACTAAGGGGGGATCAGTTAATTACCAATCTATATGGTATTCACTTTCAATTCCAGTAAGAATAAGACCACAACACAAATATGGGGTGGGGGTGGGGGTGAAATCAGTGTCTTGGTGCACACACATACGGGCTGTGTAGATTAGTTACTCAACCTTCCTGTCCTAAGCAATCACCTAGGAAGTCTCTGGACACTCAGCCCAATAATCACGCACCTAATGGGACCTGTTACTGCCCATACACAAAGATTAAACCATCAGAAAGGGACATAAGATCACGTCACCATCAAACCAGGAGGCAGCAATAGGCTAAGGCTGGGAGACAAGGTTTAAATACAGCGTTTCAGCAATCACAGAACTGTTCTGTGTGTTTTCTTCCTATGCAGTAGCTGCTAGCCACACTGAACGACTGAAATGTACTTAGTTGTGAATGGGAAACAGAACTTTTCATTTTATTTCATTTAACTTTCAACAGCCACATGAGGCTCATGCTATGGTGCTGAACAACTGGTTGCAAACACACACACAGGAGAAATGAGACCAGCTGTGTGAGGGGGTAGGGGGTCAGGAAACCTGGACACCTCCTACAGCTCTAGTCACTTGGCATCATGTGGGAAAGGAATGAAGGCCAGTATGGCCAGATCTCCAGATTTTAAACACTGGCAACCTATTCAGAGAAGTTTAAAAGTACTGAGAAGCCCAAACCACATTTGTGGGTCAAATCCTGCCAACAATCTGCAACCTTTCCCTCCAGATGCATCTCATAAATGGCACTAAACTTCCCACACGGGCTTTCAAAATTCTCCCTAGCTTCCAAGCTGAACTGCCTATTCCTCTCTTCCAGCAGCTCCCAGACAGCCAGTAGGGCTTACAGCACTTCCCCTACATGGGTCACCTGTAAGCCTCCCCACTCCTCTCCTCCAAGGTCTAAGACCCAGCCTTTCCACATAGTCTGTAGTCCTCTTGGTCTACCTCCTCTCCAGCCTTCTAACACCTCCATACTCCTCAGTCTAGCACACCCAGCTGAGTCCTGTACTTTTCTCTAGCTCCTTCACAAACAGACTAAGCATCTCTCCAAAGAGATCCCAAAGCCTGGCTTGATGATATGTACCTCTAGTCACAGCTGGTCCAGAGGCTGAGGCAGGAAGATTTCTTAAGCCCTGGAGTTCAAGGCCAGCCTAGGCAACATCGTAAGACCTGAGCATAACAATAAATAAAAAGACCACAAACTATTCAAAGCAGGGCTGTTTCTTATACAGTTGTCCCTTCAGCATCTATAGGGCACCTGTTCCAGATCCTTCAGGTACTAAAGCCCTCAGGATACTGAAGACTTTCTAAAAACAACATGGTATGCATATGTAACCTATGCACATGCTCTTGTACACTTTAAAGAGATTTCTTATAATGATACAATGTAAATGCTATGTGAACAGCTGTTATACTGTACTGCTTAAGGAATAGTGACAAGGTAAAAGTCTACATATGTTCAGTACAGACGCAATTTTTTAAAACATTTTCCATCCAAGGTTGGATGAAACCACAGATGTTAAACACAGGTACAAAGGGCAACCGTACAACTTTTCTTATCTCCATCTACTTCCCCAAAGATAGCAAGGGGGAAGGTGAGGGCAATTAACTTTTACCAGCACATATTCTCATTACTATCTATTTAATCTTCCCAACATTTTGAAGTAAATACCATATCTACTTTTTTTTACCATTCCTACTTTGCAAATAAGGAAACTGAACCCTAGAAAAATGAACAAATAATTGGTCACTTTATCTCTTAGGTAGCTCAAATATTAATGCCTTCGTCTACAGATCAAGAACATTAAGTCTGTAATGACATTCACAAAGTCAAATCACTGATATGTGTTTATTTATTGTGGAGAACCAGCTGCCCACTGGTTGTGCTTCTGGCACAAAGTGTGCAGCAGAAAGCATCCCAAGAGTGTACTATAACTAATTTTAGGGACCCAACTATCTGTGAATTGACTCACTAGTTACAGCCCCAGCCCTGCAATCTCTTTGGAGGCACCATGGAAGGTGAGGGCACTCCTGGCATAGTGAAGGAGGACTCTACTGCCTGTTCTCAGTGTGCACAAGGTAACATTCTGGCAAAAATCTGGGCCCCTACACACCACTTTACTACTTTATCTTTTTCTTTTTTCTTGGTACCAGGGATCGAACTCAGGACCTTGCGCTTGCAAGGCAGGCGCAGTGCCACTGAGCTAAATCCCCAGCCCCATTTTACTACTTGAAAGAGTAAAATAAAATAATAAAAAGCCAAAAAGGAAATATTAGTCATTCTTGAAACGTTGAAATCTGGAATAAAACGTAACAATACTTTGTCCTTAATATACTCTCTAACCCGTGCGATGCATACTTTTAAAGAGGGTGACCTTTGTGCATTCGTTTAAGTCAGAATTTGAGCACTTACTAGAACGTTATGTACCTGACCAAGTTTTGTCCGTTTAGTGGCAGAATGAGTAAGCCATTAGACATACTATAAGGAATTTTTAAATAGTTACTGGAAGAGCTGTGTCAGTAAATGAGAAAAAAACACTCGATCCTAGATGTAAAGAAGTCAGCCTAAAACAGACATGGAAGCAACTACTAAAATGATGGCAAAAAAGTTTCTCCAAGGGATAGCTACATACTAGATCAGAATCAGCACAGAGAGGTCCAGGGAACAAGAGCAAGTCAGAAACCTCCAGCAAGGGAATATGGGTCAGGCAGTCCAAAATCAAATCTCCTCATTTGCCTGCAAATAAGACTTGTTTTTTGCAAATGTTTGTTAGAATCATGATCCAGAAAAAGTCAATAGGACAAGAGATTATAACAGATGACAGCTTGAGGTTATTCTAAAGGCTCCTCAAATCTACAGCAAACTTCTCAATTTCCTTCCTTTCATGGCCTCTTCATACTGCAGAAATCTTGTTGGCTGTGTTATAGAAGGAGCCATATTGTGGACTGGGTTCTTTCTTCGGCATGATTAAACCTGACCTTGTGTTTCTTGCAAATGGAAGTTAGCTCTATAGGGATCTGGTTAGATTCAGATACCACATTTCTAGCCAGAATATTTTGAAGATGATACTGTAATCTTTATCCTAATAATATCTTCCATATTTCATCAAATCTAAGTCACCATCAATTTTATGAACAATAAGGAAAATTTGGTGACAAGAAAAGTTTGCTATACCACTCATCCTGATATCAGAGATGTTAGAACTGTGAGGGGAGTGAGTCTCAGAATTGAAATACTATAGTTTGCTTATTGCTTTAAAAAATTAAAAGTTCTATAGGAGTTCTACAGAATTACAACTTCAAAAATAGCTTTGAAAACAGAAGGATTTTTAGAAATGTGGGATGCTTTACTCCAGTGTCTCTTGGAAACAGAAATGAGCATTCAAGGTTCTAGGTATCCGCCAAAAAGAAATGAAAACATAGCCACACAAAGATTTGTTTGTGAATCAGTCATAATTCATAATAGCAGTGTCATTTATAGTAACAAAAAAGGTAGAAATAATCTGAATGTCCAAAAAATGGCAAATGAATAAACAAAGTATGGTATATTCACACAATGAAATCCCACTGAACAGGAACAAACTAAATAACACCCTACCACACAGACGAAGCTTGAAGGCATGATGGTAAGTGAAAGAAATGAGACACAAATGACAACATCTTATACAATTTCATTTACAGTAACTGTCCAGAACATGCAAATCCATAAGAACAGAAAACAAACAAGTGATTACCTAGGCTGGCAGCAGTAACGGGGACTACCAACAAATGGGACTGGGGGGGTGGGGGCTGGAGGAATGTTTTTAAATTATATTGTAATGATGGTTTCACAACTCTGTAAATATACTAAAAATAACTGAATTGTACACCTACATAAATTTTACGGTACGCAGATTATAACTCAATAAAGCTTTTATTTTTAAAGCAAAATCAGTTACCAGTCTTAACAGAATTCTTTTCTGACCTCTCCAGTGACTGGACCATGGAAAAGCTCCTTTTACTTATCTATCAAGAAATAATGGCTGTTACCAGAGGCAACAAGGCCCAGGGTCAGGAGCTGAGATCTGTGACTGGAGAGCAACATTGCTTGTGCATACCAAGGGTCTTAAAGGGCCTTGCAAGAACTCTCCAGAAAGTGTGAGGTTCATATAATCCTCAACTAGTCTCTCTGCTGTCCTTTACTGTAATCACCTGAAGTTTCCTCAATGCACTGTGCTCTCACAGTCTTCTCTGCCTCAAGTATTTTGCATTCCCTCTCCTGTCTGCTCTTGTTCCTCTTTCAAGGCTCACTTCAAGCATCATCAACTCCAGTGGGCACATACCAGCATCCACTACACAGAGATGGAAAGCAGTGTTTCCAGTAACTTACTATGCACTGCTGTTCTAGCAGTCAAAGTCTGATGTGAGCCATAATTTTCAAACCATCTATTTCTCTAGTGCTTAAACCCTAGTCCAGTGATGGCAAAGCTTTTAGAGCTTTCAATGATACAAACAGCCCACTATAGCACATGTGCCATAGGTTTGCCACCACTGACTACTTAAGCTTCCTGGAGGCAAGCTCTGTATTTTATTCATCTATCGACAACATCAACAATAATGCCAGCATATTTGGGGGAGGTAAACAACATGAACTATGTGTTCCAATTAACAAACCCAAATACAATGGCTGCCATCAAGACATTAATTTTTGCTTTATCCTACTTGTATCCTTACTTCTACTCTCTCCCAACAGGCTGTTCTCAACAGGCAGCCAGACTGTCCTTTCAGAAGGGAAGCCACGTCCTGTTACTATGCAAAAGCACCCAACAGCTCTCACCTTAGCTAAGAGCCAATCCTTACAAGAGCCTATGCTTTCACCATCTGACTCCTCTGAACTCTCTGAGCTCACCTACTGCCCTCTTCCTCCACTGGCCTCCTGGCTGTTCCCTGTGGTGCCAGATCCACTCTGCTCTTTGCAGTGATGCTCTCTCTGCCTGGAACACTCTTCTCAAGAACCCATCAAGTTGTGCCAGCCTCTCTTGCGAGGCTTTGTTTAAATATTACATCCTTAGCAGACCTGCCCAACTACTACTCAATGAATTACAGGTACGATCACAAACTCCCTATACCCACCCTGCTTTATTTCACTCCAAAGCACTGACCACTTTCCAATATTCTGTAAAATCACTCAGTTAACTTGTTTACTCTTTCCCCATGCAGCACATAAGCTTCATGAAGACAAATTTGTATCTGATTATTCACTGTTATTGTACAAAAGCTTATTTGTTGAATAAATCCATAAATTCCATTGATGCCTTCTTGTTCACTTGGAAAAGGGTCTTTCCCTTGGACTCAAAATTAAGTTGAACATGAATAAATGAATTCTGACATACATTCCTCCTTCCATACTTCTTGCTAAAAAGTGATGCCATGCTGGGTGTGGTGGCACACACCTGTAATTCCAGTACTCAGGAGGCTGAAGCAGGAGGACTGCCATATGTCCAAGACTAGCCTGGGTTATATAGTGAGTTCAAGGTCAGCATGCCCCAAATTCTACCACTGCCTATCCCAAGAGCACATGGTGAAAGTTAGTCCTACCTGGATTTTAGTTCTGTTCATGCCTACCTTCAAACAGCTGACAGCTTAAAGCTGTAGCATCTAAACCTTCAATTTCATATCTCAATTAGACTACGTAGTATGATTATTTACTTAAAACTCATACAATCTATTATTATACAAAAATACATACATAGTATATAAGGAAAATACATACTAACAGGCACTATAATGTTCTTACTGCAGCCGCTCCCACAGCCCCTCCCACAGCCCCTCCCCAGAACCCACCATACCAACATGGGAAAGCAGCACCAAGTAGACAGTTTTACCTCACTCAGATTAGAAATGAGAAAACATCAAAGAAACCCTCCAGGCACTCTTCAAAGCATTTCACTGTGGACTACCAGGAAAGGTAATATGTTCCCAAAATCCTCAGGCTCTAAACCACGAAAGTTTTAGATAGCCAGATTCCTCCAGAGCTCTTCTCAGCTTATTCCATCAGAATGACCTTGCAAACAGAAGCTTTCATCCTGGCCTAGTCACCCTCCAAATATTTTATGAAAAATCCATTTACTAAAACTGCAGGTATCAGCAAACCCAGATTCACTAAAGACAGTACTCAAAAGCCATCCTTTGTCTGAACTTGAAGAGAAAGCTTTCAGGACCTGGGTCACTGTGATGGAGATGGCCAAGGTATGAACCATACCTTCTTTTTTTTTTTTTTGGTACCGGGGACTCTGGACCTTGCGCTTGCAAGGCAGGCGCCAGAACCACTGAGCTAAATCCCTGGCCCTAAACCACACCTTCTGAGACATGCAAACCACATGGCCCAAGGTAAACCCAGAAGATTGATTGTCTTCCAAAACCCAGGATGGCTAAAATAAAATAAAGACAAGGACAATTTTTAGTGATAATGTGGAGAAATTGGAACCCTCATATATTGCCGGCAGAATTTTAACTGGAAAACAGTCTAGTGATTCCTCAAAGTATTAAAAGTCAAGAGTTATCCTATACCTCAGCCATTCCACCTCTAGGTATATACTCAAGAGAAGTGAAACCTACATCCACACAAAATTACAAATCTTCACAACAGCATTATTCATAAGTCAAAAAATGAAATCAACCCAAATGTCCAGCAAGTGATAGAGAGGTAAAACTGGCCTATCCATACAATGGAATATTATTTGGCAATAACATGAAATTAAATATTGAACTCATAATACAATATGAATAAGTTTTAAAAACATTACACCATAAATGAAATAAACCAGACACAAAAGAGCACCTATTATATTATTCTATCTTATTAAATATCAAGAATAGAAACAAAAAATTCAAAGACAGAAAACTGATTAGTGGTTGCAAGTGGCTTCAGGTGGGAGGATGGGGCATAATTCCTAATGGGTATGGAGTTCCTTTTCTAGATAATGAAAATATTCAAAATTTATATAGTGGTGATAATTGTACAACTCTGTGAATATACAAAAAACCACTGAGTTCTATATTATAAAAGGGTGAATTTTATAATTTACATTATGTGAATTTTATCTCAAAAAGGCACTTAAAACCTCATTATGTTGACAGCTTGGTTGCCAGCTGATGAGGTTTTGAAGTGACTGTGCTCAGGGGGGCTCTAACTTCATCAGGGGATTAATCCAATGATCAGATCATAGTCTGATAGCACAGAGACCATGCATGGTCCCTGGCCCCTTGCTCCCTCTGGCTCTCTTCCTACTCTCTTGGCACATCAGCCACAAGATGAACAGCTTTCCTCTAGCTGCCCTCTTCCCCACGATGCTCCGTCTCACCACAGGGCCAGAAGCAATGGAGCTAATCAACCACAAAAAAACTTCTCAACCTATAAGCCAAAACAAACCTTTCCTCCCAGAAAGCTGATTTTCCCAAGGATTTGTCACAGCAACAGAAAGCTGACTAACACATCATTATTACCATCATCATAATGCCTGAATGTAATGTGGTAACCAGGATTGCATTTCAGAAAAGAAAAAGGACATTAATGAAAACATTGAAGAAATCCAAATACAGCCTGCAGTTCAAGTAACAGTATTGTGCCAAGACCCTTGTACTTCCCAGTTTTGTTTTTCGTTTTTGTGGTGCTGGGGATTGAACCTAGGGCTTTGCATATGCAAGGTGAGTACTCTACCACTGTGCCTCTGCCTGTATTTCTTAATCTTAACAGATATCCGATACTACTGTAAGATGGTAACACTGAGGAAAGCCAAGTGAAATGTATACAACAAGAACCTTCAAATTACTGTAAAGTAAAAAGTTTATTCAAAAATAATAATGAAAATTTACAGTGCTTCTCAAACAATGAATACAAAGCTTCTCTGGAAAAAATAATTGAGACCTACTTTTATTTAGCACGGAAAGATGTCTATGTTATGAAATTTAAAAAAGAAAAAGAACTCAGTAAATTGCAGAACAATATGTACAGCATGACCCTTTAAAAAATTCATGTGCAATGTGCTTATATTCAGAGAAACTTTTTTTGCCTAGTGCTTCATACATGTCTGCATTATGAAAATTTTAAAATATGCACATAATTTTATAATTAAAGTCAAAATAAAATTTTTTATTTTAAATTTTAATCAAACAAATTTAAATTCCCTAGAAGCTACCTGCCAGGCAGGAACAGAAGATTATCTTCTGTACAGTTTTCATCTACAAAGTAGGGAAGGAATACACATCCAAGAGTATGGTGCCAAGTTTATTTCTACCCCTATATCACTTCAATTCCAGGCATGCTACACACAAGTTACTGACAATCATATGTAAATGCTGGATGTAGACTCACTGTGTGAGTCTATTTTTGTGTGTATATCAATTACTTGCTGTAAAACCTAACCTAAGACCCTCTTCTCCCTTACTCAGGAAAGGCTAGTGCAGTACAGTGTACTGACCTCATGTGACCACTGTCAAAGGAAAACTCAAGAGACAAAACAAAACAGTAAGAAAGTATTAGTATTGAAATACAGGCAAGTGAATCTAGCCTTCTGAAATACTGGGCTTCCCAAATTCCTAAATACAGGATACTTTCGGCGGTTTGGTTTGGTTTTGTTCTATTTTTGAGATAGAGTCTTTCTATATTGCCAGGCTGGCCTCAAACTCCTAGGTTCAAGTGATCCTCCTGCCTCAGCTCATATGCAAGACTCTACTACTGCAAGGTTTACAGGAGAAAACAAAAAAAACAAAAGATGTAATTCATATGGTTACTATTCCCTCGAGTGAAAAATCGGAAGTTTCCTCTCTAATCTGGCATATCTACAACAGTCATATATCTGCAAGTATCAGGACAGCAAAAATCAGAGGCTACACTGTTTTATTTAGGAAATCAACAATTTACAAGGAGGGGGCTCAAGGTTTCGTTACATTAGGGCTTAATGTTACATAAATATTTTTATCTCCTAAGGTTTATCTCAAGAAGAAACTTTTACCTCTGCCTGAGGTAATGTGTTGCTATGGGTTACAACATAAAATGAATTTCTCACTACAGACACTAATGAGAGAACCGACAGCCTCTTCCTTGGACAGCAAGCCCTCCCAGAGCAGCAGCCCACCCACTTGCCTTTGTCTCCTTAGGGCAAGAACTAAGCTTAGACACAGCACAGGAGCCAGCCAAGCAATCTGCCTTCAGGGCCCCATGTGACCACTTGCTTTCCTGCACTGAATAAACATTTGCTACAGAGTTTGAGTTACTCCAAGGATTGAAGGAAAGGATTCAGAAAATGCTCAGCATAAGGCCTTAACATCTTTCACCCCCTTTCCTGAATTCTGCCTTTCATTGACTTATGTAGTCATCCAGCAAAGAACAAATAAATAACTTCAATGCCACACTGGGCTAGATTCACAGAGATGGTGAACCTTTCAGCTGATACAAATAACTCACTGCAGAACACATGCCATAGGTTTGCCACTACTGGGCTAGAACATAAACAGTTGCTTCAACACTGACAGAGTCCTTTGACTCCCTCCATAAAAATGAATGAGCAGAATACTGAACTGCTCTTTTAAATATTTTTGCATAAATGTAATTTGGAAACTTCCACTTTGCAGCTATCCCAAACTCTTCAATTATTTACAAGGGGATCAAACACAACAGATAAATTTCACTTAAGCTGATTTTTTGTTCTCTAGGGTTTTGTTAGGGTTCAGACTTTCATTTCTAAGTTTTCTCTTTCAATGCCCTGGGTGAGTACAGGGAATCTTCTCCTGCCCTTTTTGACTGTACTTTTTCAGAATCTGGAAAGGAAGTCACCTGTCTTTCTAGGTCTCAGTTTCTTTACTCGTACAGAGAAATGGTTCTAGAATATTTTTCATGGCTCTTCTAACTTTGAAATGTTATACAAGCATGACTGTGAGTCCTGACGATGGCCCCAACCAAGGCCAAGCCCAATACATGCCTTACACTTCTCCAGAGGCAGCTGTGAAGTCCCCAGGGTTCCATGAGGCAGCAGCCCCTCCCTACCTGGCTTCATTCCTGCTGTGTGCTAGGTGCCTCTTCTCTAGTGGAGGCCTCCCACTCCACCTGCCTTCACTTTCCTCTCCATTCTCTGACTTCCAGCCACCATATACCAGAACCACCTAGGCCAGCACTGGACTCTACACCATAGTGTTCACAGAGCAAACTGTCCAGTGCTGGGCAGGAGGCCAGAGAACACAGTCTCCTTGGGGAGGACAGAAGTGGGGATTAAACACAGTTTTGCCCCCGCCCACCACCACCACCAGGCACTATCACCAGCAACCCACTTATTGGTTCAAAGGTTCAATACCTTTTCTGGAGCCCAGGGAGGAATTGACAGAAACTATAAGCCATGTTTCTGCCCTACTCCAGGATGAAGTTAGAGGTCTTGGGAAAGAACAACATATATATATATATATATATATATATATATATATATATATATCCCGAGGACATGAGAAAGGAAATGTCAGATCTGTTCTTGTACAGTCTAGCTGTTCAAGGTAGCATATTATCATTTGAGCCTTCTAATAAAAATGCTTCACTTTAAAGGAAGGAAGGGAAGAGAGGGGGAGGGAGTGGAGGGGAGATGAGAAAAAAGGAAGGGAGGAAAACAAGCAAGTAAAGCAAAGAGATCTTGTCAAAGACAATCAGTAACAGCTCAAAAGAGGCAGGAAGAATCAGGAAAAACCTCATTTCAGGGTTGAGCCCCTCCATTTCCATTCCAAAAGTTCATTCATGCTTTTCAAACACACAATGAACAGTAGTCTTGCAAAAAAAAGAGAACTAAAAAATGATGCATGCCTACACACTTTATCAAATTCTTTCATGAAAAATAAGCCGATTTGTTCTTGCACAAAAAGCTTAAAGGCAGGACAGAGAAATCAAAATGAATTAGCTACTCTAATTGCTTCTAACTTCCAACCTCTTGGAAAACAAAAAGGCCCCGAGAAGTGGGAATAAACTCTCAGCTCAAGCCAGTTTCTTTTATTATTACAAAAGAATACTCCTACTCATCTCTAATGATGATTCCAAATTTCAAAAGCAAGCAAAACCACATTTGGAAGTATGATCAAGGGATTAAAAAGTAAAGTTCATGACAGAATAATTTCAAATGAAAAATTAACTGTTCAGCCAAAGGCAATGATAGAAAACAAAGAGGAAATCTAACACTGCCCATTCCTCTCTAAATGTTCCATTTTAGAAACCACAGTACATTATGTCTGAGACCCTATCACTCACTCCCTCTGGCCCAGCACTGGACAGTCTCAAATCATGATTCTAAAGTGGTCTGATTTCAAGCCAGGCACTGTGGCACGTGCCTGTAATCCCAGCATTCAGGAGGCTGAGCATTCATGAATTTGAGACCATCCTGGAATACACACCAGGACACTAGATAGATAGATAGATAGATAGATAGATAGATAGATAGATGTAAGTTTAATTTAATAATTAAGGGCTTTGCCCTAACTTAGAACTGTTGAAGAATTATTGAAGGCTTTAGGCAGAAAGGATACTGGCCGTCACCCTGTGTTCGATTTACCCTGTTTCAGTCACAGACTTATTAATTACCTACTCATCCCTGAGTCTGAAGGCTCCAAAGCCAGCTCTTTCTTTAGCACTATTTTGTCTTGTCAGGGGTGAAGAGAGTTAGGAATCAGAAATCAAAAAGCAGGGCTGGGGATTTAGCTCAGTGGTTCTGCCACCTGCCTCGCAAGTGCAAGGTCCCGAGTTCCCTGGTACCAATCCCCGGTACCAAAAAAAGAAGTCAAAAGCATACCAGCTGAAGACAGAAAAGCAATCACACCTTCTTATGAACCTTTGTTCCACATAGTCCATCAAAATGATAGAGCACAGAAGTTTGCCTTTCAAACCAACCCAGAGGATTGGGGGACAGGAAGAACCCAAAGAGCCATTAGCAGATGGAATTTTTCTCTGAACAAACACAGTGTGAGAAAAGAGGGGAAGCCACAACTCAGAATATGCTCCATGGGGGCTGCAGTGGGCCTGAAAGCTTATCCACCTGGGCCATAGGAAGTGCTGGACTTCTGTGGGCTGCTGTGGGGCAAGAAGAGGTTGGGACATTGGGATAAACAGCAGAATCCACATAGATGAGGGGCTGCCAGACAAGAGGACAGAAGCTATGCAAGCAGGGGGAAAGGTGAACAGACCAGGCTGGGCCTCTTTGCACATCCCGCTCAGTTCCAGCTTGAGTGTTCAGTTATTTGCTTCCCACCACTAGACTATGGGTAAGGTAACCAAATCATTTATCATCCACACCAGGGGACACTAAGGTTCAAAGAGGAGTTTACTATACCAGGACAAAAGGCATAAACAGGGACTGTCCTGGGCAAAGTGCACACGCGTTCTTAGGCACAGGCCTTTCAGGCTGGAACCCTATGTCTTACTCTGCTTTGCCTTCCCAGACGAAGCAAGGCTAGATGAACAAGGGGCCACTTTCTTCAGCCATTCTCAACATGCCACAAGCAATCTGTGCATTATTCCTACCAGAGCGGCCTTTCTACACGACTCCATAGCCCTACGCAGCAGCTGTGTTCCCATAAAACGAGAGGCACTTTGCTTAATTTAAAACAAAAACAAAACAAACCCTCCTCTAAGCTTTGAAATGAACTTCCTCCATACCCACAGTCAGCCGAAGGCTCTACCCTAAAGCCACTTTCCCACCGACCTCACCATGACCTTGTATGTTCATCCCTCCGTTGGCAGGGGAAGGCTGTCAGAGCCCAAAGAGCTGCAGTGACAGCTGATGCCCCACACTGGGAGCCCAGAGCCTTCTTCTCATGCTGCTCCAACTCTGGCTACTACCTGGCAAAATAACTCAAAAGAAGGATTATCAGGCATAAACAGCAAGTCTGCATTCTCCAGGTTGTATGCTGACAGCACCCTGGGAGGCAGCATGCACAGTGCAAGGAGGAAGATCGTAACACGTGTGCTAAGTCATCTCTGTTTGAGTCAGTCTATCAACTGTAACTCATCCTCAGGGTAAGTATTTTATTTTTATTGGTGCCAGGGATGGAACTCAGGACCTTGCACTTGTGAGGCAGGTGGTGCCATCCCTGAGCTAAATCCCCGGCCCAGGGCAAGTATTTTTTAAAAGCCCTAGGATCTGTCTTTTTTCTCAAGAGGAAATGTCTCAAAAGCCGAGTGCAATTTCCTGCAGAGTACTTGGGGGAGGCCAGAAATGGGCATGCAGCAAGAACTAGCTAGCACTGGGCTCAGACCCATGCTCCCCTCTGAGATTAACAGCTGTGGGTCCTATTAATGGATCTCCAGCACCCTTCTTAGGTTTCACTGGTTTAATGCAAGCTACCAAAAAATTCTAAAAAGACTACCCCATAAACTATGCAGGTGGTTCTGAAACAATCCACTTAACAGGGGGATGGATGTGGGGGTGCAAGAAGAGAAATGGGGAGGAAAACTGTGGGACCACTGGCCAGGCCTCAAAGCATTTTGCATTTCTTGGGTCCCATCACCAAATCACACGCCAGATGTCTAATATGAATACTCACTTTTATATATCCTGGAATGCTTTATGAACAATCATATCATACTATAATATGTTGTGTTATACTATGCCATCATCCCCCAGCATCCACGGGGATTAGTTCTAGTACCTCCATGAGTACCGAAATCTGTGGATGCTCAAGCTCCTTGTATAAAATGGCACAGCATTTGCATATGACCTATGCACATCTTATATATTCCAAATTCTCTCTAGATTACTTATAATACTGAATCCAGTATAAATGTTATATAAATAAGTTGTTAAACTATACAGTTTAGGAAACAATGACAATGAAAACCAGTCTATACATGTTTGAACAGATGCAGTTTTTTTCCAAACATTTTCATTCCAAAGCTGGTTGCATCTGCAGTTGTGGAACCTGCATATATAGAGGGCTGACTGTATTCTGAGTTGTACTAGTTTGTAAAATGTAAGCATTTGGTGGAAATGACTTAGGCTTCTCTCTCAAAAGGCTGTTTTCAAGAGGAACCACGACAGAGCTAAAGAGATATCTGTTGACAGTGCTTATTAGGCCAAGGAGATTCAAAGTTCCAAAACAGAAGGTGTTTTAGAAAAAAAAAAAAAATCAATTCATTTTAGTGGGGATTTATTTTGTGCAAAGCATAACACAAGTCTTAAATTACTTTCATGTGCCACTAGGAACTTTGGTAATGATAACTGCATTCCAGTGCCAAATGTTCAAAGTATTACTTAACCTTCCTTCAAGATTTCAATAATTCACTGCCAAACTCACAACGACTTATCTCAGTGAACTATTTCCTGCAACCTCTCATTTACCCCAAGTTGGCAATGACACCATAATTTCTTAACTTTCCAAAGTATAACCTGAAACAACTTGGGGACCTACTAAAAAAGCCTTCAATGAACCCTCCCAGCCTGCATAAAACCAGCTTGCTTTGGCACAGCAGCCATGTGCTTCAAGGTTCAACACCAACCTATCTTTCTAGGAAGCACAGTTCAGAAGAGTCTGAGTTCTGAATGCAGATAGCCCAACTTCAGGTGACAGTTCTACCGCTTATCTTCACTTATTAAAAGAGAACTACAGTAGCAACTATCAAGATGGTTGTGAGGATGCAGTGAAATTATTTGCCTAAAAGAGCTCAGCACAGGCCTGGTACACAGAACTCTTTGATGAATGTTAGCTGTTTTTGTTATGCCCACCTCTATCCATTCACTGAACAAATAATTTGAGCGATGCTATGGGCCAGCACTGTCCTAAGTGCTCAGCTTACAGGCTGAAACAAATAAAATCCCTGTCTTCCTGTCCTCCTCCTTGAGAATGGGGAAAGGCAGTACCCCAAGGCTTCACCACTGGTGACCATGGCCCAGCCCATTCCAGCCACCACAGCTTTGCTCAGGCACTATGTCCACCTGGAATGTCCTTCTACCTGCCAAAAACGTGCCTGTTTTTTAAAGAATAGCTCCAAGGTCACCATCTCCAGAAGCTTTTGAGAGAAGGGAAACTGGGATTCCAGCACTGGTTAGCTGTAACCTAACAAACAAGCCCTCATATGTAAACCACATTTACTCTGCTATCATCCCTGGTTTGAAGACAGGGAATATCCTTCTCTCTTAAACTACCCAGGGATCTCTTTTCAAAAAATTTTGTGAAGTGGGTATGTAAATCTCTAACTTAATTATCGTTCCTCACAGTTTGTTGATGAAGGCACCCAAACAGAAATCTGTACAATAAAGAGATATTAGGAAAAAAGAAAAAGAAGAAAGAAAAGCCTTTGGCCCTCACAAAATTCCAGATCTCAATAATTTTCTTTGCTCTGAGTCTCGAAAGTCTCCTTTTCTATATGACTATTTTTGTCTTCCTTGATGGGCAAGCTGGCAGAATTTTAGTGGACTGGTGAACTTGTAAAACTTACATGGTTTTACACCCATGAAACAAAAACAGAGAAACATTAAAGCCTTACAGGCTTTTAGGGTGTCATCAAAGTACCCAATTTCCAATACATATTAAATGTAATGTATATCAAAAATCTTTTCTTGGAATTAAAATTTCTGGTGCAAGTCAAGTGGGTGAAAGCCCAGAATAGAATAGAGGGATTTAGCCACTTGTCCAAGATCTCAGACTGGTGTGTACCATGCTCTCAGGCTCAGTGCCAAGTCAGTAACAGCTCACAAAGCCCAGTCGAATGGCTCAGCACAACTCAGAGTTCACAGCCAGTCCTCTGCCTAGCTGGTCAGGAAAGCCAAGCTCCTTCCTCCTGAGAACCTGAAGGCAGGGCAGCACTCCCACCCTCACACAGAGATAGTCCAATCATATGACAAATGACCCTTAGAGAAAGCAAAATGCCTTTGATTTCAGATAAGGAACATGCTGTATTCTAGTTGGGCAAAAGAACACATGAAAGCAAATAACCATAACAACTTGAGCAAAACTTCCCGGCGATAAACAATTAACAGGCTTACAGCTAAATAAGGGGATATGTCCACTTGGAGATAGCTCTTTCCAGATAAATGAGGACTAATTCCAAATGTCTGAAATTTCCACTCAGCTAATAACAATCTCCTAAAATGCACTGGATACATTCATTGTAGAAAATATTCTAGAATATGGCTTTCCTAACCATGAGAAAAGCATCAAAGGCATGTCCTGAAGATTGAAAGGCCAATGTGGCTGAGTCCAGTATAAAACAACAGGCATAAAAATAAGATTAAGAGATAGATAGGCCCAGGCCATGGGCACAGGGTCATCTATCCTATAAGGTACAGCTTTAATTCTAAGTATACTAGGAAGCCACTAGAAAGGGTTAGGCTATCAAGACATGGAACCCAATTTATGATTTTAAATGATTATTCTGAATGCTATATGCACTAGAGGCTCACCATGGCTGCCCTTATTACATCATGCTGACAATGACAGTACCTCATAATCATTAAGAGTACAGTCTGGACCTACACTGTCACTTTCTAGCTGTGTAACATAGAGAAAATCATTTCCTCTAGGTGCCTCAGTTTCCTCATCTGTAAAATGGGGATAAATGCAAACATCTCCTAGTGGCTATTTTAGTTTAGGGGCAAAAAAAGAAAAAAGGAGGAAGGGAGGGAAGGAAAAAGTATTCAAATGTCTGAATATTACTAATTACTTATGCACTTCTTTCCCAGAATCTTCCAGCATACTAGCCTCCCCCCACCCCGCACACCCTCCCCACCACAAGAGGTAACAGACAATTTGTAAAAATTACTAACAAAGTAAAACATGTCCCTCCTTTTTGTTACTGGAGGCTGCTGCTATGGTGAAAGCAGGAATATATCCAAAATGGGAACTAGCACTTCGTGCTCCACTCAGTGGGACATTACTTCTTAAAGATAAAGGCAATCTTCTGTTGGCTCAGAAAGGCTTTCCTGCTTAAAGTGAGAAATAGCTCTTCAGATGAAGTTATTCATGCTGAGCATCTGAGCAATATGATAGAGTCCCACATGCATGATTATTCATCATCTAACAGCTGCAGACAGAATCTAATGAACTCTTAATGATCCGTGGGGCTTGCAGCCTGCCATGGATCCTCTACTACAGAGAGCACAGAGATTTCAGTGCACTCAGGAAGCCCAACATCCCCTTCAGAAGGGGTAGGGTATGTAACTGCATCTGTATTTGTTCTACAATGTCAAAATTACACTTTATATTGCTAGATTTCCTCCTTCACTGGGATCTTGTAATTTCATGGCTTCTCTATTTGGATTTTTCTGGGAACAAATCACAATTCAAGTCCTTCAGTTGATAACAAAGGTTAGAATGGATACCAAGACATTCATCCAACTAATACTCCTTTTCCACATTTACTGGATAGGAAGGAAACAAGAAATATTCTTGGCTGATACCCAGGAGTCCACCTCCCTCTCCTATACCTCTCTCTACTTCATGCTCAAAGGAGACGAAAGTCACCTATGAGATCTGGATGTCCCTTATGCCATGCAAGCTCCAATGTGTGAGAGACCACTGCTATGGGTGATAAAAGGAATTTACCAATAGTCAAAGCATATAGAAAATTTTAAGTGTTTATCAATACACTGTAAAAGAACAATGGGCAAGTCCAAGAGAAGACCTCACCATCAGGGTGAAAGGCTAAGATTTTTATATTTGACTTTAACACGAGGAGGGGATCTGGAAACATCACCCTAGCAATGCTTTCATCAGTCCCTGGGATTCTGTTGTCCATCCATCTCAGTTCTAAGGACAACCCATACTGTTTGAAGACTGACATTCGATGTTTCTGATCAACAGGGCCCTTGGCATTGCTAGAAACAGTACTTTCAGGTAAAATTAATAGACAAATTTGTAAAGACTGTCTTCTGATAGTGGCCAAGAGGATCAAAATAAAATATATGTGCTTGTACTCGAAAGGGACTTTTGACCTATTGGGATAGGGGAAGAAATGGTATGCTTTAAGACATGACAAGCAGTTAGATCACCTAGTGATAACATGTGTAGTTCTTTACATGTATGTGTGTATGTGTAGTTCTTGTGAATGGCTTATAAAGTAGAAGGTTCATGTTCTTAAGACCCATAACTTAGCTGCAATGGGGCCTTTAAAGAAACAATGGTAAAAATAAGCATGATTCTCCACATATTTCCCCCATCAATTCACTGACTTAGGATGTCGTGGTCAATCTCTCGGTGCTAAAAAGGGATGAAGTGGGGCCCCAGCACTGGTTTTGCTGAACTGCTAGTTGGGAGAGAATGGCTCATATATTTAGTTTGTTTGTCTAAATGGGCAGTCATCATTGTTAAGTAAGATTAACATAAGCAATTAAAGATGTAAAGCTCAAATACCCACATCAGTATAACAGTTAATCTCTATTGTGACAAGCTGTTTCCACCATGTGAAGCCTGAAAATCAATCCATATTCAGTGTTTAAAAGGGCGTAGGATCAGACATAACTTAAACTTGCTCATGGAGATCTCTGACAGCAGAAGACATACTATTTAAACTATCAGAAATATAAACATAGACTTTGGTGGATTTTAACCTGGTGAAGAGAAAATGCACAAGCATATTAAATAAAAGTGAGAAGTTGAATGTTTTCTGGCAGACCTGTTAGATTATACTTAAATTGACTCAGGATAAACATGATTTTGGCAGAGTCTTTTGTGACAATTTTCGCGTTTGTTTTTTTTTTTTTTGGTACCGGGGATCGAACTCGGGTCTTTGCGCTTGCGCAGCAGGCGGTGAAACCACTGATTTAAATCCCCAGCCCTTTTGTGACAATTTTCATCAGGCACTTATAAATAAGAACCATTTTTTACAAGCTCTTGGATGGATTTTTCTTTCGGGAGGGCTGACACAAGTAACTCCATCATGATTTTGACAGCTCTCATGATTTCCTTATTTTTGTCATTGTCTTTGTGAGAGTCTCTGAAGATATCCCTGATCAGTCATTGTTTCCACTGTCCCTCACAGCCAAAATGCTGTTCTGGTTGCTGGTCTTATCTGGTCCCACACGGTCGGGGAGGAGGGGGGAACACCTGACAATGTAGAGTCAATGAAATAGCCACATTTAAGCAACAAATAAGTTTTAAAAAGTAGTTCCTAAGTCAAGTTTACCTGTAGTCCATTGCTAAGTTTGATTTTATCTGTTTTGTGAGGGTCAACATCTCAAAACACCATTGGATCAGATCTTTGTTTTGTTCTGTTTCATTTTTCATATCTCTTTGTTAAGAGTTGTACTTTTGTGGAATTTTAATAAACAAGTTAAAAAGTTTGAAGAGGCAAAGATAAAATAAAATCAACCAGAGCAAAACAAATTCAGCTTCCACACCATTTTGAGCCTTTTCCATGAATCTGACTGCAAAGGCTTTAGACAAGAATCAGAACTGTGGCTTTCAAAAGACTTATAACAGTCATGGTTAGACTTCTGATGAGTTTAGTAACTGACAAGATGAATTAGTCTTTTAATTTTCTAAAGCATTTAAGATTAACAATCATAACTGTCACATTAGGACCAATGGGTTCTCTTTTGTTTACAGATATATTTCCTAGATGATTATATTTAATCCATCTGATTGTCAAAGTCTCATTGTCTTTAAAAATTTTACCTAGGTTAAATTACTAACAAAAATCAAAGGAGACCCTCCCTTAGGCTTTTTACACATTTAGGGAATCATGTTAATAACAACTAGACTTATTATGGGATGGATGAGGTTTTAGATGGCAAGAGTTTCTAAATAACACCAGTTTCCTTTTGTCATAAGCCCCATGGCTGCTTCGATTTTAAAATGCTTCTGACTTCCTTTGTCTCAGTTAACTCACAGATGTTTACGTTTCAATTAAGACTAGCTGGAGTTTACAACAGTGTTTGGTCCAAGGCAATTCTCTCCTCTGTGTCTGCTGGATTTTAGGATCAAGTTATCCAGAGTGGTACCACCACCCAGAGTACAGAGCACCAGAGCTGCCCCAGGGCAGAGGAATTGAACCTTCCAGGCCAACAGCTGCCATAACACCACCCAGAGTGCAGAGGAGCAGAGTAGCCCTCAGTGCACAGGAGGTGAACCTTGCGGGTCGCCTTGCCACCGCCCCAAGTGCAAAGGAGCAGAGCTGTCCCCAGCACAGAGGAGGTGAACCTTCCAGGCCACCATACTACTGCCCCAAGCATCAAGGAGGTGAGGTGCACAGGCGCCAACAGCACACATGCTCCCCTTC
This sequence comes from Heterocephalus glaber, assembly GCF_000247695.1. The sequence goes on along the minus strand of NW_004624732.1, from coordinate 23,620,743 downwards.
CCCCATAGAAATGAGAAGACATGTAAACAAGTCTCAAAACCAGACTTCCAGAATACCTACAGCAACCCCAAAGGGTAACAACATGGAACAATCTGATATTCAAACACCTGTGCTCCCTGAACAGGCAATGAAAGAGGATTTGTAAAAATTGAAATCAAAAATAATTTCTCAGATATCAGCAGAGATTGTGTCCATATTGCAAGACATGATTAATAAATCCAGAGAGGACACAGATAAAAAGAGAGGAGCTGAGGAACATGATGGAATCCCAACATAGGAAACAAATGGAATCCATAAAACAGATGCAAACAGATACCAAGGTGATTAAAAACTCAACTGAAAGTCTCCACAGCAGAATGAGCCAATGTGAGGACAGAATTTCAGATACAGAAGATAAGACTGCAATTAGTGATCAGGAAAAGAAAAATTTCATTAAAATAGTAAGGGAAAATAAATTAAAATAGTAAGGGACCATGAGAAATCAATCCAGCAGCTGCTAGATGATGCAAAGAAGAATAACATAAGACTGATTGGAGTCAATGAAGGAACAGGAGAGAGTGCAGATGACATAAAAAAACTGTTGACAGAAGTGATGGCAGAAAACTTCCCAAGCAGGGGAAAAGAACTTGACATACGGATAAGTGAGGCATATAGGACTCCAAATAGCCTTGATCAAAAAAAATCTACACATAGGCATATAATTGTTAAGATTCCAGAAACTCAACAGAAGAACAAAGTTCTACAAGCAGTGAGAGAAAAGAAACAAATCACATACAAAGCAAAGCCCATCAGAATCACACCAGACTTCTCAGTGCAAACCCTCAAGGCAGGAAGAGCTTGGAGTGACCTATTTCAAGCCCTAAAGGAAAACAGCCTCCAACCCAGAGTGATGTACCCTGCAAAACTATCTTTCAAAATCGATGGAGAAATAAGATACTTTCATGACAAAGAGCCCCTGAGGAACTTCATGAACACCAAACTACCGCTCCAAAAACTTTACACAATATCCTAGGAAAAGACAACAAGGATCACAAACCCAGGAAGCCCAGCAGAATGAATCCATCTGGCGCAAGAAATTAAACACAAAGAAAACAAAAAAGAACAAAGAAGAAAAAGTCATGACAAAAAGAAAAACAAAAAGAAAAGAAAAAGTCATGACAAACATAAGTCAATATGTATCAGTTATAACCATCAATATTAATGGTCTCGATTCACCAATCAAAAGAAATACACTGGCTGAATGGGTCAAGAAGCAAGATCCAAAAATATGCTACATACAAGAAACACACTTAATTCAAAAACAAAGTCATAGAATGAAAGTTAAAGGGAGGAAAACATGCAACAAGAACCCGAAAAAAAGCAGGAGTAGCTATCCTCTTGGCAGATCAAGTAGACTTCAAACCAACACTAATTAAGACAGATGAAGAAGGACACTACATCCTTGTAAAGGGAAGAATCCAACAGGAAGAGATGGCAATCATAAACATATATGTACAAAACACTAGTGTGGCCAACTATATAAAACAAACACTAACGGACATGGAAAATCAAATAAGCACTAATACAATAGCAGTGGAGGACCTAAATACCCCACTCTCACAAATAACTAGATCAACTAGACAAAAAATAAGCAACAAAATACTAGAATTCAATCAAACTCTTGAAGAAATGAACTTAACAGATGTTTACAGAGTCTTCCACCCCACAAAATCAGAATAAACATTCTTTTCAGATTGCACATGGGTCGTTCTCCAAAAGAGAACACATACTCACACGCAACACATGTTTAACTAAGTGCAAAGGAAATGAAGGTATCCCCTTTATATTATCAGACCATAGTGCAATGAAATTGGAGATTCATAGCAAACGAAACTCAAAAAATTTCAGAAACATGTGGAAATTGAACAACACACTGCTGAATAACCAATGGGTCACAGAGGAAATTAAAGAAGAAATCAGACAGTTGCTTCAATTAAATGACAATGACAATACAACATAT
>NW_004624732.1:23547302-23615521 GCF_000247695.1 Heterocephalus glaber | reverse complement strand
CCGGGGATCGAACTCAGGTCCTTGCGCTTGCGAGGCAGGTGCTGGAACCACTGAGCTAAATCCCCATCCCTGGATACAAGGTCTTTGCAAATAGGGAGGGATGGAGAGGTTGAAGGGAGGGCAGGGGAATGGGGAAAAAATAAGAAGCAAGAGAGATTACGTAAAGGTGCAAATTTCCAATGATGAACGTCATTATATCGTATACCTATAATGTACCAATAAAATTAATTTTTTAAAAAACGACTAGCTGAGTAATAGTCTTTCAAGTAACCTTCAACAGTAAATTATCTTACTACAGTACCAACATAAAGTAGAAAAAATAACTGCAGCTTAAGAATTGTCCCAGCATTGTTCACAAATGTTTTAGGCACGTCAATTAAACAAATTAAACCACAGAATTTAAAGATAAACTTGCCAATCAGACACGCTGTCTTCCAGTGGACTCTGATTAACTTCTTGCAGCCTGCCTGTAAGGCTCTTTCCCTCCCATGGCACCTCAGGATGGGAGTTAACCCTGGCCTGCTGTCCATTAGGACTTGGTGCAGGCTACCCATGCCCCCAAAGCCAAGTTTTCCATCTGATACCCAGTTTTGCAGCCCGACTTATTCTCCATGCCAGTTTGGGTTTAGATTCCAGCTTGAGCCCTGTCTGGAGGCTCAGACTTTTTTTCTGTCTCCCTGGTTTTTGGCACTTTAGCAGATTTACCCCACTTCCCTTCCTCTTGTATTAGCTTGGCACAGGCTTGAGCTTGGAGCTTTGGCTCTGCTGCTGCTAAAGTGAGGAAAAGCTATCCCATGGCCACTGTGGTCTTACAATGATCTTGCTTTTCTTTAAAGCATATTATTTTACTACAAACAACACTTCCCCTAATCTCAAGGATTGGACAGGGGCCTGAGAGAGGCCATTGTTCCTGATCTTAGGCAGTGTCATACAAAAATACGGTGTTTTTGAGAGTTTGAGGATCAAGATTTAGAGCAATTCTTAAGAATACAGCCAACTGTGAGTCAGAAAGGGTAGAAGACCCCAGGACCCATCATTTGGGCAGCATCCACCCAAAAGGTGTCCCCAGACTAAAGTGATGGACCTCCTACCATCTGCAGAGGGACTCAAGGTGTGCTACAATCTAGGCTGTCCCCCAAGAAAGAGAGTCTCCAATCTGCAACAGCACTGGGGCCAGATTGCCCAGCTTGTCAGGCCAGACCAATCCTGGAGAACAGATCCACAAACTGAACTTGGCTACAGATCAGCTGTGAGGGGAAGGGGAGAGAGACTCACTGTCCCAGAGAAGCAAAAGCCTGGTGGTTGCCTATAAATTTCTCAGATCAAGAAGTCCTGTCAGAAGGGTGAAAGCAGCAGACCTCACACAGGGAAAGGTGAAGAAAAAAGGAGTGCTCAACTGCAAAGGGAGAGACAAATTCACTGTCCTGGAAAGGCAGTAACTCTCGAGGCACTCACAGGTTTGCAGCTGCAGCCCTATGGGTCTGTGGATGCTGGGCAGAGGTGAGAGGAAAAACTTCAGGGACAGAGTCTTGCAGTGTAAGTGGATTCACCCTGGATGAGCTGCCACTGCCAACTGCACCACACACTGAAAGCAAGGGTGACCTATCAAAGGAAGACCCTTAACACTGCTAGAAACAGCCCTTCCACGTAAACTTAACAAATGTGTAAAGACTGACTTATGTCAGTGGTCAAGGGGATCTGAGTAAAATATATATTTGTACTTGAAAAGGACTTCTGACATTATATTGGGGTAGGAGAAGAAATGGTATTCTTTAAGACATGACAAGTGGTTCAGATCATCTAGTGATACATGCGTAGTTCTTGTGCACAGCTTACAAACTGGAAGGTTAATGTTCTACTACAGACTCATCATTTAGCTGCAATGGGGCCTTTAAAGAAACAATAGTAAAATAACCATGATTCCCCACACCTTACAGAGACCATTTCAACAAATTCATTTCACAGTCCTGCTTATAAAATCACACTCCATTAGGATACAACTACAAGGGAGGAAAACTGTTAGAGAAATTTTTTTAAATGATGAAGCAGAGTAAACAAATATAAGCAAGAGACAAGATAAATGTAACTGGATTTAATAAGCACTTATTATATGCCGCGTCCTACTAGGCAAGCAAGGGCAAAGACACAAAAATAAATAAAATGTAGCCCTCACCTGCAAAAACATGAATATTATAGTCAAAACAGGTATACAAAGAACCACAATATAAAGCAAAACATGGTGGGGCAAAGGGAAGTGTGGGCTGAGTGGTGTGGGAGGGACCCTCAGTTCCTAAGCACCACCTAACTGGGAAATAGCCCAGGCCTTGTAGAAGCCAGAGCCCTTAAATTGTCTTTAACCACATGAAGGAATTTCACAAGGCCAAGAAGATACAGAGATATATAGAGACAAGCGAACCAGGACAGAGAGGGAGTATCTAGTCTGTGTGGCCACAGAACGGAAAAAATGTGGTGGAACAAAAGAAGAATGTTATGTTTGGGGCAAAATTATTAGAGGGCTTTGAATGCCATGCTTAGGTGATTGGGCTTTGTTATCTGGGCAGCACAGAACTCTAGGCTTCTGAGCAAGAATGGACATGGCCAGTCTGTATTTAGGAAAGTTGCTATAGGAGGCAAGGAAAGAGAAAAGTGGCACCTGTTTCTTCTATCAGAGACAGGCTAGACTAGAACGACTGACAGAGATCTGAAAGAGGTATTTCCAATAAAATAACATTTTCTTTATGCTCTTCTGCCACTTTCAAATAGGCATATATTCTTATATATGGAAGGCAATATAAAAATAATTATTTCAGGGAAAAGACTACTAAAACTAGCTGGGTGAGATGGCACACACTGTAATTCCAGCACTCAGGAGGGTGAGGCAAGAGGATCTCATGAGTTCAAGTCCAGCCTGAATTATACAGTGAGGCTCTGTCTCAAAAAACAAAAACAAAAACAAACAAATCTGACAAATGGATTGTGTATTTGGGGGAAGAAGATCATTTGAGACATAAGAAATTTAAAATTAACCCCAGACTCCAATGATGGTGAGTGCTCAGGCCTCAAAGTTAAACAAGAACAGGGGGAAAGGAAGCATCTTAGCTTCAGTCCTCTGAGGTTCATCCATCATCTTCTTCCCACCAATCAGAAATAGAAAAGGAGACCACGAGGGCATGACACACATTCAGGTACCATTTACCAGAGATGGGCTAAAATTATTCTAGCATCTATGAAAAGTTTTCTAGGCAAAAGGCCCCAGTGAAACAAAGTAATATGTAAACCAAAAATAAGAACCAAGAGAGATTATGTAAAGGTGCAAATTTCCAATGATGAATGTCATTATATTGTATACCTAAAATGTATCAATAAAATTAATTTTAAAAAAAGAAAAAAGAAACAAAAGAAACAAAGTAATGTGTAAACCAAGTGGCAATGGGATATGGCTGCTACACAGTTTTCAAGACTATTTAAAGTCACTTCTTAAATGCCCTTTACGTGACAGGAGTGTATACACTAACACAACACAGTCAAACCTTGGCACTGAACTGCTTTGAAACTCATCAAATGTGGTGTTCCATTCATTCTGATGTGAAAATTTTGTCCCAGTACCAGTTGTTTGTTTGGTAATCAATGCACATGCTACAATTTGTCACTGTCAATGGCTTATGACTTGCTACCCTTTCCGATCAAAACATTTGTTTAGTTTTGGTCATTTTTGGTACTACTTGTCACACCTCCCAGAAGTATTTAATGACAAGTACAAAAGTACTACTCTAGGGGCCGGGGATTTAGCTCAGTGGTTTCGCCGCCTGCTGTGTAAGCGCAAAGACCTGAGTTCGATCCCCAGTACCAAAAAAAAAAAGTACTACTCTAGTTCTCTGTTCTCTACAACATCTGCAAGCCAATGTTACAGCACTATTTGGCCCAAAAGTATCACGGTTATTACAACAGAGACTAGAGTTAAAAGATACTATATTTCTTCTTAATCTATACATTAATTCGCTCATCTTAAGTGTGACATTTGCCTCTATTATGCTACTACAAATCTGAAATGCTGAATTAGAGCCAGGTGTGGTGGTACATGACTGTAATCCCAGAACTTGGGAGGCTGAGGCAGGAGGACTGCTGTGAGTTCAAGACCAGCATTCAAGGCCAGCCTGAACCACACAGTGAGATCTGTCTCAAGAAATGAATAAATATCCGCCGCCTGCCTCACAAGCACAAGAGTCCGAGTTCAATCTCTCGTACCAAATATAAAAATAAATAAATAAATAAATAAATGTTGAAATAGGAAACTTCAGTTCAAAATCCAGTGAATGTAAATAAAACTAAATAAATCTGAGTAAGACTGTTCTTTTATTAATATCAATATCCTGGTTATATCATACTTTGGCAAAAAGTTATTTGGGAAAACGGCATTTGTACAAGGGGTCTATTTTTTTTTTTTTTTTACAAGTAGCTGTGCCTCTATACTTACCTCAAATTTAATGATGGTCTTTAAAAGAATAAGCCAATGGGCATCCATGTCCTGTGAAACCCTATTTATAGTGGTTGCTAAACAATACATCAAGAGAAAAGGAAGCTTTTGCAGAGAGCAGAATGGAGGTTACTAAGGGCTATAGCAGGCCTGAGGGGAGGACGACTAGAAGATGTGGGTTAAAGGATACAAAATTTCAGCTTAGAAGGAAGGAATGTAGCCTGGGATGTAGCTCAGTGGTGGTGGTGGTGGGGCGCCTCAGACATATATTGTACAAAGGTAGCAACTATAGTTAGTAAAATGTATTGGATTCTTGAAAATTCCTCCAGAGATTTTCAGCATTCTCACCACAAGAAAACGATAAATATGTGAGGTAATGTATATGTCAATTACCTGGATTTAGACATTCCACAATGAATGCATAATTCAAAACATCATGTTGACATGACAAATATGTACAATTTTATACATCAACTAAAAAAGAAAATGATTTACAAGAATCAAAAATAACTGGGGACTAAGGCAAGAGAATCACAAGATCAAATCACAAGCTCTGATAACTTACTCAAACCCCATCTCAAAATAAAAATTTTAAAAGGGCTGGGGATGTAGCACAGTGCAAAGGCGCTGGGTTCAATTCCCAGTAATACATCCTTCTCCAAAATAAAATAGACTTGTATAGAGAATTAGCTCTAAAACACAATGAAACTGACCATTCATGCAAGAAAAAAGGGGTGACAGAAAAACATAAGTTATATACTAATACTACTTTTCTAAACCAAATTGCATCACCTAATATATTGAGTCTATAATTCATCTTTGCTATAAAATTTATAGTCTAGGTATTATAGACAACTAAGTTAGGCAGAAATATTATAGGCAGTCAGACAGGGCTACGCCCTCAAGGAAGTCAGTGCAGAGGATGAAAAGACATTACAACTGTGGCTGGAGGTGCACCTATTGAAGGCCAGGCCTCAAGATAAAAGACAGAACGACCCAGCCTACATGCCTCCCCAGGGGATAACTGGTATCACCTGGTCCAATAAAGTCTAGACAGATATCAGTCACCCTGGTGGGTGATCAAGACCCCCCAAACCATCCCTTCCTAAAGAAGGTCTTTGTTCTTTCCATGTACACTTGCTACATGACCTATTTCCTCACTGGATCAATATTACCTAAGTGGCTATATTTTAACCTTACTGGTTGATCACAGTTTTGTCCCACATTGTACCCACCTTGTGATTTTGTACCTACCTCATGATTTTGCTCTATAAAACTTCCTTTGTGAAGTGGAGTCCAAGGCAACCAACTTTCAGGTTCCCTCCTGTCTCTCAGGAGCTATCTCTTCCTCCTACTCTCTCAATAAAGTCTCCCTACTCTACTCTTAACCTCCATTGTTCCTTAGAATTCATTTGTTGATTTTGGAGAACACGAACTCAGTGTATCTGACATCTAGCAGGTTGGGAGTTACATTTATTTCCCCTATATCATTTGGAGACCCCAGCGAGATAACTGAAAGGAGGTAAGAGTTTGCTTTTGTTTCATAGATTCTGGATTGTGACTTGTTTGGATAATCAGAAATTGTCATCCTTCTTTGTCAATTGCTTACACTTGAATTTTTATGCCTTGTTTTATTTTGGGTTTTTGTTTGTTTGTTTGTTTTTGGTACCAGGGATGGAACTCCGGACCCTGTGCTTGCAAAGCAGGTGGCGGAACCACTGAGCTAAATTCCCAGCCCCTGCCTTGTCTTTTTTTACATATTACTTTTTGTTAAAATAATGATAAATTTAAGTTGAGAACATGGGAAGATCATGATGTTTCTTTGAGGGAACATTTTACTTTTGCAGACAAGGTCTTGTATTCCTTTTTTTTAATGTTCAAAAAATATTTATTAAAAAATACAATGGGATAAGTTTATGCTGAGAAATGCAGCAATAAATATAGTTGAAGAAAACAGAGCAACTCTACAATGATATATTGGCACAAAGGAAGATTTTGCAATCATATCACCCAGATCTAAATGTCCACAAGCCATTTTTGTACGTGCTCCTTTAGAAATGCCATTCTGAAAATATCTTGTCAGCTTAAGAGAATGTGTACACATATAATCACAAATACACACTAATTATGATTTTATTTAAAAATTAGCAAACAATACTGTAGAAACATTAATGCTGCATTTTAGATTTAGCTGGCAAAGACCACATTTAGCAATAAGCACGAGTTTATTTAGTCTTCCATGTGGAAACCAGATACACTAAACTGTAAAAAGACAAAATTTCCTATTGTTTGAAAATACCATTTTAAGCGTAAGATTGTAAAAATGCATAGATCTTTAATAAAAGTGGCTGTACAAGAGTATTCCCCTTTGACAGTATTCCTTTTTACTTCATATGCAAGTTATTGGTTATACTGTAGGATTTAACTGTTACGGCACTAAAAGGCAACTATTTAAGGAAGAGGCAGAAAAAGGAAAAAAGAATGTATATTAGGCACTTTTTAAAAGATAGAATAAGCGGCCAGGGATTTAGCTCAGTGGTTCTGCCGCCTGCCTCGCAAGTGCAAGGACCCGAGTTCAATTCCTGGTACAAAAAAAAAAAAAGATAGAATAAGCATTATAGTGTTTTAGGAAGACAAGATAAAAATTACTCAAGGCTAGGTTGGTTCTCACTGAATAAAAACAAAGGACTAAACACTGAGCTCTTCTGTGTGAAGCTAATAATTAATGCCTTGGTCGCCATATTGGTAATCTCTGGGATAGTCATCTTGGTACTTACCATGATATTCATCTGGTATTCTGCCTGATAATCATTATCACTGATTTCTGACCTATCTGTTCCAGTGCCTTGGCTTCCACTGTGAATGACAGGTTCTGTCAGAGCTGCACAGTATGTGGGATCACTTGCTGCCCAAGCCCATACACATTCATTCCTTTCTGGGAAGCAACTTTATTGGTACTCAACTGTAAGGAAATTGTCAAGTTGTCCACTGGTTGTAATGTTAGCTTCTGATCATAGATGTCTCTTCTAGCACTTGGTGCTAACATCCCTGCCTGGCTGGCTCCTTTGTTAGTGTTCATCTGCAGACTGATAATGTTCTGGTCAAAATGTTTGTCAGTTTGCATCTTGGGATCATAAAGATGCCGCCTAGTTCCACAGGCTGTCATACCTGCCTAGCTAGCACATCTGTTTGTTCCCATCTGCAAACCAATTACACTTTGGCCTGCTTTTAATTTTCCTTCATTAAAACATCTTGTTTGTTCTTCTGCATACTTAACTCCAACGTCAATAGTTGTGTGGAATCCTTTTGATTTAGCCAGACCTTCTAGAGCCACCAGCATTGTCTGAATCTGGATCATGTTTCCATTCTCAAAAAGATCATTTGCTTCAAATACGTCAGTCACATGGCTTCAAACCATAAGCCTGAATAGCTTTAATGGAGTTGCCAATGTTTCCCAACTGAGGCCAGTTTAACAAGGACTCATTGACCTTCTTCACAGAGCCTGGTTGTAACTTGTTTATGAGTTCACAGAGGATGATGCCATCCTTTAGACCTAGCTAGAAGTTGGTGCCAATGCTCATGCCTGTCCAAATGAGACAAACCTATCCAATTGAGAAGACCTTCTTCTATCTGTTGATGATACTTGGAAGCAATCTTATTCTTGACCTCAGCCAAGATTCCAAAGGAAGGGCCTTTGTTGAAATCATGGTGGCCAGGGAGCTGTGCTTGGGCTCAAGGTTTCTCGCACTCCACTTCCCTGCTCCTGGCCCTCAGAGTGGCGTTGAAGGAGATGCTCAGAGCTCCAGGTGGCATGGGAGATGCCCTGAGGCGACAGGGGGTGGGGGGAGTGGGGGTGGTCCACAGAGCCTTGTGGTGCACTCAGGAGTCACACTGGCTGCTGCACTCACTACCCACAATGTGGCTCTACATGAGCTATTGCCCTGCTGCTATTCCCAGGCTTTCAGGGATTGGCCGGCTGTATTCCTGTTTTGTATATGCTACATTTGGACTTACTAGTTGATGAATTTACTGGTGCTCCATGCTTGACCCGTTTGCCTGTTTTGACTGTTGTGCTTTGTTATCTTAAAACAACAGAGCTAGGGAAAAGTAATGTTAGAGCATCCCCTAGTGGACTTTGATACTAACCAAAATGTGAATTTATGATATGCTGTAAAATGGGTCTTTTTATAAAGTCTAGTTTATATTTAGAAAATATACATCCTATTAATACCTCATGGGACCCCAACTGCCAGTTAAAAGGCAATAGGTCGGCAGCTGTTCTATAGACTTGAGGGGTAGGTATCATAGGGATAGTCTGCCCTGATCCCCCCTCTACACTCTACAGGGGAATGTTAAGCCTGTTCTGCCTCACTTTCCTTTCCGGTCTGATCTACTGGTAAGGAGGCAATCTTAGTTCTTGAGATTTCACATTTTCATCTTTTCAGGTTGAAGGTGACAACTCATGGGCAAACTGTCTCAATAATTCACTGCAAGCATGATAGCAATATTTCCTTTTTCTAATCTCATTCCTGATCTTTTCCTGTCACTTTGTACTTTCCTTTCTTGGAGCCATATTTCTGCTAAAGATTGGAGAGGGAAGAACCCAGAACTGTCTCAACCTTTCCTCCCTATCCAACAACTAAGAACTTTTAAGTTGAGGGCCGGGGATTTAGTTCAGTGGTTCCAGTGCCTGCCTTGCAAGCACAAAGTCCTGAGTTTGATCCCCAGTACCAAAAAAAAAAAAGAACTTTTAAGTTGAGCCCACAGAAAATGAGTGTTTGCTAAATCTGAAGACAGAGAATTACTTTTGCTAATGTGTAAGTTGTGGTTGCTAAACAATGGATAAAGGTTTTAACCTGTGAGCATCATATGTGTGTTGCAGACACAGAAATTACAGAATGGATTTTGAGTAAAACTTAGCATTGTCTTGCTGCTAAGGAAAATTGGCTAGGTTTAGGCAGACAACACAAATGTCTTGGGGACTTCTTTACCCTAGGACCCTGGGCAAAATTTTTCCAAGCCATTAATGGCTCTATTATCTCTAAAGGTGATCTCTTTTGCAGGCTGGGAAGTGCTCTGACCACTTCCAATTTGCCCTTTGATTTTTTTTTCCCTCATTTTCTTTCAAAGAATTGGAAAGAAGTGTTCAGATCTCTTGATTATTGGTTTAATTTTGCTAGCAATGCTTCCTTCTTTAAACATGATTGTTATAGCTGGAATCAACTGTAGCTTGTGCCTTTTGAAATATGCTGGAATTAGGAGTGTGAGTTTCCAGAGAAGATAGAAACACAAGTTGGTAAGGGTGGCTAATCTGACCTGACCTATCTTCCGGTCACTCTCTAAATAGCAGCCAGCTGCTCTGGAGCAAGTCATCTCAGGGGATGCCTCAAGAGGAAATACAAACCAAGTAAGGATTAAAAAGGATGCTTATTTTTCTCTGTGTTTCAGATGGGAAACTTAATGTCATATTCTCTTACTTCTTTGGAATGTATTCTTAAGCACTTAGAAATTGTTTGACCCTCACAAATTGAAAAAGAGCTGTTTAATATTTTTCTATACCTGCACATTGACCTGTCTTGCCCTCTAGAGACAAAATGGAATGCAGAGGGAAATACTGATTATGATACTATTTCATAAGTAGAACTGTACTGCGAGAGAGGGAAAATGGTCAGAATTACCTTATATTCAGACTTTCTTTCCATTAAGAGATAATCCTTACTTGCGTAGGAAATGTAAATGTAAGGCACAGGAAAACCAGGTACCTCAGCCCTTAAGGCACAATCAGATACATCTACTATTACTAAGCCTGAGATCCCCCTCCCTTACCCTCTGGATTTTAAGGATGAGGTTTCTAAGGCAACCTTAATCAAAGCCTCGTCCACTATTACAGAGCCTGAGGCTCCTCTCACTTGCCCTGGGGACTCTAAGGGTGAAGCTTTCAAGTCAACTTTAACTGAATCCTCTACTGGGCTATATCCATCCCTATCTGATTTTGTTCAAGCTCCTCAAGGACAGTATCCCTTACAGGAGGTGAGTGGAGAATTTAGCACTACCTGAGTCTATGTGTCCTTTTCTCAGTGACCTCATACAGATCAAACAAGATCTGGGAAAATTTTCAGACAACCCTCGTAAGTACACTGAGGTCTTTGGGTACTTATTCAGACCTATGAACTAGACTGGAAAGATGTACTATTACTCTGAAATCAAACACTGACTTCTAACAACAAGCAGCAGTACAAGCTGCTGTTACATTTTGAGATGAGTATCATATTGTTAATTTTACAAGGCCACAAGACAAGTAGCCAGAGGAACAGGTGGTTCCTACTGGAGCCCAAGCAGTACCTACACAAGATCCCTACTGGCCTACCAACCAGACAGGAGACTGGAATAGAAGACATCTTCGGACATGTACTTTTAAAGATCAAAGAAGGACAAGAACTAAACCCTCCAATTATTTTAAACTGTCATTTATTCATCAGGAGAAAGATGAAAACCCCTCTGCCTTCTTAGATCATTTACAAGAGGTACTGATGAAACATACATCTCTGGCTCCTGATTCTGTAGAAGGACAGTTATTTACCCAGTCAGCTTCAGATATTAGGAAAAAGCTAAAAAAGATTACTTTTGCTCCAGGGAGCTCACTTGATACTTTAATGAGAACTGCCTCCTCAATATTTTACAATCAAGGCCAGGATGAGGCCAACGGGCGAAAACAAAGAGACCAAGAAAACATGGCTGCCTTCATTACAGCCTTAAAAGAAACAGACTCTTAAGTCTGATTCTCAGGGCTCCAAGAAGAGCTTGATAACCAAACTCACCTGCTACCGTTAGGAAAGCCAAGACACCTTAGGAGGTACTGTGATAAAAACCATCATAACAAGAGGCCCCCTGAGCCATGCTCTGATTGCTAAGGTGACCACTGGAAGTCAGACTGACCCCCAAAATGCAAGTCTCAGGGATCAGATCCATCTTACCACGTGGTTCAGCAACACTGAAAGGCCCCAGGGCACTCTGCCTTCTCCCTCTGGCCAGACTGTCATTTCCATGGAGGAGTCTTGAGTAATCATGACTATAGAGGGAAAAGAAACCAGCCTATTGCTGGACACTGGCACATGTCTCTCAGTCCTTCTTTCCAACCCTGGCCTTTCTTCCAGCCATCATACTTCAGTCAAAGGAGTCATGGGAAAAAAGGTAACTCACTATTTCTTACAATCCTTAGGCTGTAACTGTGATGGCTTCCTTTTTTTCCCCCAATATGGGGGATCGAACTCAGGACCTCGCACTTGCCAGGCAGGCGCGGCACCACTGAGCTACATCCCACACCCTCTCATTCCTTTGCAATTATGCCTGAAAGTCCAGTTTCCCCCCTGGGAAGAGATATCTTATTTGAATACTGTAATATGCATGCACCCAGGTCAAGTACGCTGCCTCCCTCTCATGGAGACAGTAATAAATCCTGAAGTATGGGCAACTAAAGGTAGAGTAGGAAGAGCAAGTAAGACCTGCCCCAGTGCAAATACATCTCAAAGATCCTACTATTTTTCCTCAATGGAGACAATACCCTTTAAGGCCTAAAGTTAAAAGAGGACTATTGCCTATAATCAACAACTTAAGGACACAAGGTTTACTTGGCATCCTCTAATGGCCCTTACAACACTCCAGTCTTGGGAGTTCAAAAACTTAGTGGAGAATCGAGATTGGTATAGGACCTTAGAGTGGTAAATGAGGCAGTAATGCCAATCTACCCACTGGTACCTAACCTATACACTCTTTCTCAGATCCTGAAAGATGCCAGTTGGTTTTCAGCATTAGACTTAAAAGATGCTTTCTTTTATATTCCTTTACATACAGATTCAGTTTCTTTTTGCCTTTGAAAATCCTCACAACCAGGCCTGTCAACTAACTTGGACTCTGTTTCCTCAAGGGTTCAAAGACAGTTCTCATCTTTTTGGGCAAGTGATTTCCCACAACTTGGCATGTTCTGAATTTTCCCGAGTCATAGTCCTGCAATATGTAAATAATATACTGTTATGTGCCCCCTCAGAAGAGCTCTCCAGCCAAGGCACCTGTGCTGTGCTAAATTTTCTAGCAGACAGCAGTTATAAAGTCTCTAGGTCTAAGGCATAACTTTGCAGCTTTGAGATAAAATATTTGGGCCTTATCATATCTAAGGGAATGTGAAGGCTGGGGGAGGGCAGAACTAAACCAATATTTTCCTCCCCAAACCCTAAGACCCTAAAACAGCTAAGGGGATTCCTAGGAATTACAGGCTTTTGTTGCCTTTGGATAGAAGGGTATGATGAGATACCATGACTCCTCTATCAGCTTTTAAGGAAGCCCAAAAGGCAGATAACCATATTTTAACTGGGGAACCTGATTCCTAAACTGCATTCCAGAAGCTTAAACAAGCACTTCTGGATGCCCCAGCACTGAGCCTACCGACAGGACACCCTTTCAATCTATATGTTGATGAAAGGTGGGGCATGGCTTTGGGAATGGTTACCCAGGATCAAGGACCTGCTCAATAGTCTGTAGGGTATCTGAATCATGAATTAGACATTGTAGCAAAAGGATGGCCTGTATGCCTTACAGCTGTGGCTGCAGTATCTTTCCTGGTACCAGTAGCATCCAAGCTGATTTTAGAAACAGATCTCACTGTATATACTCCTCACAATGTGGCAGGACTTCTTTCTTCCAAAAGGAGTCTATGGCTATCAGACAAGCGACTTCTTGAATACCAGGCTCTACTTCTAGAAGGACCAGCCATTCAAATAAAGTCACGTTCCTCCTTAAACCCTGCAATCTTTCTACCAGAAAAGGAAATTCAGGCTGAAAGACATGAATGCAAACAGGTAATTCTCCGTATGTACACAGCCAGAGAAGACTTGTTACACACACCCCTTACTGACCCTGATTTGACCCTCTCCTGTGATGGCAGTTCCTTCATGGAAAATGGAACAAGAAAGGCAGAGTATGCAGTAGTCTGCATCAGACTCTTGAAAGTTCCTCATTTGCCCCTGGGACTAGTGCCTAGCTAGCAGAACTCATAGCTCTGGCAAGGGCTTTACAACTCATTGAAGGACAGAAAGTTAATATTTATACTGATTCAAAGTATGCTTTCCTAGTGCTACATGTTCATGCAGCCATATGGAAAGAAAAAATTTATCTGACAACCAATAGATCTCCCATAAATTTTCATAAGAACATAGATGAACTTTTACCATCTGTCTATATGTCTTCCAAAGTGGTGGTAATTCACTGTAGAGGGCACCAAAAAGAAGCTGACAAAGTATCCCAAGGTAATCAACTGGCTGATGTAGTTGGCAAAAGAAGCTGCTTGAGGGCCCTCCTTTCAGGGCCCCCTGATCTAGGAAGGGTCCCTTGATGATACTCAATCCAAATATTCTCAGTCAGAAATTGAATGGGCTCTCTCCCATAGGTGTCAGTTCCTTCCATCAAGATGGTTACAATCAGACAATGGTAAACTGTTCCTTCCTGGTGCTAATCAATGGAAAATTATTAAGTCTCTACATCAAACCTTTCACTTGGGGAGAGACAAGACCCAACAAATGGCCTCTAAGTTATTCATAGGAAAGGGATTTTCTTAAACAATACAACAGATAGTTAAGATATGTGACCTCTGACAAAAGTTCTCTTAACTGGACCATAGGCCTTGCAGGTATACAGAGACATGTTAAATACACTGGAAAAGATTGGCAGCTTGATTTTACTCAAATGCCAAAGAGTAAGGGGCTCTAATACCTTATTAGTCTGGATAGATACTTTCACAAACTGGGCTGAGGCCTTTCCCTGTAAAACAGAAAAAACACAAGAGGTGGTAAAGGTTTTGGTCTCAGAAATTATCACCAGATTTGGACTTTCTAAGAGCCTACAGACTGATAATGGGCCTTCTTTTAAAGCAACAGTCACACAGCGTGTCTCTCAGGTCCTGGGCATTCTTTATCACCTTCATTGCGCATGGAGGCCACAATCATCATTCAGAAAATGAATGAGCCCCTAAAGAGACATGTTCAAAAAATGGCTCAGGAAATCCATGTACAGTGGCCTTACTTACTACTGTTAGCTCTTATCAAAGTAAGAAATACACCTCAAATTCTAGGCCTCGGTCCATTTGAAATGTTTTACAGACACTCTTTTCTTACTAATGATTTTCTGTTTGATAGAGAAATGTATGCTTTACTAAAAGATGTCACCTCACTGGTTAAATTCCAACAGACTCTTCAACAGCTAACGGAAGCTCAGCCTAAAGAAAAAGGAAATCTCATATTTCACTCCAGAGATTTAGAACTGTTAAAATCTCTTCCCTCATCATCTCTTTCCCTGGAACCAACTTGGGAAGGACCATACATCATGATCCTGTCAACTCAATCAGCTGTCAAGGTAGCAGGCCTGACTTGGATACACCATATCCAACTCAAGCCCTGGGAACAAGATAGTGAGTGTGAGCAACGATCTGTATACTTCTGTGAATCCATGGAAGACTTAAAATTCATGTTACCACTTAAAGGAGAGTGCAATTCCTTTCTAGTGTGGGCACAGGAATATGCAGAGTCATTACAACAAACACCCTCCTGGATATGTGGCCTGCTCCCTTGTCAAGTACATCAGAACTTCCTTGGTGGGTATTGCTACTTCAAGGAGATGACTGGAATAAGCTACATGACTACAGAGACATGACAAAGTTCAGCAGTTCATAGTTTAGCCCACTGTTACAAGGTAACTCAATGGCATATAAACCACACCCTTAATGATCCTGAACATAATCAAATTTTTTTCTAAGAATGCCACTGAAGTCTCTCTACAGACTCTATAGAACCCCTATTAAGTGAGAGAAAGGGTCCTATCATGAGAGCCAACCACCATAGATATAAAGATGGCTACTTTCAGATATGGGATGATTATATGTGGTTAATTCCAACTATAAGACAACTTAGTAGAAAGGCTCCCTTATGTTGGGAACAAAGAAATCATTCTTATTCTCATTGGCCTAACTCCACTAAATACTTGGGATAGACACCCCATCCCCAGCAGTGCATACACACTATAACTTTAGAGGTCAAAGACTGGTTTGCAAGAGACTAGTTTAATCACCCTGGAATTAGATGGGAAGCCCCCACTGGTCCTGTACAACCAACTTGTGGCCCTGGCTAGCTACCCTCTAGATGGATAAGGAGATGCACACTGGGATTTGCATGGTTACAAGGTAGGAGTGTCAAAAATAGTGACAAACCTGCAAATTTACCCTGACTATGACATTGATGGTCTAGAAGTGTGTTTCACTGGTATGATCATTTGGCTTCTATCTTTGTCCATTCCCTAGGATTAGAGGATGTTATGCAACACATCGAAGTCTTGGCTACCTATATTCAACAGGCCTTAAATGATACCTTGACTAGTGTCTTTCTCCTAAATGAAGAAGTGAAATTAATGAGGCGAGCTGTCCTCCAAAATTGGATGGCATTAGACATTCTAACAGCAGCACAAGGGGGTGCTTGTATAACTGTAAAAGCTGAATGTTGTGTGTACATTCCTGATCCTTCTGCTGATATTTCAATGACTGTTCAAGATATTAAATGACATGTTAGTGCCATGTCAGATTCTGAAATTTCCTGGTCCTTCTCCTTATCCTCTTTGTGGGAGGCTATTACAGGCTCTTCTTGGTGGAAACATTTGTTGGTTGTATTAGTGTAAGTGTTGTTGATCTTATTATTTGGTCTATGCATACTTAACTGTTCCTTTGGCCTTATTTTCTGCAGTCTTAAAGCTATAAGCCTACCCAAGACAAGAACACCTGGCATCTATCTATCAAGGGTCTTTAGACAGACTCTCTCTGACTGCCGATCACAACTATGACCCCCTTCAGCCAGAAGTAGCCAGATTTGTCATCATCCCTTGCCTCCTCATGGCAGTCAAGGGTACCTCTTCAGAGGGAGGAATATTATAGACAGCTAAGTTAGGCAGAAATATTATAGGCAATCAGATAGGACTAGGGAGTCCATGCAGAGGATGAAAATACATTACAAGCCAGGTGTGGGGTTGTACACCTATGATCCCAGAACTCAGGAGGCTGAAGCAGGAGGATCTCCCTGAGTTTGAGGCCAGCCTGGGATACATAGTGAGTTCAAGAGCAGCCTGAGCTACATAGCAAGACCCCATCTCAAAAGAAAGAAAGAAAAAGAAAGAAAGAAAGAAAGAAAGAAAGAAAGAAGGAAAGAAAGAAAGAAAGAAAGAAAACACATTAAAACTATGGCTGGAGGTGCATCTGGTGAAGGATGGGCCTCAAGATAAACACAGAATGATCAGGCCTACATACCTCCCCAGGGGATAAGATAAGTTTATCACCTGGTACAATAAAGTCTACATAGGCATCAGTCACCCTGGTGGGTGACCAAGACCCCCGATCCATCCCTTCCTAAAGAAGGTCTTTGTTCTTTCCATGTACACTTGCTACGTGATCTGATTCCCCATTAGATCAATATTACCTAAGTGGCTATACTTGTAATCTTATTGGTTGATCATAGCTTTGACCCACATTGTACCTACCATGTGATTTTGCTCTATAAAACATCCTCTGTGAAGTGGAGTCTGTGGCAACCCACTTTCAGGTCCCCTCCTTTCTCTTAGGATTGATATTCATTCTCTCTCTCTCTCTCTCTCTCTCTCTCTCCCCCCCCCCTTTCCTCCCTCTCCCCCTTTCCCTTCCTGCCTCCTCTCTCTCAATAAAGTTTTCCTACTCTTAACCTCCATTGTTCCTTAGAATTCATTCTTTAATTTGGGGGAACACGAACTCAGCGTATCTGACATCTGGCAGGTTGAGGGTTACATTTATTTCCCCTATATCATAGGCATAGTCAAATTCCCACCATTACTTTTATTTGTATTTACTAAAGAGTACAGGAAAGAAACTCATAGATTAGACTCCAAAGTACGCCAAAAAGTTAACTCTCAGAAAGACACTAACAATTCTCGAAAAATCACTAGGGAAACTATTACAGTTGTTTAGATAAAATAAGGTCTTTCTAAAGTCCCTGAAAGCATATCTCAGTTGGAGCCATTTAACTTGTTTTCTGCTGGGACACGCGGAGGATAACAGAAATGCAGGAATCCCAGGCAGAGACAGATGTGGGTTATGGAATTTCAAAAGCAACACACTGTTCCTTTCCCTCACTTCTTCCCCTTCCCCCTGAAGTGCATATTCTTAATAGTGAGCACTTACAACGTTCTGTGGCATCCGACAAAAGTGCTTCTTTGCCTTCAAGTCTGACAAGAAGTCACAGGCTTAGCTTCGATACTTCCTGGTTAGTTATGCAATTGGCCAGTTCTCCAAGGGACCCCAATTTCTTTTACTAGGAAATGATCCTTTCAAATTGGCTCTGTGGGCTTTTGACTTGACCTGAAAGAGTTCCTACTGGCCAAATCTGAGATACCAAGAAGATGCTCAAACAGAATAGGATAAACACATCATGTTTAAATTCAAGAGTTATATAAATACTCTCTGGTCATCTTTGAAGAGGGGTAAAGCACCAAATCAGGTAAAAAATATAAGGAAAGGATAATGTAGTCAACTGTTACTGGAGTTTTTTAGCACAATTCCCAGCCCTGGTGCCAAGAGAAGAAACTCTGCCACAAACCTCAGGACATTAATCAGGGAGATGAGGAGTGATAAAGGGCAGGAAAGGAGCTTTAATCAGCATGGCCATGCTGGGAAGGACAGATAAAGGGCTTCAAGATTTGTCTTTGAGGGGCTGATAGAAACTTTGGGGTTTTCTAGAAAGGAAAACAAAGGCAAGGGTTGAAAGTTTGCACATGGTAGGTGGTTTGCATAGTTGGCAGTGTCCTGCATTCTGGTCAGGTCATGGTATGGTTGATTAGTATCGCAGGACTGGTTCTGTGAGGTGCTGAGAGCCATCGTCGCCTGAGGGGGCAGTTCAGTCCCTGTCATGAGACTATTGACTTCTGCTGTGGGGGGTAGCCTACATACACATCATGGGGTAACTGCTCCCATTTAGGGGGTGACTTCATTATGGGGTGGTCTGTGAGGCTCTGCTTTTCCTGTAACCCATGGTGATTACAGGTTTAGGACAATGGCTGGACACTTCTGGGCATCACTCCAGGGTGTCTGGAATGGGCCATTATAAAGGCCAGCAATCAAATGTCCCTGCAGGTCCTGAAAATTACCTTAGTTACTCTTATCTTGGTGACCTCAGTCTAAAGAAGGATAGGTAAGCTAGATAAATTTAAGGCTGATATACTTTATAATAGACACTTCTTAAATTATTAATATGCCTACATTAAAGTTTAGGAGGGATCCAACATTTTGAGATAATAAGGGAGACACATAAAATGAAAGCAGAAATGCCAACCTTTATCCCACTTTTAATTACCCCACTGGCCATCTACAAGTCCAGCCTCTAACTCCTTGCTACAGAATTGCCTTTCTTACACTCAATGTAGTTCAGATTCACCAAATAGATGGATCATGCAAAGTTCTTCCTTAGAAAACAATCACAGCTAAAATAATAGAACTAAAGGGAATGACTTAGAAAACTTTTTGAGATAACTGAGGACAACTGAGCACAGACTAGTTAACAGATGACATAAAGAAAGTAGTAGTAATTTTGTTAGGTGTGATAATGATATTGTGGCTTTTTTGTTTTTAAAGTTCTTATTATAGATAGATATTGAAATGTTAGCAAGTAAAATGACAGTATATGTGAAATTTGCTTTAAAATACTGAGGACCGACAGATGAAAGAATTAACTGCTGGATGATGAGTATACGGGAAAACATTGATCTATTTTCTTTACTCTTATGCACATTTGAAAAACTATACTACATGAGACAATCATTAAAATCATTAAAATGTAGTTGAACTGGCAAATATTTGCAAATGACCTAAATCTCTATCAATGGCCGACAAATGAGGTAAACCATAGTACATAAAGTACTGTAATACCATGAAGCCAGAGAAATGACCATATTTTAACAAGAAAATGTAACCTGCTACCATTTTTAGAGAGTAAAATAAAGCAACAAACAACAGGCTATAGAATAGCATGTATAGCTCATTGTGATTCCAACACATTATATCCACAGAAATGCTGAGAGGCTGTTCCTCAAGGCCTGGGCATCTCTGGGCAGTATTGTACTGACAAGTTATTTCCCGTCCTGTTCTTCGGGAACTTCTTACAAAGCCACTCACTCATACAATTCTTCAGGGGCAAGAGAAGATTAAGGTTTAAGTTTCCTCAAATTTAAAATGAGGTTAAAAATAATAGTTCTTATGATAAAAAGCACTTTTTACAAGATATAGCACATAACGATGTTCAAAGAATATTAGTGTTCTTTTCACTTTTTGTTTCAAAATCATAAAAAGTAATTGCCTGTTAAAAACTACAAAAACTTTACTATGAATTCAGTACTCATGTACTTCCCCTTTCATCTTTCTTTCAGTTGATATCTAATATGTGTCGTTCCAAAGTTTAAGAAACATACAGTCTTTATTAATGCACTCTCAATAACACCTATTAAAACAGACCTTTGAGAACACAGTATTAACCACGTCCTTAGATTGTCACTTCATAACAATATTTAGATGTAAGACTCATATCACTTAATCACATGGCTTTTTTTACTGTGATAGTTATTAATCTTCAATGTCAATGTGACTGAGCTATGCCTAGAAAATCGCTAAAGAACACTTCAGAGTTTGTCTGGGTTTCCAGAGATGACTGACATGTGATTCAGCCAGGTAAGGGGGGAAAACCCAAACTGAACATGGACCACACCATCCAACAGTAGACTGGATGAAAGGAAAAAGCAGAAATGGGCAGCTCACAGGAGCAGGTGCATACCCAATCCTTCTTGAGTGGGTGAGGGTTTTCTGCTGAGGCCATCACTCATAAATGCCAGACTTCAGATTCTTCAGCCTTTGAACACAGTTTTGCACTAGCAACTCTTTAGCCTTCAGTCTCAAAAGGGGTATATCATTGATCCCTCTTGTTCCGAGGCTTCCAGCTTCTTAGACAGAACAGCTGCCAGTTTTCCTGGCTCTTGAGCCTGCTGGCAACCATTGTAGAGATCCAGCCTCTGATCGTGTGGGTCCATCTAATCAATCTCCTCTTTAAAAAAAATTTTTTTTCTTGGTACCTGGGATCGAACTCAGGACCTTATACTTTCGAGGCAGGTGGCGGCACCACTGAGCTAAATCCCCGGCCCCTCCTCAAACTTTTTTTTGAGACAAGGTCTCACTACATAGTCCTGGCTGGCCTTGAACTCACTATGTAGCCCAGGGTGGCTTCAAACTCACAGCGATTCTCCTGCCTCAGCCTCCTCAGTGCTGGTATTACAGGGTGCACCACCATGCTCAGCTCTCCTCTTAAAATTACGTATATTCTATTGGTTCTGTTTCTCTGGAAAACCCTATTACACTTACTTTATGAAATACCTATGAAAATTAAGCATTCTCCCAGGGCTAGACTTTTTTGTAATTTACTATTAAGAGAAGTGAAGGGGTT
Organism: Heterocephalus glaber; assembly: GCF_000247695.1. The sequence continues at coordinate 23,594,509 of NW_004624732.1, read as the reverse complement.
GGCGGGACCTGCTTTCTCATATGCATGGGATTCTTTCATATACAGAATCTTTATTGTCTTCAAAGTCCTTTTTTAAATATTAGGATAACCTTTACAAGTCATAAAGTTCATCTTTTTAAAGCATACAGTTCAGTAATTTACATTACAGGCACAGGCTGTGCAGCCATCACCACTACCTAATTCCAGACTATCTTCATCCCCTGAGAAAGAAATGTGTTACCCATTAGCACCCATTCCCCATTTCCTCCAATCCCCATCCCTGGAAACTAATGATATAATATAATTCTTACCAAGGCTATTTTGTTATTGAAGGGAATAGGAAGATGCAATATATACACTCAAATGTCATACACTCAAAAGTCAAAGGATCTCCATTCTGTGAGGTCTATAATATGCAAAAAACATCCTTCAATTTCACACATACCATTATGCATTGAGAAAGATAAACAAGCATTTTATTCTTCAATTACTCCTTCTACTATAAAGCAAAAAAATCAAACCAAGAGCCAGGGATTTAGCTCAGTGGTTCCACCGCCTGCCTTGCAAGTGGAAGGACCCAAGTTCGATCCCCGGTACCAAAAAAAAAAAAAATCAAAACAAGCAGCCGGATTTCGCTTACTGTGACTGTGTTGTTAATCAACTCTGAACATTCAGCCACGGCATATTTTATAATCTTCTATCCCAAAATTCTGAAGCAAAAACAAACAAAAATCTACAGCAATTACCATCAAAAACAGTTAAATGCAAAAGGTAGTAAATGAAGTCATTAAAATAAGCTAAATTCATAGCAGTGTTTGCTCGTGGAGCTGGCAAAACTTAGCAAAACAGTTCATGTATTAAATGCCGTAGGGCTGGGGATTTAGCTCAGTGGTGCTGCGCCTGTCTCACAAGCATAAGGTCCTGAGTTCGTTACCCAGTACCAAAAAAAAAATAAAAGTGTAAGAAATTTTCTACAGATACATATTTTAATCTTTTTAGAACAACCAGATGAAAATTTGCCCCAAAAAGGTGAGGCTGAAAAAGCTGACTACAATTAGTGGATCCTTGATCCTAACTGTACTATTTCTTGGTATCACTCATAATATAAATACTGTGACCGTGAATCCAAGAAAAAAATTATGCTACTAGTGATCCTCATTAATTTTAGAAATGCAATTATTCACCTGTAAAGGCACTGCTTTTTGCAACAAATCCAACTTCCATTTATTTTCTCATGAAGCAGGCAACACAGATAATTTATCTTTGCTATCATAATTCTGACAAATGTCTTCTTGAAAGCAATCTAAGTAGAAAAAAATTTTAAATTTGTTTACGAACACTGCAAAAACTTAGAAAACACAAGAAAACCTACCAGTTATAATTTCATTATATAAATTAATATCTTTAACATTTCCATATATTTCCTCCCAGACCATTTTTTCTATACATTTTTACATAGTTAACATCTTGTTCCCTATATATTTTGCACCTGTTTTATTTATTTGCACTATTCCATTAGCATTTCCACATATCAATGAAAACACTTTATAAACTATACTTGCTGCAAAGTTCACTATCATCTAGATAAATGTCAGAAAATATTTACACATAGTATTTTATATTCTCCTATCCTGATATGTGGGATTTTCCCCAATTTGAAAACCATTATTTGTTATTTCAAGTGATTTTTAAATTATCATTCAGATTCTTTCATGGATACATAAGCACGCATAGAGGCCACACAATTTAGTCCCAAAGAACTTGGTTATTTTCAAGCCATTTGTGCCCAGCCAGTGCCCATTAAAGTTACAGACACTGCCAAAAGCCACAGTATTGTCTGAAAAAAAAAATCTATATCATTAAGACTTTGGAATGAACAAACAATGAGCCATGGTTCTTCAAACCACTTAGAAATTAAAAGCCATGCCCTCAATCTGTCAAAAAGCATTCTCTCCCATCTTACACATGCAATCTGAACCCTTTCCTGACCTCTAATACCAAAAACGAGTGGAGGGAAGATTCATTTTATTTACCTGTATATTACTTTAGTAATGGCTCTCTTATACAGCTGACCTTGAATTTCCAATTTAGATGCTATTCACAGGCGGCCAAGCAGCTCACAAAGGTGACTGTACAGCAAAACATTTCCAGTGCTATTAAATACATAGTACTTACATTCATTTTTCTCCCTTCCAAGAGAACCTTTTGCTCTTAAGAGAAAAATAAATGCATATTTTCTTCCTAAACTTGGTTCTAATTTTGGAAATTATTCTAGTTATTAGAGTAGAATGCCTGTCCAGCTAAAATCCTTACACCTCAAAGGGTATTTTTCTTAAGCATTTGTGGACAGCAGCCCGTGCCCAGTCACTGTGATAAGATTGTTGTTGTTCTTCCAAACATCTGCTGAACTTTTTTTTATTCTTTGCACTGAAAATTTAAATTCACTATCAACTACAATGAGATTACAGAGCACAGATACACCTATCAATAAGAGGCTGAACAAGGACCTGATGGCTTTGACATTCTACAGACTACCAGGAAAATGCCATGGGCCCTACAGAATATTACTTAACCTGGAAGATTCTCAGTGCTAATGAACTCTGGAAATTGTAGTAAGACTGAAGAATAAAAAGCCTGTCTAGGCGTTCTCACTATACCTTTGCAGCCTCACAAACAATCTGAAGTTTACAGCTTCAATGAAATTCATGACTCTCCACTGTTCACACGTGGCCCACTTCCCCACCCCTCAAACTCCCTCTCTTTTAAGGGAATTTATGCTCCTTACCCCATCACCTGATGTTATGATTTGACTATGAGATATCCCTTAAGCCTCATGTATTGGGGACTTGGTCCCCAGTGCAGCAGTGTTCAATAGGTGGGGCTCTGGGAAGTGATTAGATCATTACAGCACTAACTTCATCAGTGAATTCATCCATTAATGAGTTCATAATTCAAAGAGCTTCTTAGAAGGTGAAGCCCAAAGGAATGAAACAGGTCATTAGGGCCATGACTTTGAAGGATATATATTGTCCCCAGGTCCCCTCTTTCTTCTCTCTCTCTCTCTCTCTCTCTGTATGTCTTTGTCTCTGTCTCTGTCTCTGTGTGTGTGTGTTCTCTCCCCGCTGTTGTCCTGGATGCTACGAGGTGATCTGCTTTCCTTCACCACTGTCTTCTACCATGATATTTCCATCTTACCACAGGCCTAAAAACAATGCAGCCAGCTGACCATGGACTGAAACTCTGAAATTGTGTGTCAAAATAAACCTTTCCTCCCTTAAATTGTTATTCTCAGATATTCTGTCACAGCAACAAAAATATAACACACTTGACATGAGTAGCAGCCACCATTTTCTTGTACAGCCATTCCTCACTGGCCACAAAGAATAGGTCAAAAGTTTGGGAGTTTGTTGGGGGGATTTGAGGGATCTGTGCTGGGAAGGAAGAGACTCTTTCCTCTGGGATAGAGCTACTTGAGCACAACACTGAAATGAAACCTGTAGCCCAAAACAAAGGCAGACAGAAGCTTGGTCTTCCCCCAGCCAAGTCTCCGGTGTTGACTGCACAGTGACTTCAACCTCCTCCTGGCCAGGAATTGTCTCAGTAGCACCCCTTTTCAGCTCAAACTAGTTTTAACTGCATTTATGTCCAAAACAAAGTCTCCCTAACTTACCCCCCATAATCAGAAAGGTTGCTAACAGGTATTTCCAATACAAAGTTGTTTTTTGAAAAACATTCTGTAAGTTAGGCTAGAGTCATCAGACTCAAATAAAATCATACACCTACCCATCATTGCCTAATAAAACCATATCTAGCATTATTTACTACCTGCCAATTTAGCCCATTAAGATGAGCTGACGCTGAGATTAGAATAAGCATGAAAGCATGTGGAAAAAGGAAAAGGATGTTCCAAAGAAGTGAAGTTTGATGCTTTTTTCCCCTTGCAGCTCTCCTGAAAGATAAATATTACCCTCATTTTGTGTAGGGAGGGACTAAGATAATAGGACTAAATAAAAACAAATGAGAAACCCAACTTCCCTAATCCAAAGAGGACCTGGTCCAGGTATTAGCACTTCTTTTTCCTGACTACAGACATCTTCTTCTCTGCTATATTGAACATAACCTGAAGAGAACCTATTCTCAGTCATTTAAGGGGAAACAGGATTAACAAAAATAAAGTTATTTTATTCCTTTTTAAGAAATAAAACATCAAGAGAAATGATAACAGCCAAAATTCATACAAAGAACTTCCTCCCCATCTATAACCTCCTCTGTTGGTCCCCAGGGGACATCCAGCTTTAGCACCCCTTCTCTGCCAAAGTCCCATGTGAAAAGCAGCTATAGCTTAGCAAACTCTTCCAGGCTGACCTCCCATCTCTACTCTCAGCCATGTTTACCCAATTTCTTTGAGCTCTTTACCATAGTGGCCTTGTCACACACTATCCATCTACCTAACCTGTTAAAGAGGTAACCTGATGAGGCCTGCCGGCTTTTGTTTTCTCTTCAACGAATACTGACAATGCCCCTCCGCCCAAAGCTCAAGCTGGTGAGCTCTGTCTGCAGCTGGATGCCCTCAGTACTCTCTTCTGTGGCATCCATTTTGTATACTTTGTTTTTCCTCTTCTCATAAAGTGGCCTTTAACATCCTGCTAAATCCAGAAGACACTCTGCTATTATATGCCTTTTTATAGTCCCTTCGTAAGAGTTATGGAAACTAATAGCTGACTATCACTTCATTTCTACTTTGGCTGCTAGGAAACCAAACCAAACTTCATCACATTACTTTATGTCCAACAAAGTATTAGGTTGCCTTCAGTAATTAATAAATATAAATGCACCCAAATAAGATTAATTTGAAACTTTTTTTCTTCCTTTGCAGTAGTTTTTTGGGGTACAACCATAAAAATATATATTTTGGGGGATGAGGGTATAGCTCAGTGGTAGAACACTTGCCTAGCATGGGTAAGACTCTGGGTTTGATCCCTGTCGCTGAAAAAAACAAAAAACCTGTTCTTATACAAATAGACATAGAACATACATTTTAAAATAAATGGAGCCAACTTTTAAAAAATGAAGGAATTATAGCATTATAATTACAGCATTATAGCATTGTAAAAATCACCCTTTGCATCACAATGGTAGGAGTGTATGCAAGACTGGTAAGCAATACACACACAAGAGGGATTCCGGGAAGGTGTCAGAATCCCTTATAACAAGTCATTTTCAAGGGACCTAACCTATTTGCAGCATTAATACTTTCCACCAGTACAGCTCCCACAATATAATTAACTTCTCACACCTTACAGTCCCACTACCTCTCAATATCCCCACACTGGCGACCAAGCTTCTGGCACATGAAGCTTTGGGAGATGTACTCAGACCATAAGATAAAGAAATACCCTCACTTCTCCCTCTGGATGTCAGCAGCATCCAGGTCCTGGTGTCACACACATAAATGTGTATAAAGCACAAGCTCCCAAACTGGAGTCAAATAAGATACAAAAAACTTCTGAAGATGAAAATCACTAGGTAAACATTAAATAGAGTTGAGACACCCTCACAAAAAAAATCACCCTTTGGTAACCAGCATAGTAATAACTGCTTGAGGCAAGAATTTTGAATGGATGTTTACACTGGTAGGTGAAAGATTGACAAGAAACAAAATATTTAACATACATAGTCTCAAAATATCCCCCACAAGATACCTATTAATTATTTTTAAAAAAAAACTTTTTGAGGAAACCTTGCAAATACCTCTTTCACCAGATAGAACAGGGAGATACTGTGCAACTCCCTATATGAGGCACCGAGAAGGATATAATCACTTCTGCAGCATTCTTGTCCAAATTGGGCAAGCTTCACCCAACCAGGAGGACCATCAAAAAAGCTCAAGGCCAACACAAAAGAAAAGAACTGTACTCTCTAAAAATGTTCAGATAGACAAGGAAAAACAATTGACAAAATGTTCCAGGGCCAGGAAAACTACACAGATATGAAATCTAAGGCAGTATATGCTCCTGGATGGGACTGTAAACAAGGAAAAAATTTTTTTCTTCTGCTATAAAGGACATTAGTACAATAACAGGTAAAACGTGAATAAAGTTTATCAATAGGTATTAGGAGTCTATTGATCCTACTATGGTTTAAATAAGAAGAACATGTTCAAATGGAAAGGGGAGCAAGCAAAGGGTAGGGGAAGAAAAGGAAAGGAAAAGAGATTTTTAAAAAAAGAATGGAAGAGAAAAAAATGGAAACAAAGCTTTTATAAATGGGGAGGGGAAGAAGGGTTGAAGGGAGGAGAGGGGAATGGGGAAAAAAAGAAGATTAAGATATAACTATATAATAAGATTACATAAATAAATATCTTTGTTTTTAGAAAACACACAAATATGTAGGAGCAATGGAGCATTGTGTCTATAACTCACGAACAGTTGAAACAGCACTAATATGTGTATAGACAGAATGATAAACACTGAAGAGAACAATGGGGTCGGGGGAAACATACATGAAAATTCTTTGCACTGTTTTTTGAAATGTTCCAGTAGTCTGAATATTTTCCAAAATAAAAGGTTTTAAAAGTACACATAGTTATGAGTCTACTAGGAGCAAAAATTATTTCAAATACACTGATCTTAACTACTGTATGTTTTATTTATTAAAGTACAAAATGAGATGCTTCTCTCTTCCTACTCGGGATGTGGTCTTTCAAATCATTAACTATGGAGTATATCCTTACACCCTTTTCTTTATGCTCTAACAAATGGTGCTAGCAATACTACTGCAAAATTATAAAGTCCTGCACACTGTTCAGAGGTGGGCTCCAAATTAAAATCCTGCCTCTGACACTTTCTAGTCATATAACCTGAGACAAGTTTCCTTGTTTCTCTCGGGCAGTTTCTCCAACTGAGAATGAGAATAATCACAGGGCTTACCATATAGCACCTACACCATGATTAAATGAGGCAATGCCTGCAATGCACTTAAGTGTCTGGAACACAATGAGCACTTAATAAATGTCAGTTATTAGTAAACACAAGCCATCATGTATTCATCACCCTCATTGATAGCCCCATGTTCTCACCTCAGCTGTTTCTTTTCATTTGCTTTGACATTCAATTTATGATTTCTTCTATTATCTGCATCCCTATTTAAGTTTTAGTTTTCTAAAACAAGGCAATGTATAAATTTGTGTTTTAAAAAAAAAAGAAAAATATGAAATTCTCCTAAAACAGAGATTCTCAATTAATGGGTTCATTTATAATTTTAAATTCATCCTTCACAGAATTCTCAGCCAGCTGCTGCTCAGCTGAGGAACTTTAGTATCAAGACTGTACAACTTAAGGATTAACATCTTATTACAAAAGATGTGAGGCCTCTATCCTAGGGCACAGGCATAGTTACAAGAAGACTTGCAACCTTAGTCCCACACAAAAGTTAACTTGCTACAAATCTCACTATCATTTGACCCAATAACTATGTAATATCTTAATCAGCGTCCTTTTACTGACCACATGCTACATACACAGCACTATGCTGGCACACCATATGTACAGGCTCACTGAATCCTCCAGATAGCTATGCACAAGATATCATCAGACTCATTTCACAAGTGAGGAAATATGTTCAGAGTGAGAAAGGTCCCCACACACTCAAAAGTCTAAGTGGCAGAGCCAGGATGGAAATCTTGATGGTTCAGACTTAAATCTAAATTATTTCCAATACAATTTGTTGCTCTTGCATCTGAATAAAAACATATAGGAAGAAACACTATTAATTACTTATACCAAGGACACCATTTTTACCTGACCATCCACATGAATTTTCTTGAAATAACTAGCCCTAAGGTATTTTTGCTTTTGTTTAGTGCTGCTCACTGTGTATTTTCTATTTACAACAGAGGCACCTGTCTTTTTAAATTACACCAGAGAAATGCACCTCCAGCAGCCAACAAGACAACTCTGGGAAGAGTGGACAGTATCTGAAAGGAGGTGTCACTTGGTGACGGCATCCAGAAGACGGACAGAAAAGGAAACCTATGTCACTTAATCTGAATCCAATAATCTTCCCTGGCTCTCCTCTCAATGACACAGGGGGATGGGTGGATAAAAACTTTAATGAAACCCAAGATAGGGAGACAGGCAAGGGAAATGAGAGGTCTCTCCCTTATCTGTTATTACATGCCCCTCCTACCATAAATGTACTTGATCCAGGGGCAACATCGTGCTCTGAAAAACAGCTTAGAAGAGACTAACCCTTTTGCAGTCTACTGAGCCACTTTTGCCAGAGAAGGAGAAGCAGAAGGGAAGAGAGGCTGCTCATGACTTACTGCAACTTACTCCTTTTGACTCCTCATGCTCTATTTAATCCACCTTCCCATCAAAGGCTCTCCAGCTAAGCACACCCTAACTGTTTCATCTTCACACTATGGCACTTATATACATTCCCATGGAACAATTTATATTGAATTATTTCCTATCATACATTGTGTAACCGTGCACTGTCCTCTCATGCTCTAACTGCCCCTCCAGTCAGGCCACAAAATGCTTTAAAGTAGAGGAAACTCCACAGGTTGACAGAGAACCCACAGATTTCAAATTTCAAATACAAGGAACATAGCATAGACCTTAAGATAAAAGTTCACAAGGATGAAGTTGACACATAGCAGATTGGACAGATCCAGACAGCCTGGGCACTGGTCATATGATGTCAGCCCAGGGACCATATACTCCGTATGCCCAGCTCCTGGGCAGCATCTGACATATGGTTAAGTACTTTTTAACTTTAGGTGTTGCAATGAGGAAGGCACTGCAGTCCTTCCAAGTTGTAACAATCAATGGTGTGGCCCTGGCGGTGTTCTGGATGCATGAATATTTAAATAACTAAATGCTTGTACCAGGCAAGAAAGTCCAAGGCCAGATCATGTAGATAATCAGTAACAGGCTAATTGAATTCAAAATGATCACAATGAGTCTGAATGAGGGAACTAAAAAAAGGCACACTTTCTTGAAAAATATTAAAACAAGCTATCTTCTAATCTAAATTAATTGCCCCCATTTCCAAATTATATGCAAATTATAATCCTTATTCCTCTTCCTCCAGATGAAGCACTAATGGTTCCCACCAGTGAAGAAAAAGTCTTTAGCTAAGTGACACAGAGAAAGTGCTTGATGTTCTAGTCCAGGGCCCAAGACAAGTTTCTGCAAATCAAGTTTTATAGGAACGTAGCCACACCTGTTCACTTATGTATTATGTGGGGCTGCTTCTGTGATACAATGAACCAAGTTAGCTTATTATTTGCAAGAAAGTCATATGGTTCACGAGCCTAAACTATTTACCTATCTTGCTTTTTAAGAAAAAATCTGCTGACCCCTGATCTTAGAAGCAACTACAGGCTAGGAAATCAGAGAGATCTACATTGAAATCCCAGTTCTGTAATCACTAGCAAAAATTACCTCATATTTCTGGGCCTTAGTTACCTCTTGTATAAAATCAGGATAGCACCATCTGCCCTACAGGGGTATTACACAGTCTAAATGAGGTAAGGCAGATGAAATGCCTAACACATAGCAAGCAAACAATAGGTGGTAGCTATTAAATTACAATAATATAACTTACAAATGTGTCTGTCATATTAAGAAATACTCAAATGTAAGGTCATTGAAGCTCTGGTCGAACACAAGACAATGGGCTGGCATTCATTCCCCTTCCCTTCTAAGGAATAACAAGAATACTATTGTTTTATAAAGCCCAAATCACTTCACTTTTTTCCTCAATTAAAAAATAAAGAAGCCAAACTCCAAAGTTTTGCTAGTGTAAAGCTAATACACTCTGTTCTTACTATTTTAAGTGTCAAATAAAGCCTGACATGTACCTTAGACTCTGAGTAAGAAATCTTAATCTATGATTAAGAAAAAGGGGAGGAGGCTAAAATAAGTTTCCAGTTTTGATAAAGCAACCAGTAACACTTGCTGAGTTCCTGAGATCACTCATGTAACCAGTATTTGTTGAGTATCTACCATGCACCAGGCTCTGAGTCCAGCTGTAACAAGGGAGTTGTCTCCATACTAAAAGAACTTACAAACCAGGGGCCTGCTCAGCACCATGTAAGATTAGAATCACAAGAAATAGCCCTTGACTACAAAACCATCTGTGTTAAGTCATACAAGACAGTACAGCTTGACGGCTCATAAGTAATCATCTCATCTAACTCTGCACTGCACCAATAGGCTAACTGAACTGTCTGTGGTTACAAGCAAGTTGCGTAGCAGCCATGCCTTCCTGACTTGACTTGGCATTAAAGTCTTTCCTTAAGAATTATTTCTCAAAGGTCAAGTCTGAATCTTTTATTTCTTTATGACCTTACAAATGATACTTTGCAAAAAGTATCCAATCTTTAAAACCCTGAATTCCTCTGAGAAGTATTATTCTGTTCTTCTTCGGTCTTCCCACAGAATGCCATGTATTTCTGTTATTGTATACACTACTGCTGCTGCAACTGTTTGCTCATTTATCAGCCCCACCTGCACTGGCTATGATCTCCTTGAAGACAGGAACCATGTGCTGACAACAACCACTAACATGTGAGTACTTAGTATATGACAGACTTGTGATAACTTTAAACCCATTCTCTTACTTGTTGCTCATAATAACTCAACTAATTATCCCAACATTACAGATGAGGAAACTGAGGCCTGGAGATGTCAGAAAAGCTCAACACAGTAAAGCAGATTGTACAGATTATTAATTAACATTCATATTACCTCAGTTCCATCCCTATACTTATCCTTCACCTGGTCACACACCCATGTGGGGGAAGCTGACTCCCTTCTTGAGACCAGTAGGTTGAGCAGCATAATAAAAAGCAATCATGGACACTCATTCCATTTTCCAAAGGTGCTGGAGTGGGCACACAAAGCTATCTGGCCAATGTGATGCACAAAAGGTCTGCTGGGAGCTTCTAAGACAGATCCTCCCAAGTAAAACACACAAGTAGATACTCTTTTTCTTTAAACATTCCTTCAACTACTACTGAGATATTAAATTTATCTGATATTAAATTTCCTTACAATAATTAAGTCAGTTGAGTCTGTTTTCAGTGACTCTCAGCCAAAAGCATCTTACCATACACACAGAAAAAGGAGTGGAACTGTGATTCAAACATATACAAAGTGACTTCACAGCCCTTAAAAATGTAACGAATGGACTCTCTCTCTACAACCTCTCACATCTAACATTTCCCCCATCATCACCAATGCCAAGCCCATAAGTACTTCTTCAGCAAAATGAATAAGTACCTAAATGAAATAGAATTTGAATCAGCTTTCAAACACAAATATGGTAAATTTTATATCCAGTTACAAATGAAATATCAGGACTCTAGGTTACACCCTTAACATGACCATAAAGCCTCTTTTCTCTTAAATGAGGCTGAGGTTTCTTGTATATGGAAAACAGCCTATGCTAAACCCAATGAAGGAATTCTGTAAGAGGCAGGTTCTAAATCCAAAACTGCCAGGTGTAGTACCACACACCTGTATCCCAGCACTCAGGAGCCTGAGGTAAGAGGATCACCATGAGTTCCAGACCAGCCTGGGCTACACAGTAAGTTCGAAACAAGATGAGCCTGAACTACAGAAAACAAACAAAACAAAGTAAAAAGTCCAAACCAAACTCAGAAGACTAAATTCAATCTTCAAAAGCACAAAAGATTCAATTTCTGTCAGTCCCTTTCACAATGTTCATAGCACCTAGCAGCAGTCATGCAAAATCCCCCCTCTCCCTTCCATCTCAACTTCATCTGCAGAGGCTACCCTCCTGGCAAACTGAAAAAGAGCTGGGGCAAGGGGGCTAACAGAGCGGACATAGCATTTCAAGTTACATCTGGCTTTCATTCATAAAGCTCAGTCTTTGGTATATTAGACAGCTTTCCTGTTACTGAAATAAAATACCTAATGCCCACAACTTTATAGAGAAGAGGTTTGTTTATGTGGCTCACAGTTTCAGAGGTTTCAGTCTTGTGAAAAAATGCTCCAAAGCAGAAACACCATGACAGAAGGGCATGGCAAAGCAAAGCTGCTCACCTCATGGAGGCCAGAAGCAGAGAGAGAGAAAGGGGGAAGAGCCAGGAAGACAAGAAGGGACCACGGATAAGAATACACACTTTCAGGTCACACCCCCAGGGACCTACCTTGTTCAACCAAGTCTCACCTCCTAACAATACATTCAGCTATGAACTCATCAGTGAATTAATCCATCAATGAGTTCAGTACCCCCATGATCCAATCATCTCTCAAGAACCGAACCTCTGAACATATGAGCCTTTGAGGAGACATTTTAGATAAAACCATAACAAATGGTAAATGGTCAATCTTCGAAGCTCATCTGGGTCATGACCTGCCACTCCCACCCCCAATCTACCCCCTCCACTCCCCATCAAGGGCACAGGAAGAAACTTAATCTTTAAACCTGAAGGATAACCTCTATACAATTACCCACAGGTCACAGGATAATCCTTAACAACCTATACTATTTCTAGTCAGTTACCCAGCAGACTTTATAACAGTGACCTGAAGGTTAAAAGCTTCATATCCTACTGCCAATTTGCTCCCTGAGAAAAAAAAAATCAGCAAATATTCTTGTTTTTAATGAAGGGTCACTCACCAATATCTCATGACCCATGCACTGCAAGACACAGTATACACTTAACTTCAAGGCTGCACGTTTTTGTACACTTCCAACATAAAACCTCTCCTTATCTCTTCACTTGGCCTTCTCTCAAAGGGCTTAAGGATAAGGATTTTTTTATTTCCAACAAAAAAAAATCAAAAAATCAAATTAAGTCTCCAAAAACCACAATCTGTGCAAACATCATCTTGAAACCAAGGAATCATGCTGATTGCTCACAAAGGGCCTTTTTTAAGGGACAATTTTGATCCAGCAAGGCAGCCCTGCCACCTTTTAAAAGTACCTAAAGCACAGCTTACCTTATAATTGCTAGAGTTCACCCAAGAGGTAGCGAGTCCATCCACAAGCTTATCTAACATGGTCTGGTCATGCTCAAGGTCAGCAGACTTCTGTTTGTCTGAGAAATAGTCTATAAGTTCTTGGCCAACCTGCAGTCGTTTTCCCACATCCTTTTGCAACACCTGAGCCAGGCAAGACTCCATGCGAGGCTCCATGGCAGAATTCAAATCCAGATCCAGCAAAAGCTAGAGGGCAGTCAGGATGACTCCCTCCTGGTAGCTGTTCCAGGGAGGCTGCCTCTTTGTTTGCTGAAGGTTACTAAGAGCCTGTGTTTCAAAGATGCAATCTGAGGAATGGTAACAATGCACCATGTGTGTCTGAAGAGCAGCTGGTAGGATATTAAAAGTCCAATTTAAATAACTAGCAGGAGATAAAGGAGTGAGTGGCACAGTGATGTTCTACTCCTGGGTCTGAAATACTTCATAATTCAGCAGTCCATTCTGAAAAATAAGAGAAAACAATAAATCAGCACAGATAACATAACACTCAAATGTTACAAAACATTAAGTCAATGACAAAGCAATTCATGATGCAGGACCACTTATAAACACACATGGAGTGTGAACCATGAACACTTCGCATCCATATTGGAAAACATAATTATTACTTTTATCAGGAACCCAAAGAAAAGAGCCAATGAGCTATACAGTTGTTAGGTTGATATTTTCACAATTTCCTAGCTTGCCAATGGAACCAATCAGGAAAGCAATATTCTGCTTTAAATAGCATATTTATTTGTAACTTTAATTTTACTTCCCATCAAACACATAATACCACTCTCTATCTGAATCACATCGCATTCATTGCCCTACTCTGGGTCTTCCAAAAAAACAAATTTCCTTAAACCAGGGCAGAGTCCATAAAAACATCACTGACCATAACAGCCACCTGGGTCACAGTAATCAAAGAGGGCACCTACATCACATTTCTTGCTTACCAGCTTTCAAGTGAGTAGAAGCCACTGCCACCTCCTCTCCCATCAAAGAAAAGAGAAAGACAAAAGGAGAAAAAGAACGGGCTCACTCATGTTCTGATCAGTTACTGACACAATATTGAAGGCTGACAACTGCACCATTTGGGCTTCCTGTTTTGTTACAAAATCAGATCTCAAATTCACGGTTAGGTAGTGCAAAGTATATGATATGTGCAAAATATCAAAATTACGGAATTTTGGGGGGTTTTGTGATACTGGGGATCAAATTCAGAGCCTTGTACATGCTAGGCAAGTGTTCTACCAATGAATTAAGCCCCAGCCCTCAAAACTGTCTTAAACAAATTATACAAGCTGTCTAGTTAGCCCACAGATGCTAGAATCATACAATGCATTTCTTACTTCAATTTCTTCTCATTACCCAATCCCTTTCATTCTAAACTAGTTAGACCCATGCTAGGCAAATACTCCTCCAATGAGTTATATCTACTACTCTTACATGCATCTTGAAGATAATTATACAATAAAGGCTTAACAAGACACTCAAAACCAGGTCATGAATTCATATATACAAAACTCATAGAATAAGAGACTGGAAACCTCAGATATCAAGCAGAGAGGATTCTCATCCTCTCTCTGTCTCTCAAAAAAAGTAATTGACCATTTTTACACTTACATTTACTAAACTGCTTTTTGAGGTACCTCTTCTAAATTTTTGAGTGTTTTCTCCATCTCTATGTCAAAGATATTCAGGGTATATAGGTATTAATCACATGGTTCCAAATTCCCAAGGTATAAGAGTTCAAGACTTTCTTCTCACTCCTTTCCCTATTTTCTTCCCTAAAAGCAAATAATGTCACTAGTCTCCTGTGTATCCTTTAGAAATATTATTTAGCTACCCAAGCAAATCAGTATATGCTCTCCTTTCTATTTACCCTTAGAAAGCTATCTAAGCATTAACAATTAAATCATAAAACCAGAAATCAACTACAGGAAAAAGTTCATACAGAAAGAATTTTATTTAAAACTTCTTATATTTAAAAATGCAGAAAACTTGAGCCGGGTGTGGTGGCATCCACCTGTAATCTCTGCCCTACTGCAGAATCTCACTCAAGCCTCCCTGGCTCCCTCCCTGTCTCTTTTCATTTTCTTTAGTGGCTTCCACACCCAGGTGGATGACATCACCCCCTCCTTTCTGCCTCCTCAGACCTTTAACCTTTACCCTTCCAGTCATCTGCTCTCAACATCAGCAATCTCTCCTCTATTGGCCAGTTTCCAGCCACCTGCAAATGTCCTCTAAATCACCCATCTTCTAAAGGCCCTCTCTGAAGCTCACGTCTTTCATCAATGACACGGTTAACAATGAAGCTTCTGTAGGCAGTTGTCATACCGGCAGCTCCACTGATGCACACTTTAACCTTCCAGTCTGTTTTCCCCACCTCTCCACAACTGGGAGCTATGCTTGTGGAGATCCCCAGGGATGGTCTTACTGGCAAAACCAAGATTTCTTTGCATGCAAGTAACTCTACCTCTTAGCAGCATTCAAAGCTGATCATCCTTTCTTTCTTATAAAATTCCCTACTTCTGGGAAAACAAGCCATCATCCTTCCTGCCACTTCTCTAGCTGCACCTACTCAAATTTCTTTAACCACCTCTAACCACTCATAAGAAATTGTCTATATACTACTCAGTAATGCTAGACACTAAAAATTATGCAAATAACTCTCAAAAAGTCTGGAAATTACCAGTCAGGCATGCAACAGAAGTACTGGACAGACACAGGGCTCAACAGCCAATTTCTAGTACCAAAAGTAACAGAACTTTGGCTTTCCAGGGAACTCTGTACAAGTCATCTTTAAACTGCAGAGTCAGGACACTAGCTGGGCATATAACTGTTTACTGTGGAAAGAGTATTAAAACCCAGGGATAGAAGAAATAAGTTCTAGTGTTCTGTAACCCAGTAGGGTGACTACAGATGAAAATAGTATACTGTATGTTTTAAGAAAATGTTTTCACCCAAAAAAAGCAAAATGGTTGAGGTAGATTTATTTACTTTAATTTGAAATCATATCATGTATCAGAACATATAGTACTCCATAGACAATATTTATGTATCAATAAAAATAATATTTTTTAAAGGTAGAATTACTCAATTGAAAACAAGAATATTCTGCAGTAGAGGGGAAAAAATCAAAGTTAAACTAACTCTCTTAATCATGCACTCCTATGTGAATATTAACTACACTGTAATCGTGACAAAATAAACTATAAATGTTCATAAGTGAATAAAAGGTTTAGGTTCACTATATTACATTAAAAAAGCAAGTCACATAAATGGGGAAAAAATCATTAACATTGATTATTCTCTGGCCAAGATTACATATTTCTTAATCTTTGTGCTTTTCTATATAGGTTCTAAATTTTTTCTATAATGAATACATGCTACTTTTATAATTACAAATAAAATGTTATTCAAAAATCAGACACTACACAATGGTGGAAAATCTGTCTTTCAGCATTTTGGAATGGAATGTATACCTACTATTAAAGTGTAAATCAAGAAGAAAGTCTTAAATTCCTAAGAAAATAGAACTAGTGGATTAGTGGATCAGTTAGCTAAAAGAAAGAAGTGGAAAGAAGAAAATGGGGAAAATATACACAGGTGTCAGATAAGATGTTCAAGAAGGTTAGTATTTGCCTTCACTAATATCTTAATGAAGAAATTTTTAAGTCCTCTCCGATATTTTAAATATTTATTATTTAAATGTGGACTGTAAAAGCAGAAAAGAATTTTCATTTTATTTTGTCTTCACCTGGGGCAGGTTTCTAATATTAGCTAAGAACTGCACTGCCTTTTCCCTATTGCTTACGACTCCCTCAGAGACAGAACGAGACAATGTGCACTGAGAATGGCTGAAGCCCCACAATGTGGACATGAGGGTTCTGCTATTCTCTTTACTCTGCATGTGTTTGAAATTGTCCAAAATTTAAAAGACGTTTATAACTTAGTTTAAAAAAAAAAAAAAGAAAAGTTTGTGTGGGAAAAATATGTGAAAAAATTATTGTTATAAAAATTTAACTTAAGCTGGAAGTGACGGTGCACACCTCTCATCCCAGCTATACAGGAAACTGAGGCAAAAGGATTATAACAAGTTCAAGGCCAGCATGAGCAGCTTATAGAGATCTTGTCTCAAAAAAAATTTTTTTACATATATTTGAAGGGCCAGGGATGTAACTCAATGTAAGGGCCTGTGTTCAATTCCCAGTGGCACCAAGAAAAGGGGGAGAAAGGTAAAAAAAAATTTTTTAACTAAACAAAATAGAATGTGAAATTGTATTAAATATGGATATATAGATATGTAGCATTCAAAACTCATTTTTTTAAAAGCCTATGTGAGCCGAGTGTGGTGGCACACACCTGTAATCTCAGCACTCAGGAAGCTAAGGGAGGAGGATCACCCCAAGTTCGAGGCCAGCCTGGGATACATAGTGAGTTCAAGGTCAGCCTGCCTTTAAAAAAAAGCCCATATGTGTAAAATTTATTTAAAAACAAAAATAAAGTATGTAAAATAATAAAGGATAATCTGAGTAATTTTCTGAGTGCTTTCTCTCCTACTTAATAGTTTCTTCTACTTTTCATATTTCCTAAAAAGACACTTTGCAAGGCTCAACACCAGTTACTTAACAATGACAACTTTTTTAATCCAAAACAAAAACTTTACCCTGATTTTTATTCTCCCCATGCAAAATATATAAACATATACACAAGGCTGATATAAACATCAGCATACCAATTTGTTACATTACCTAGGCTCTTAAGCCTGGGTAGGAAAAATAATAATGTAGATTACAGCTACCCAAAGAAGCCCCTCCATGGAGATGACAGACCTCAGCAGAGAACTAACTTTTTAGGAGGGAAGCAGCATCACAGACAGGATGTGGCCAACATGTTGGCTCCTCTATGAAGAGCAAATTTACATTTCCACTCGATCTACCAACATTTTACTTCTGCTGTCTTACAGAGAGCTTCACTTATAGCTTCATAGTCTTGGTCAGTTTTCCCCCATTTCTGTTTATTATACTAACAAAAAATCAGATAACTGAATCTCAATGGTTTCTTACATTTTCTAGTAACAGCTTTACCACGTATCACATACCCTTAAATTCACCCTAAAGTCTGCAGTTTTACTACAAAGTTGTACAACCATCACCACTATCTAATTCAGAACATTTCAATCATCTCAAGATGATTCCTCATATTATTAGCAGTCATTCTCATACCCTCTTTCCTCAAGCCCATGAAAACAACTAATCTTTGAGATTATTTGGCTATTTGGGACACTTCATATAAAGATATAAAATATGTGGCACTTCTTGTCTGGCCTCTTTCACTAAGCACACTTGTTTTCAAGGTTTGCCCATATCACAGTATGTATCAGTACTTCACTCCTTTTATAGCTAAATAATAGTCCATTGTATAGCTATACCATATATTGGTTTTTGGTTGATAAACTGGACTATTCTGGACTATTTCTACCTTTGGCTACAATGAATAAAGTCATTATGAACATTCCTGAACAACTCACCAAAACTTGTCATTGCCCCTCTTTTTCACCTAGTGGGTGTATTGGTATCCTACTGTGGCTCTGATTTGCATTTTCCTATGGACTAAGCATTTTGAACTTCTCATGGACACAGTAGTCATTTGGGCATCTTCTTTGGAGAAATAGCTAATCAAATCTTTGGTCATATTTTAGCTGGGCTATATATCTTTTTATTATTCATGAGTTTTTAGATATACTTTGGGAAAGAGTCCTTTATAATGTCTTGATTTGCAAATCTTTTCTGTAAATGTGGAATCTTTTCATTTTCTGGATGGTACCATTGAAAATGAAGTTTTTTATTTGGATGAAAAAAACTTATCTATTTCTTCTTTTCCTTAGATGCATGTGGATATCCAGTTTTCTCACCACCATTTACTGAAAAAACTATTCCTTCCCCACTGAACTGTCCTTGAACCCTGCTGAAAAAAATCAACTGACCATAAATGTCAACATGTATTTCTGGACTCTCATTCTATCCACTTATCTGTATGTCTATCCTTATAAAAACACCTGATTGTTTCAATTGCTGTAGCTTTGCAGAAAGCTATGTCAGTCTTTCAACTTTGTTCTTTTTCAAGACTATTCTGGCTATTCAGGGTCCCTTGCATTTCCATAGAAATTTTAAGATTGGTTTGTCAATTTCTGCAAACAGGCAGCTCGGATTTGAATAGAGATTATGTTGAATCTGTAGACCAACATGGGGAGTACTGCCATCATGACCTTAAGTTTACCAATCCATGAACACAAGATGACTTGTCATTTATTTAGATCTTTATAATTTCTTTCAATTATGTTTTATAATTCAGAGTATGTTTCACACCTTTAACTTTAGTGCTAAATTTTCAAATTCTTTTTTATGCACTATGTATTGTTTTCTTAGTTTCATTTTCAGACTATTCATTGCAAGTGTATAGGAATACAGTCGATCTTCATATATTGATCTTGCTGAACTCATTTATGAATTTGAATAGTTTTGTTGGTTTTGTTTTATTGTTGCTGTCTGGTTTTTTGAGACAGGGTCTTGCTATGTAGTTCAGGCTGGGCTTGAACTCACTATGTAGTCCAGGCTGGCCTTGAATTCATGGCAATCGTCCTGCCTCAGCCTCCTGAGTGCTGGGATTATAGGTGTGAGCAACCGCGCCTGGCTAGTTCTAATAGTTTTATTATGGATTCTTCAGGATACTCTACACATATAAGATCATGTCTGCTAAAAATGGAGATTGTTTTATTTCCTTTGCAATCTGGATGGCTTTTCCTCCTTTTTCTTAAATGTACAACACTGAACAGAAGTGGCAAAAAAAAAAAAAGGAACATCCTTATCATATTCCTGATCTCAGGAAGACAACATTTAGTTTTACATCCTTAAGTATGATGTCAGTCACATCAAGGAAGTGTCCTTCCATTCCTCATTTGTTTAGCAGTTTGATCATGAAAGGATCTTAGGTTCTGTCAAACATTTTTCCTGCAGCTATTGAGATGATCTTGTAGTCACTGTCCTTTATTAATACTGCATATAACACTGATCTTCAGATATTATACCAACCTTACATTTCTGGGATAAATCCCTCTTAGTCATAGTTTACAATCTGATACATTGCTGGATTCATTTTGCTAGTATTCTACTGAGGATTTCTGCATCTTTATTTAAAAGGGCTACTGCTCTCTAGTTTTGTTTTCTGGTGATGTCTTTGTCTGCTTTTTGCATGTAGTGAATAATGTCCTCATAGGAGTGAGCTGGAAAGCCCGGCCTTGTATTTTGAAAGCGTTTGTTTTGAATTTATGTTAATTCTTCATTAAATATTTGGTAGAACCACTAAATGTAAAGTCATCTGGGCTTTATATGTGGGATGTTTTTATTGTTAATTCAATCTCTTTGTTATTGGTATACTCAGATTTTCTGTTTCTTAAGACAATTTCAGAGTCTTTCTAGAAATGTACATATTTAATCTCGGTTGTCTAACTTGTTGACATATAATTGTTCCTAATATTTCCTAATGATCTTTTGTTTCCCCCTTTAAGGTCAATAACCATATTCTTTTCTTCATGTCTGATTTTATAGATCTTGTGGGGTTTCTTTTTTATCCTGCGGGGCTGTAATGAGAAGGCTGCTATCTGTGACCCACAGAGAGAAGTCTTGAGGAAATGAAAACTGTTGACACCTTGATCTTTGACTTCTAGACTCCAGAACTGTGAGAAAATAAATTTCTGTCACTTCAGCCACCTAGTTTTGTGGCACTGTGTTATGGCAGTATGAGCCAACTGATCCTGGAGGGAACATTGTAGGTGCTCAGCAGCTTGGGACACATCTTGGATTAGGTTCATTCTGAAGTCTTGCCCAGTTCTCAAAATCTTCTTTCCCTTATTTTTTCTCTTGCACAGTAAGTCTGTCTCAAGCACAGACCAAGTCCCACCTCTTCCAGCGCTCCTGCCCCACCGTCTCCAACCACTGCATCAAGGCACACTGGAGCTGTATCCTTTTGTCCCTTGATGGCTGCTGAACTGGGATTCTATGAGGCAGTTCTAACTTGAGTTCTGGCTCAACCTCACTTCAAAATCAGAATTGTGAGTTTTTATCTTGGTCAGTCTATCTTAAGGTTTGTCAGTTTTGCAATTTTTATTCTGCCTATTTTCTTTATTTTTTCCCTCTATTTTTGTTATTTCCCACCTAGTACTTATTTTTCTCCCTTTGGATTGCTTTAAATTTACTTGTTCTCCTATTAATTCTTAAAGTGGTTTAGGTAATTGCTTACTAAGACTGTTATTAGGTTATTGAAACTTTTTTCTTTTTAATACAGATATTCAGAGTCATACATTTCCCTCTACGCACTGCCTTTGTCACATCTTCTAATTTATGGCATACTGTTTTGTTTTGTTTTTTCAGGGAACATAGCTGGTATCCAATAAACACTCATTACTGAACAAGTAAGTACCAGGATTTTATTTAATTACGGTAAAATATACCTAAGACTTACCATTTTAAGTTTATTTTTTAATGTTTACAAGCATTACTACCATAATATGCTTTATTTTGTTTGCATTTACCAAGTACTTTCTAACTCTTCTCGTGATTTTTCTTTGAGCCATCAGTGATTTGGAAGCATATACTTTAATTTCAACATATTTGTGAATATTTCCAAATTTTTCTTCTTTTAATTTAATTTCACTGTGGTCTGAGGACATATTTGTATGATTTTTAAATTATTTTAAATATATTGAGGCTTGTTTTATGATGTAACCTATGGTTTATCTTGGAGAATGTCCATATGTTCCTGAAAATAATGTATATCCTGCTGTTGGGGGGGGGGGTCTGTAGATGTCTGCCTCTTAATGACTTAGAATCTGTTTCCCTGTATCTAGGCTAGGTTTAAGGAAGTGAAATGTGCCAGTCATCTATATCTCATATTTTTTATTTTATTTATCAGTTTTATACTGACTACTGAGTCTAAATATCCTTTTAAAGATGTTCTCTTTAAAACAAAATCTTGGCTTCTTGAACCATACAAAAGTTCATTTCTAGCAGCAAAACCTGCTCAAAAGCTTGAACAGGAAAGTGTATTCATGGTAATTTGAGAGATTTTCTAAGATGTTTCTAAACAGGTTAATTCCCAGACTTAGGTAAATAAGAAAAAAAGAGAACATTTGATATGTCACTTGATAGTACAACAGCTGACATGGCCATCTTAAACTTCCCAAGGGAGCTGGATTACACTCAGTTGAAAAAAAGAAAACCAATTAAGTACTGGGTATTTAATGTGAAGACAGAAGGTATAAGAAGGCTGGGATATAAAATCTAGATGAGTTTTTCTCTGTTACTGAGTAAAATAGGTATAATACAGCCATAGTTTACAGTTGGCTTTCACTTCAACACTTTAAAATAGGCATGGGGAGCTGAGATGTGGCTCAGTGATAGAGCAGTTGCCTAACATGTATGAGGCCCAAGGTTTGATCCATAGTACTACAAACAAATATTGTAAATAAAAACAAAATAAACATTGCTAGTCCACATTTGAAACAGCATTTTCAAATTCATTAAGAGATCATACAAATGCCAACTTGTCTCTCTCCCACAAAACTTTTGTTAAGTGTCATTACCAAACCTATTTTGTGTTTTGGGTTTTTGTTGTTTGTTTTGATTTGGTTTTGGTTTTTTGAGATATGTAGTTCAGGCTGCCCTTGAACTCTGTATGTAGCCCAGACTGGCCTCACTGATCCTCCTGCCTCAGCCTAAGAGGCATGCACCACCACACCCTGCAAAATTTATTTTACAGAAGAGAACAGATTCAAAGATTTGGAATTAAAATGACTTGTAGGATCATACAGCAAGTATGAAATAGAACCAGGATTTGAACCAAGGTTTCTAACTGCAAATCCTGGGCTATTTCCATCAAATTGCCACTGTTTCTCCACACCAACAATATACACAGGTCTGAGTATGACACATACATGTATATATAATTTATAAAAAGGAACCATAAAGGAGGATATGCGCACATACTTAATGTTCTCAAAATAAGAGCAGAAGAGCCTGAACAAGGAGGAGCACCTAGTACCTGGCCTAGCACCATATACTATGCAAGTGGTCCATAAAGAACAAATGAAAAGGAAGCCATATGCATCCACAAGTAGCCCTAGGAGAGGGGTCAGCAACCTTTAGCTCAAGGGTTCATTTGGTATTTCCCAATGAAAAGCCGAAGACATGTCCCCAGAATAAGAAAAGAGGAGAGGTAGGGGGATGGAAGAACAATGCAGTGGGAAAGGAATAGAATCAACTAAATATGCACCACCGAGGGAAAATGGGTGACATAGAATGAGAAAATTATTATTTCTGGAGCTTCTTGTAAATCTGTAATTATTTCAAAATGAAAAGCTTAAAAAATGAGAAGAAAAAACTTTAAAAACACACATGATTTAATCAGGCTTTTGGTTCTAGTTTCTTAAATTCAGTGAATACCTAATGTGCCAACCAATCTGTCAGCACTACCCTCAGTAAGCTCCAAGTACAGTGGGCAGAAAATAAGTAAGCCATGTAGTCCAACAGTGTATCAAGATGCTTTCCTGCTAGACTCTGCTTTTCTGATGACTCCTCAGTGCACAGAAAAAAAGGAAATATACATAGAACAGTGAGACAGGTGTAAAGGCACCACTGGCTGTCTCTGTCTTAGATATACCCTGGTCCTATGAAAATACAGGCTTTTGTTTATGGTGCCTGTTATGGTTTGGATATGATGTCCCCCCCAAAGCCTCATGTCGTCATAGGCTAGATCTAGAGTATGTGAAACTGGAATTGATTCACGATCCAATGCTAGGCTCAAAGCCGATAGGATTAAGGGTGTGAGTGCTACCCCACCCTAAGTAGTTTAAATAAGATAAAAGGGGCAAAGATACTGTTAAGTCTCTATTGTTACCTTGGCTTTGTGTGCACCGTGTAGTTTCTGCTCTGCCATGCCTGTTTCTCATCATCCCTGCCTTGGAGTTGGCTGATTATGGACTGAAACCTCTACAAACTGTAAGCCAAATAAGCCCCTTCCCCTTTAACTTTTGGTGCTGGGTAGTTTGTCCGAGCAAGGAGAAAAAGTAACTAACACACAGTGCCTCATCCTCCAAGCCCATTTTCCTTTCTCCCCTTCCTTGCTCCAGCCAGGATTCATATTGAGGAAAGGGGAACCTGATGGACTAGAAAATACTTTAGAATTACACAGCTTTCAAGGATAAAGAGCCCTGTGCTTGTTGAAGGAAGAAAACTGAAATGAGTTTCAGAACCTCATTTATTCATTGGCAAATCAGATCTTACTGGATTTACTTCATATCTTTTGAATGCAATCTAAGTAAAATGGCAGGGAAAAATAATTTGTAGCATCAGCTGGGAATGACATACTGAAAAGTCAACTTCATATACTACTTCCTAACCCTCCCTTGATCATAATTCAAACACATATACTTTAAATCTATACTTTACTAAGCTTCCACTTAACAGGGAAACTTTGCTACATTTCTCAAACTATAGACACTGCAATTAATAAAATAACATGTTGACCTTCATGTTTTATGGATTAATGGAAATTTCTAAAAGAAAAGCACAAAAAGAGACGTGTGCCTTAACAATATAAACATGTACCAAATTGTGCTACACACAGATACTGTACTCAGTTTCCAAACTGAGTTGTGACTGCTTCCAACACTCACTGATTCCCACTCAGTATTGACGTGGTTTTCTTTAAAACACACAAAAAAACTAAAAATCACTCCAGACCTACATTTATACGAAAAGCACTTAAAAATGTAATTGAGCCGGGCATGATGCCATATGCCTATTATCCAGCACTGGGGAGGTTGAGGCAGGGAGGTCGCAGCAAGTCTGAGGCCAGCCTAAGCTACATAGTGAGTTCAAGGCCAGTCTGAGCTACATAGCAGGACCCTGCCCCCCCAAAAAAGGTAATTGAATATAATCAAATATATGCTTTAATCAAATATATTGCTGATAAAAATAAAGAATTCATCTAAGGAAATAATCTGTCTAGTATTCCATAATGTGTACATAGAATAAGGTTGCTTGTTCCAGCTATTCATAAAAATTAATCAAATAACCTTAAAATGTTTCAGAACTGAGAATGAGGAAATAAATTATGATACATCCAAAACCAGCAGATCATGTAGCTACTAAGAGTGACAATATACTATGTTCTTATTAGCTCTATAAAGATATCAATACAATCATTTTAGTGAAAATAAGCAAACTAGAAAAGTTTATTTATGCCATTTTTGTTTAGAAAATAAAAAGTAAGCTGAACACAGTGGCCTGAGCTTGTAATCCCAGCCACTCAGGAGGCTACCTAGGAAAATCACTAAAGCCCAGGAGGTCAAGAACAGTGTGATGGTTGATTGACTGATTGATTGATTGATTAATTAACCACTGGGGAAGTTGGTTAAGAGCAGCTTAACTAAATCACCTCAGTAATTCCATACCCTAGGGTGTGGAGGACCCACCCTAGGGCAGCTCAGCACCTAAACGGTATAAAGGGGAAATGAGGAAGGATAGATCTGCTTCTGTTCTGTTGGGGGAGCTCCAGTCTTTTCCTTCACCTTTGGAGTTATCTCCTGGCTTCCACTACAGTCTCTCCCACATCTGGTGCAGACTCTTCAGCCTTCCATCACAGACCCATCGGCCTCTTGATACAGACTCGCACAGGACACTGCAGTGAGCTCCAGATCTCTTACTAAATCCTTTGGTCTCCAGTGTGCTGACAGAGGCTCTGCACTCTTTCTCATCAAACTCTGTGGGTGGTCATTGTGAGCCAATCTTGTAAATTCTTATATATTTGTTTATCATTAAATCTGTTCCTCCAGTAAATACTGACTGATACAACTAGCATAGGCAACATGGTGAGATCAAGCTCAAAAACAAAAGTGTCCACTTAATATTCTTCACTCACAGAAAAAGTATGGAAAAAGTACACCAAAATGTTAAAACTATATTTTTGAAAATAAAAATGTACTGTTTATATAATAAAAATAAAAAATGTTAAAAAGAACAATGGTGGTACTAATAAAACAATGCTGCAGCCTTTACAAAGCTCATGTAGGGGCCAGGGATTTAGCTCAGTGGTACTGCGCCTGCCTTGAAAGCACAAGGTCCTGAGTTAGATCCCAGGTACCAAAAAAAAAAAACCAAAGCTCATGTAATGGTTTGTAAATACACATACATCTGGAAGACTGTTTAAGAAACTAAAACCTGTGGTTGCCTCCAGCAATGGGATATGGGAGAATAAAGATGAAGAAAACATATTTTACTGTTTCCTTGCATACCTTTAAACTTTTAAACCATGTATTACTTATTTTTAAAATGTAAGTTTTAAACATTAGGAAGTACAGTATCTATTCATATTTTCTAGATAAACTTCATCCAATAAATACTAGAAAGTTGGTTGTAAACTTAAATAGAATTATAATCTTCATACCAGAGCCAACATCAGTTATTATACCATGAACTGAAAAAACGAAACAGGCAGTGATTCAGGAAATTGTCTGAATGTAGTACTCATCTCCAGAAGGCAGCACTGGAAACATGTATAAGGAAACAAAGCTTATTCCTGAAACTCATCCAGCCATGGAATACTTACCAAGTCAAAAAGACAAAAACAAGATAAGTCTTCAGTTCCCTCTCTTTTTTTTTCTGTTTTTTCCTCCATACAAGGGATTGGACCCACATCCTTCGCATAGACCTACATCCAGATCATTCATTCATTCGAGACCGAGTCTCACTAAGCTACCCAGGCTGGGCTAAACTTATGATCCTCCTGCCTTACCCTACAGAGTAGCTGGGACAACAGGTGTGTATTGATGCACCTGGCCTCAGTTCACTTTTGATCACTGAACTACAGTCATATTTTAATTCAAAAATGACAAATAACATGGTTAAATGCTATTTTGAAATTACATTTTTCAAATGTATTAAATATCAAAGTCTATTACCGGCTGGCTTTTGTTATAACCTCTAAGATGAACAAATTGGCAATATCTCTCAAAAAAATTTTTTGTCTTTTTCTTCCAGTACCAGGGATTGACCTCAGGACCTTGTGCTCTCCAGGTAGGTGTGGTGCCACTGAGCCACAACCCTGGCCCAGTCCTTTTTTTTTTGGACCTTGCACTTTCTCGACGTAGTGGGCGGAACCACTGAGCTAAATCCCCAGCCCTTCTCTCAAAATTTTAGGGCACATAATCTTTAACTCAAACTGGGAATATCTGGAAATTTATGTACTTATGCATATGCAAAATAACATTATAGAATTATGCTTCACAGCATTATTTATAAATGCAAGCGATCAGAAAAAACTAAAAGTTAACCTACAGAAGGCTCAGCAAGTTACGATTTTACATACAATAGCACAATAGTCAGCTATACTAGTCATTAAAAAATTAAAGAGAAGGCTAGGGGAACACTCAGTGGTAGAGCACTTGCCTAACATGCATAAGGCCCTGATTTTGCCTAACATGGATAAGGCTTCTGGGGAAGATTAGATGGCAATAAGGAGGGAAACTTAAAATTTTAAATTATGTGTATATATTACATACCTGTTCAAAAATGAATATTTTACACAGAAAAATTCCATGCATTTAGCTAGCAGTATTCTCATTTCTAGGTAACTTAAGCAAGATGAAAAGAACTCCCCACTACAACAATAACATTTAAATTCACTCATAATAAAAAGGGACACAAAGGCTGGAGAGGTAGCACAGTGATGGAGTCTTTGCTTAACATGTGCAAGGCCCTGAGTTCAATCCTCAGCCCTGGGGAAAAAAAAGAGTTACAAGAAACATCCCCTAGATATTTTTATAATTCTATAGTCAACAATGCATGTAGTAAGCTTGTAACTACAATGAAAAATACAGCGTATATATATGCCATCATTATCAGAAGCAAGTGCAACAGTAACCAATTTCCCAAAAGGACAATGTCTAACTCCAAGTCCCAAAATTTCAAAACTGAATTACTGATCATCTGATTCAAGTAAAGATCTGAAAATAGAAGAGTCCTTATTTTATCAAAATCTGAGGCTCTAAATGATGTTAGTTTCAAACAGCCTTCTTCTCTCAGCAAAGGTGCTTTCTTGACTTCCCTGTGGCCACTTCACAGAATTAGAACATGGCATGACTACTGCCCAGAGTCAATCTCCTTATCCCATGGTCACAAGCTATGTCCCCAAGTTACGCAGGTCTGTCATGAATGGAAGTCAAGAGACAGGCCAAGAGTGCCTACCAGGAGCTGTACATCTGACTCAGAACCTCACACCTTCAGGTCAAAACCAGAAGGGGCCAAGTCTCTTTCCCCAGCCCAATTATGAGACTGTTTTAAGTCTATTTTCTGCTGCTATAATGGAATACCTGAGACTGGGTAATTTATAAAGAATAGAAATTTATTTGGCTCACAGTTCTGGAGGTTGGGAAGCCTAAGAACATGGGACAAGCACCTGGTGAGACTTCTTGCTACATTAGAACATGGCAGAGGGCACCGCATGGTGAGGCACCCAGTGTGCTAACTCGGGTCTCTCTCAATAGAAAGCCCCTAATGCCACTGTGGGGGCCTCTCCTCATGATCTTATCTAATCCTAATTTCCTCCCAAAGAGGAATTTGGGAATTAAATTTCTAATACATGAAACTGGAGAGACATAATCAAGCCTACCAGAGCCCCTCCCTCTTTGGTCTTTCTGTAGTTGCATACTTAAGGCATTGAATCATAGCCATCTCCCTCTTAGACACAGACTTCTTTGGAAATAAGGCTGAGACCTTTCTCTCTGTTCTTAAGTACACTGGTGAAGTCTGTTGAAGATTGTGTTCAAGTTATATAGTTTGTTCAATCTCAATTACTTGTCGCTTAGAATAACTCTCTTACTTAATGGCAGCAGTTTTTATTAAAGGCTCTGCATTTTTAGGTCCAATTCTTTTTTTTTTCTCCCGCCCCCTCAATTCTTAATACACCTTTCTGCACCCCTTCCTGTTCCTATCCCTCCCACAAGAGGTCAGGTAACCAAACGATTATAATGAGATATTCCCAATTTCCCAGTGCTGAATCTTTCTTTCATGATTCTATAAAATCATTACTATAAAATTCAGCTAAATATTGTCATTTTGTCCAAACAAATGCTCCTTTGACAATTTTAGACATCTACTCCAAATTCTGAAAAGAATGATGGAATCGAAAGCTTTTTCTATGATGTTTACTTTAGAAATGCAGTTCTAGGCCATAAACAATGTGCCCGGCATGCCAATCACTGCTAATCAGTAAGCTCAACAACGTAAGCTACAATGTCACACTAATCATTAGCCCAGCTCAATCAGATCAGCTCACTTTTTTTTTTTTAAAATAGGGTCTCACTAAGTAGTCCATAGTTTAAGCTGGATTTGTTATGCAGACCAGGCTAGGCTTGAACTCCCATCAGCCTCTTCACTGCTGCTGGTACAACAGGCATGCACCAGCATGCTTGGCTGACAGCATTCTTTTTAAAGGGCCACCCTTCTCAGAATGGGAGCCTATGCCTGGTGGGTAATGTACACAATAAAATAAATATTCTTTGGATCAAACTTTGCAGGCCAATGATATATACTAGGTATACAGATTTGGATATATACCAGCCCAACTTTTCCCTAAAGAAGAATGGAGGTAGTAAAAGAAAACAACATCCCTCCTTCCTAATGCTCCTAACATTAACCATTATTCCTAAGAGAATTTAAGCTCTTGATGAATCTCTTAGTTGACTGACAATTATCTTTAAAACATATAAAATACTATATTTGTTCTGTCCTCTCTCATGTTATGGTGTTTGGAATTAGAAAATAAAAGGATAAATACTTTTTTTCATTTCCACTGTTAATAAGGATCTCCTAAAATAAACAACTGGTAAATTACCTGTACCTCAGTGTTTACATAACAAGATGCTCAGAAACACCTACTTTAAAGGCAAAAGTCTATTGAAAAACAAACTACCATAGGCCAGCCTTCATGATGAGCTTCTCTTCATTGTATCCAAACTGCAAATTACAAAATGGACTCCCAAGGGAAGCTTCACTGCCTATGACAAGAAACACTAGACACCACAGAACACTGCAGTGTGAGAGGGGAAATATGATAACAGAGACCCACAGAGAAGCAGCCAGCAGATACTTCTCCACTAGTTAACCTTCGGAATTTCTATGCAAAAGAAGAACTGTCTAATGTTACTGATTTCACTTTTTATTAGAAAAATACATGCTCATTGCATAAACTCAAAATAATTTTGAAACTAAGTATTTGTCAAAAAGGAAAACGCAAGGTCAAGTCATACAACATCACCCTAAAATGAGTAAAATTCCCAATTTAAAATTCAGTCACCAGAATCATGTATAGCAATTTAAATGTGTTTCAGACACTCATAAAATGTACCCTGCTACCTGATGTTTATCCAAATACCATCTATCACCCCCCCAAAATTCCTAATGCATTGAAAGACCTATCAATCCCTATATTTGGGGAAGTGACTTTAAAGGACCTGAGTAAAAAACGTAGAATTCTTTAATACACAGACCAATAATCTTCCAAGGAAGATTTTCGGCAACTACCTAAATGTATTCATAAAGATCTGTTCAGCATCACAATTCAATCAATAAAAGTTAAAGACAACATTGGAATACCACCAGATTAGGCACCACAGTGATGTGGGCAGTATCAGATTAGGTACTATAGAAACATTCCCTCCACAACAGAGAGGGAAATTGGGAAACAAGTACAGCATACACTCATACTCTGAAGGTACTTAAAATCTATCTGTGGAATACAAGCTATTTCAAAGTTAAACAGGGGGCTTCAGGCATAGCTCAGTGGGAATGCATGTGCTTAGCAGATATAAGAAAGGCTCTGGGTTCGATCCACAGTTCCAAAACTAAAATAAAATAAAAATAAAATCACAGTTAAATAACAATATACAATTTAAAAAAGAAAAGAAAACTCATATTTATTAAATATCTTATATATTAAGAGGCAAAGCAGTAACACACATAATATTCATGTATCCTGTTTTAAAGGAAGAAGACGAGATGCAGTGTCCAACAAAGTCAAATGCCCAAAGTAAAATATAAATGACACTGAGTGACACAGAATATAAGAAATTAATTAATTACACAGAATGTAAGCTTTTATTAGTTTTCAACAAATGGTGCTAGGATAATTAGATACAAAAGAATGAGTTTGAATCCCCTACTTCATACCATGCATAAAAATTAACTCAAGTAGATCAAGGACCTCAATATAAGAACTAAAATTATAAAATATTAGAAGAGAACACATGGATATATCATTATTACTTTGGATTTGGCAACAGATTCTTAGAGACGACACCATAACCACAAGCAACAAAAGAAAACACAGCTATGTTGGACTTCATTGAAATTTAAAACTTTTGTGCATCAAAGGTCATTATCCTAAGGACAGAAAATAATTACAAATCATATATATGATAAGGGATTTATACCAGAATAGACAAGAAACTTCTAGAACTCAACAACAAAAAGACAAGCCAGATGCAGTAGCACATTACCCAGTACTTTGGGAGGCTGAGGCAGAAGGACCTCAAGTTCGAGCCCAGCCTGGGCAAATTATGACTTTGCAAAACTATGTCTCAAAATAAAAAATAAAAAAGGCCGGGCGTGTAGCTCAGTGTGAAACCCTAGGTTCAATTCCCAGTAACACACACACACACACACACACACACACACACACACAAATACCCAATTTAAAAATGGGCAAAGGATTTTAACAGACATTTCTCCAAAGTATACATACACATGACCACTAAACACCTGAAAAGCTACTCAACACCTTAATCATTGTGGAAATTCAAATCAAAACTCCAATGCGATGCTACTTCACACATTCTGTAAATAAATATAATAAAAGTAATTTTTATGAAACAAAATCATAAGTATTGGTGAGGCTAAAGAGAAACTGGAACTCTTGTGCAGTGATGGAGAGAAAGTAAAGTGGTACAGCCTCTGTGAAAAGCAGTTTGGCATTTGTTCCAAAAAGTTAAATACAGAATTACCACATGACCCAAAAATTCCACTCCAAGGTACACACCCAAAAGAAATGCAGAGAATCACAGAGATATTTGTATACCACGTATACTTCAGCATTATTTATAATAACTACAAAGTGGAAACATGTCAAATTCCACCAACAGATGAATAAAATATGGTATATCCATATAACAATATTATTCAGCAATAAAAAAGAAATGGCATTAAGATACTGTATATGCTATGAAACAGATGAATCTTGAACACATTATACTAAGCAAAATTAGCTAATCACAAAAAGACAAAGATTGTATGATTCCGCTAACATGAAAAATCTGGAACAGGCAAATCCATGGAGACAAAAGAAGATTAGAAAGTATGAGAGAGTAGGGGAAAGAGAAATAAGGAGTTGCTGCCTCACAGGTAGAGTTTCTATTTGGAGTGATGGAAAGATCTGGAAGCGGATTGTGGGGATGGTGGCAAACTGTGAAAGTAATTAATGCCACTGAATTGTATGCTCACAAATGGCTACAATGGTATATTTTCTTATGTGTGAAGCCCTCGGTTCAATCCACAGTAACATGCATACACACACTTGTATACACACATGTACACACGTGTGCACATAATGAATTAAAAGGAAAAAAGTCTGTATTAGTTCTTCGGTGATTTGGATTATCTAAGGGTTGACTTCAAATCAGGGAATCTAATCTAAAAGGTACTACTGGTATCAGATCTAAGCCTTATACAAACTCTAATGGGAAGCTTCTCTCCCCACAACCCTTCTAACTAGGGAGTAGTCTTCAAATGCTGCATTTGGGAGGATACAGTACTTCTACCAAGGCAGCCTACCGATCTTTCATGAATGAGGAACAACCTGAGCTAGAAACAAAAAAGACAGAAAAAAGAGATAAACGAAAAGAAAGCCAAAGAATCTGAAAAACACTGCTACTCCACAGCTGTGTGATCATGGATTAATCAACTGCTCTAAGCCTCAGCTTCCTCTCATTACAAAATGAAAATGGCACCTGCCTTTAACTATTACTGTAAGATCTGGTACAAGGATGTCTAGAACACCGAGGGCAGTGCTTGGCAAATGGTGGCCATTAAACCTAGGGCAGCTTTTGGTACTGTGACAATAAGATGGTCCATGTGCTAGCTTTAGGACTACCAAAGGCTGAGCAGGAAATGGGTTCAGATCCGGAGAACTCTATGACTTTTGAGGGCTTAAAACACAGCCACCAGCCCCATGAGATTTCCGAGAAGCTGTTTTAATGCAGTTCAATTTCTCTTACAAAGACTGGCTCATTGTTCCTAGAATGACCCCAACTACTCTTCTCATTAGGAAGGGCACTGCTACACAATTCATTCTCTATACAACAGGCCTCTATTAGCATGTCTGAGCAACTGTTCATAATAGTCTTCCTCTACCCACAGGAAAGACACAATCTGAAGAAAATTAGCTAGAAAGTAGTCCCTAGAGGCTGCTCTCAAACTTTGGTAGCCTCATAAGCACTTATGGAACCTGTTCAAAAAGAAAAACATACCTCACTCCCACTCATAGACATTCTGATTACGAAATATCTCAGGGTGGGCCCTAGTATACAACTGTTTAAAGAAACACTTAAATATAGGTCACAAAACTGTTGTTAGGTCACAAAACTGTTGTAAGGTCACATTCCAATGTAGTCAAATACACCAATCTGTCCCACAAAGCAAGAACTGCATTTTCTGCCTGCTTACCTAGAAATGTAATAGTTTTGGAAATGCTACTGTCAACACAAAAAAATGAGATCCATTATATGCATACAGTGACCAATAAAAATTTCATACAGTACCTTCACACAAATATCTTGTGATTGCTTATTTTTAAAATAAACACAAAATAAGCAATAATAAAGAACAGCAATATACCATTTCTCTTTTAGTAACACAAAATATACTTCAATTATATTAGCAGAAGGTGGTAACTTTTAACTGGTATATCTTTCGATTGTTGGGGAAATTATTAATACGTACAAATATCTGGTCAGCAATCAGGCAATATGTACCAAAAATCATAAATATGATAATACCCTTAACTCAAAAACATTATTTCATTGAAATCATTCTATGGTAGTAATAACATAAGTTATATTCAAAAAGTTATTGTATTATATGTAATATCAAAATTAGAAATATCTGCATGTCAAGAATCTCAAATTTTAAAAAACTCAAATAGCATACCAAAATTTGTCATATCAACCCATATATTGCATGAGAAAATTTTCAAAATGAAAATGATGTGCCAAGCATGGTGAGGCACACTGTAATCAACGTACTCAGGAGGATGAGGCAGAAGAATTGTCTTCAGTGCAAGGCAAGTCTGGGCCACACAGTGAGTCAAGGGACCAGCCTGAACTGCACAGCAAATCTGTCTCAAAAAAACAAAACAAAAACCACAAAACAAAACAAAAATGATGTATATTACATAGTTGCAAAGAAATTATTCATAAAGTGTTTCAAAAACTAAACTTACTACAAAGTATGGACACATGGAGAATCTCAAAAGGTGCTACATTAAGAAATAATAGGTAAGAGAGAGCCTGTAGCTCAGTGACAGAGCACTTGCTAGTATGCACGAAGCCCCAGATCCAATCCCCAGCACTTCTCAACCCCCAAAAAAGGCTAATGTTAAGATGGCTTAATTGGGGTTTTCCCCTCTGCTCTCTCGACTTTCTCTATTATTGCTATATTATTTTATTACTGTAACAACACTATAAATACATTTAATTGATTCTGCCTCAAGAGTTAATTAAGCTGGGCTGAGGATTTAGCTCAGTGGTTCTGGCACCTGCCTCAAAGCACAAGGTCCCGAGTTCAATCCCTGGTACCCAAAAAAAAAAGGGTTAATTAAGCAGTTACAGAGACAGGTGGAAAGTACAACACTGACCTCAGCTATCCTGAACAAAGAAGACTCACCCAAGTGTGCCCTAGTAACAGATGAGCACAAGGCCAGTTCTAGGTTTTTCCAACAGATCCATCTTGGTAGATAGATACAAACATAAAACCTTTAATTTACATCTTTTAAAAGCAAGCATATAAGCACTAAAAGAAAAGAGAAAATCTAGTTTGGCAACTATTCACATGGCAAAAAGACCAGAAGACTTTATGAACCACAATTTCAATAAAAGCCAACACAATTATGTAGCCAAGAGACTATGCAGTCCACATGAAAAGAGCAGCAGGCTAAGAGACGGAGGGCTTAGTTCTCCTCCTAGTTCCCATCTTGTAGGCCATGGTCTCTCATGTGCAAATTGACAAAACAGTGACATGGTCTTCCCCACCCACCTCACAGGTTTTGGAAGGGGATAAGAGGACTCTAACTGCAAAGGTGCCTTAGAAATCATTTTTTAAAAATCTAGCTGTTGGGCCAGGGATTTAGCTCAGTGGTTTCAGTGTCTGCCATGCAAGCTCAAGTTTGATCCCTGATCCAACCCCCCCCCGCAAAAATCTAGCTGTTACTTTTATGAAGATACACATTTATGCCTCCACAGTGTTTAAGATACATTCTAAACTAATAAATAGATGTATACCTGGAGAGATCTGAGATTGGGGGCTATGTCTTTCCCATTATCTGCATCGTTTGAAGAGGATCTAACAAGTCTTTAAATTTATAAAAGCTAATTCATTCACTGATAGCATAAATATAGAATGCAGAGTTCTCAACCTTTGAGGTATTTAAGAATCATCAGAGGGTTAAAACTGAGCCTGCCTAGGTCCCATGCAGGCTTAACTGATCAAAATCTCTAAATGGAAGACAGTAAATAAGGAAGAGAGTAAATATGAAAGAAAGTAAATAATAAATTCCCAAAGTTATTCTGGTGACTTGCTCACTGTAACTACTACTTTTTTTTTGGGGGGGGGAGATCGAACTCAGAACCTTGCACTTTCAAGGCAGGCGGTGGCACCACTGAGCTAAATCCCCAGCCCACTACTACAACATTTTTATCAGTATTAACTCCAACTATGGCATTTAATATATGCCAGTCACTGTTCTCAGCACTTTACGTGTCCTGCTATTTAATTCTTAAAACCACATAGGACATGCTACTATTAACACTGCTGTCCCCTTTCCTTTGTTTTTTATAGATGAAAACACTAAAATACAAACAAATTATTTAATTAGCTCAAAATCACATGACTAGCTTGTGGCAGAACCAGAATATACAAAAAAGTTTGAAATTATTGATACTGTCTCTTAAGAAAGTAGCTGCATACTCTGGTCAGGTCCTATCAAAATCTTTTGTTTTACTTTATATTGCAAATTTAAAACATTTTAAAAACAGAGTTGCCTAAAGAAAGCATGGTGAGTTTCCATTAAGCCAGGAAGGGGCTCAGGGGTCCAGCTCACTGGCAGGCCACACTTAGCAGGGGTCAGGACCTGAGTTTCATCTCCAGCACCAAAAATAAACCAGCAGGTAACAAAGCATCTTGGGCTGTCTGCCTACTTCCAATACAGCTGGCATCAATTCATGCTATAGTTGTCTCCTCTTCTAGATTGTGAGCCCCTGAAATGCAGGGACTGTGTATGTGCTTTCAACTGTACCTCCTGGTACCTGGTGGCTAACTAAAATTGGTTTAATAAATAATCTAATTGATCAACCTAGAGATGGCCTGATGACTGTCCTGGAAAACACGAAAGGGTATTATGTGGAAAAGAAACAGACTTAATTCATGTTGCTGCAGGGGGAATAACTAAACGTCAACAGGTAGAAGCATCTGGGCCAGATTTTGGTAGTCTTAAATTTTTTCTGGTAACCAAGGCCTGTGCAAGAACAAAGAGGCACACCTACAGTTTGAGGCTGATGATCAGAATGTAGCAAACATAAAGTAGAAGGAAAAATGTTAGATTACAGGAACTCAGAGCTCTTCCAAGGCTCAAATCCCATTAGTCTACCTTACAATATATTTCTTTAGTTATTTCATACACACCGTTTCCACTATTTATACAAGTTGCATCAGTAAGCAACAGAGGGCACCACAGGTGTTCTACAAAGACAATGTCTGCCCTCCAGGATTTAAAGAGTAAATGCCCAGGAGTGAACCTAAAGAGGAAGGTGATGGATACCACAGGAATAGCAAGAAGTGAAGAGACTTCCAGGCAAGGAACAAGAAGCTAACAAAGGTGTTACGGAAAAAATGCCACCATCTGAGTACATCTGAGCTAGATCTTCAGGGATCCATGAGGACAGGTGAGATGTGACATGCCATCAGAATCTAATAAAGCAAATCATTTGGTGTAGCAGTAATGGTTTGAGCATAGAGAGGGTAGGAAAACAAGAGAAGGAAGCTAAAAGCAATCAGTAAATTATGGTGTGTCAGTTCCCACCCTCTGAACTTAAGAAATTTTATTGCAGTAGTTACTGAAGCCTGATACGCTAAATTCTAGAAATGAGTTAGTCCAACACATACACATACACTTTAGGAATGATACCCTGCTGGCACTGAATAAAGACAGCTTAGTTCACTTTTTAAATTACATTTTACAGGCCAGGCATGGTGATGCATGCCTGTAATTGCCGCACTTGAGAGGCTGAGGCAGGAGGATTGCCATGAGTTCAAGAATAGCCTGGACTACATAGTGAGTTCAAAGCCAGCCTCAATTACATAGCAAGATCCTGTCTCAAAAGACAAACAAAAAAATAATACTAATAATTACATTTTACAAATCAAAAACTGCATCATCAATGATTTTTTCTTTGTTTCTGTTTTTAAGATATTCTAATAGATACTTCTCTTATTTCAAAGAAATCTTTTAAATGATTCTGTTTATAAAATATTAATGTTTTACCTACTGTTTACTATTTCTATTTAATTTGACAACCAGACTTGCAGTTATCACAATTGATAGTTATTAAAACTACCTCTAGGACTAATACTTGCCCTTAAATAATTATAATATTTACCAATAGTACTACAAAACAAAAAGTATTGTTTATTTAAACAGGATGTGATGGTGCACACATGTAATCCTAGCTACCTGGGAAGGCGAGGCAAGAAGGCAGCAAGTTCGAGCCCAACATGGGCAATTTAGGGAGACTCTGTCTCAAAATTTAAAAAATTTAAAAAGGTATGGCGGCAATGTAGCTTAGTATGAAGGCCCTGAGTTCAACCCCAAGTACTGGAAAAGGGGTGGGGGTTGTTTATTTAAAAAGCAGGTTTTTTTGTTTGTTTGTTTTTTGGTACCAGGGATTGAACTTGGGTCCTTGCGCTTGCAAGACAGGCAGTGGAACCATTGAGCCAAATCCCTGGCCCTAAAAAGTGTTTTGAAGTACAAGATGATTAATAAATGAAGTCTTAAACAAGTTAAGTTTCAGGCCCAAGAAAGTATCTTACCTAACTTTTAAATTATGACACTATTCAAGAAAAGAGTCAACAAAAAACTGAAGCAAAAAAAAATCTAAATCTAAAACCAAACAAAATATAACATATTTGAACAATAAACTTCATGTTCTTCTGTCCAATCAGTTCTCACCACTCATTTAAACTATTTTAAGGATCTGAAATCTTGCTCTATAAAAAGCAAGTTCCCATCACCTAAACTACACTTGAAAGATGGTATCGCAGCAGTTACTAAAGCATAACACACCAAGCTGCAGAGTTTTGCTTGCTATCAGTACAAAAAAATGCTTTCCTCTTTCATATAAAGTTGAATCTGTGAGTTAATCAAAAGCTTGACACCCTAGGAGATCTGAGTTTTTCAGTTCTAAAACAAATTTGTAGTGAAAACTTTGCCAAAGTCTATTTGCCACATCAGCTGTAACATGGACATAGAATATTTCACACATCCACCATCAACAAAGTCTCTTCAGAGGAGTTCTGACTTTGGTTAACCTTCGTTTAAAGAATCAAAAGCTATGGTGAAAAACTCCTAGATAAAAATTAAAACGTAAAACAAAATAAATCTAAACCAGTGCGACATGTAAGCCCATAATAAACAATGATAAATAAAAACAGATTTGCATTAAGTACTGCTACAGAGGTACAATTAGACAATTTGACAATAATGAATAAGCAAACAGCTCATCAAAAGTTAAATCTTTCTTGGCAAGTGGAGAATAAAAATAATATTCAGCCCTCTGGGGCACCGTGTTACTTCCCTTATCTCTATGGTCTCTGCATCAGTATTACTCTTCTCCCACTCTCTCCATGAGGAAATGGGCCAAAAGCTCAGTAAATATGACAAATAATGTAATAAAAATAACAATTCCTAGGGCCAGAATTGATAATATATTGTGGCACCTGGATATGGTGCATACAGGTACATGCCAGCAGGCAACTGTTCACTTCTGACCCTTTTGCATCATTGCCTCCCAAAGGACTGAAGAATCCAAACCTATCACTGCCACAACTACACATTAAAGTATCATATTTTTATTAAAGACCACACAGGTGTTACAAATAAGTCAGCAATTAACAAAGAAACACCACTATACAGAAAACACCTCGATGCAACACGTTTGAAGCTTCCACTTCATTATTTTTTAATTTTAGAAATAAGCACAACTATTTTTTACAATATTATGTAATAACTTAGACTCTGGAAAAACCCATACTCATCCGAGCAGCTCAGAAAAACGGAAAGCAAAATTACATTAGCTCCATTGTAGCCAACCAGGCTAACGTGCAAGATCACACACTCATCTTCGTCAGAGCGTCTGCCAATACCAAAGAACAACAAAGGCAAGTTGAGGAGGCTGCACAGGCTTAACTCAGCACTTGTCCGCTTTCTCGGCTTTGGAAAGAAGCTCTCTGGGGGCCCCCAGGGACCAAGAGAACCCAGCGCATCCCACCCGGGCGGCTGCTCCCCTCGGCGCGGCTCGCTCAGCTTTTGTCTGGCCCGGCTGAGAGCTCCGGCCGCCCGCCTCCCCGGCACCCCTTCCCTCCGGATCTTTCTCCACACCCATCACTCGCCGAGGACTAGTTGTTGTGGGTTCCTCTCCTTAGACCCCTCCCGTCGCAGTCCCAGGCTCCTTTCAAACGAGTCCTGGGCTTCGTGGTCTCTCCCACCCGGTACCGGAGCCTCGGGTCAGGAAGGGAGACCGGGGTGGGGTCTGGGAGAGGGAAAAGGAGAGGGGCACACAAAGCCCTGCTGACCGAACAGCCGTCCCCTCCCGTGCAAAGCAGCCTGGGATCAGCAACCTACTGGTTAGAAAAACAGCCCTCTAACCCCGCTCCTCAGCCGGCTCCCACCTCAGTGCCGCCCCCTCCCCCCAAAGTGCACTCAGGAGCGGATGACAGCGCCGGACCTCGCCCCCACCCAGAGCCGGCGCCCGCCGCCGCGAGGGAGGGGCCAGGGGCCTCGGGTCTAAGCCTCCTTACCCTAACCCCGTACTTACCGCCGATTATTCGCTACTGTTATCGCTGCAGAGCAGGCAGCCGCCGCCTTCTCCTCCACCCCAATGAGGTTAAGCGCTTGGTGCGGGGATTAAAAAAAGAGCTAGAAAAGCCGACGGCGCCTGCGCAGTGCAGCCTCCCTTTTTCCCCTTACCGCCACCGACCCGGTTAGACCATAGAGAGTGTAAACCAAGACCAGAGAGGTGGCTGCCTCTCTATGGTAATGCCCTGCGCAGGCGCCGGCCTGACTACGCTGGGCTTCCGGAGCGAAGGCCCCAAGAGCTTTTGCCCCAAGGAGAGAGTTAATTGACCTTGGTGGGGACCCGTAAGGTAAAAATTCTTTAAGGAAAGGGTAACAGGGTTAAGTTAGGCCCCTTGGGAATTGGGTTAGACAGACGTGGATCTAAGTAAGACGGCGCTAGAAAGCCGCCACTGTGATAGGAAGAGCTAGAGAGGAGCCAGGAGTGCGTGGTGAAAAGCCTTCCGGCTGGAACTTCCTTTGGCCAGGGGTCTAATACCTGAAAGGAAACAGTCTTTCACTTCTGGGTCACCGGCGCCCACTCTCTACTGGGTAATTTCGATGAAGGAAATTGTGCCTTGCGACTTCCCGTTGAAGAGCCTGAGTAGTTTCCTTTTGCTCCTGGAGCTGGCGCGGAGATGTGTGCCGGAAGCCCAACTTTTTGTCAGTTCTTTCCCTTATGAGGATGGAGCACACCTCCGTGGGAACTTCGGGAACCCCGACTCGGCTAAAGAGATTTTGAGTGCCTCCATAAATGATGCTGCTCTGTCCTTCCTCACACGTTGCCTTCGGATGATTTGTGGAAAAGTGTTTTGGAGGATAGAAAACTGCAAATTACACGGCTACCTTCAAGGATCCTGAACGACCCAGAGTTTTTGCCGCATCAAGCCCCTGTGCTCGCCGGTAATTCGACTTTGAAAGAATTTTTGTTTAGATTGTACACTGCTTCGTGAAAATCACTTTTTAATAGTGTGAGTTGGCCAATGTTAAATGAAATATGTCGACACAAACTTAAATATCGCATGCTTTCTCGTGTGCGAGAAACCTAAAATATAAATAAGGAGCAAATTAGAGATAGGTAATAAAAAAATAGATCTTTTTCAAGAGGGAAGGGGACACACAGATGGGGGGGTGAGGGGAGAGAATGGGGTTTAAAAAATTAATATGTGTACATGTACCAATTCTCCAAGAGGAATGTGATCTTTATGTACTGCAAACATGTACTATTAAAAAATTTTAAATTGAGAAAAATAAATATAAGATTTAAAGGAAAACACCAAACTTACTGCTGGTTAATTCTCAAAGATAATTATGGAGATCGTTATTTTTTTATTACAACTTTTGTTTCCTGAATGGTCTAGATGTGTGTATTATTACTTTTGTAGTCAGAAGCACAATAAACGTCTTTTGAAATTGGGTTGGCTTGTATGCACTTGGGTTTTATAGGGTATCTTCTGTGTGAAACTCCTGCTGCTGCAGTGTGTATGTGTTGCAAGAGGGGTGCAGAACTGTGGGGAAATGTGCTCTCATCTTCAGGGACTTAGGAATTGGGGTACCAGAGGCTAAACTCAAAAACAGTAAATCCATGCGTAGACCCTTCTGTGTAGTGCAGAGAAAGTAGAGAGTACTGTGGATTGAAGGAGTAGGAATGAAATGGAAGACTGCTTGATCTAGAAAAGGTAACATCTTGGGGAGGAAAGCACAATTTTTTAAAGTAGATGGGTGATATTGAAAGAGCATTCCAGAGAAGAATCACCAAGGAATAAAAGTTCAGAAGGGAGTGGGTAGTGTGCTGGGAGTACAGTGAATGTGAAGAGTAGTATATTTGAAGTGGAAAAAAGGAAAAAAGAAAAGTACTGTACAGAAGTGTGGAAAGTAAGATTTGATAAGAAGAATGGACAATGTTTCTATTCAGTCAGTCTCCTCTTCTTTTGGGAATGCATGTCCAAACTCCTGTGAAGCTAGTACTAGTTAAAGGACAAACTAAAGAATATAGTAAGTCCGTTATAAACAACCATTCACACACTTAAAACTATTGTGACCCAAACACTTAACAAAGTAGAGGGAAAAAAAACCCCTGTGACCTCATTGAAGAAATATTTTTTAAAGTAATGAGTAAAATATGTAATATGAAAGGATGAGCATTGCAGGAGAAAATGATGCAAAAATTAGTGGTGCTGAGGTTGGGAAAAAGACTTGTTTAGGGGAAGGAGAGTCATGAAAAAAAGAAAAAAATTAAGATGTGTTATGTACATGTACTAATTCCCCAGAGGAATGTAATCATTATGTACTGCAAACATTACCAATAAAAAAAATTGTTTTTAAGAGAGACTTGTTTAAATACACCGGAATGACCCCACTAAAAAGCAAAAGTTACAAAGAACTGACGGAGGTGAGAGACCAATTAATGTACCTTGTCAGGGAAAAAAGGATTGAGGAAGAAAGAATGATAAGTGCAGAAACTGTTCTGAGACAGGAGAACACTTATTGTAGCCTGTGAACAGAAAGGAGGCCAGAGTGGCAAAGCAAAGGATAGGAGGGTAAAAGTAGGAAATGAGGTCAGAGAGGTAACAGGATACCAAACTGTTGAAACTGGCTTTTACTGAGCAAGATGGGAAGCCATTCAAAGGTTTTGACTAGAAAAGCAACATAATTGGAACTGATTTGTGCGTGGGGGGGGGGGGGGTGATGGTGGTGCTAGGGATTGAACCCAGGGCCTCAAACATGCTGAGCATGCACCTTGTTGCTGAGCTATGCTCTGAACCCCC
This sequence comes from Heterocephalus glaber, assembly GCF_000247695.1. Next base: position 23,551,266 of record NW_004624732.1, on the reverse strand, counting down.
CACCCACTTAAATTTTTTAAAGAATCATTTTGTCTTGGGGAAAGTGCAAGCAGTGGAAGAGTAAGTTATCTGGATGTATTCAAACAAGGTTGCATGCAGGATTTGATGGCAATTTAACTAATAGAAGGTATAAGAAAATGAAGGAAATCCAAGATCACTCCAACTTTTTTTGCAATTCGAAGAATGGAGTTGCTATTTAATCAAACAGGAAAGATGAACAAGCAGGTTGGGGATGAGAGAAGATGAATTCAGTTTTGGATCTGTTATACTGAGATGCATATACAGTTATCTCATGCAAATACCAAGAAGGTAGTTGGACATAAGAGTTTATAATTCAGGGCTGGGGGTTTAGCTCAATGGCGCCGCACCTGCCTGGAAGTGCAAGGTCCTGAGTTTGATCCCCAGTGCCCCCCAAAAAAGCAAGAGTTTGTAATTCAGAAAAGAAGTCCAGACTAGAGATGTAAATTTTGGAGACATCAGCCAATAGACAATATTTAAAGTTATGGGGTCATGTAGATATTACATGTAGAAAAAAAATTTTGAAAAAGGTATCTAAGCCACTAAAATAATAGGAAAGAAATTCAGATGGGGATAAAAAGGGAGAATGAGGAAGAACAGCCATGTCAATTGTTGGTGGGCTATACTTGACCGTTCATTATAACACGGGCATAGTGAAGAAAACCAGCTTGGATTGGGTTTTTTAAAAACTGGCAGGAACTAAATTGAAAAGAAGGAAAATAGATCACTTGGAGGAGTCTATATTGGTAGGGAGCAGATACATGAACTGGGAATTGGTGGGGTCAAAACGGTAGTCTTTGTTTCATACACAAATATTTTAGTATTTCTAAATGATAGTTCTTTTTTCATAAATATAACCTCAGTACCACCATCACATCTTAAAAATTATTTCCACAATACCCCTCCCTTAATTTCCCCCAGGGATTGGCTGCAGGGCCCCCTGGAGATACCAAACTGCAAATACTCAAGCTCCTTATATAAAATAGCAGTGTTATATATAACCTAATTGAGCCTCCTGTATACCGTAAATCATCTACAGATTACTTATAGTACCTGATACAACGTAAGTGCTGTGTTACATGGTACTGTCTAGAGTATAATGGCAAGGAAAAAATGCATGTGTGCAATATGACAATTAAAAAAGTGTATGTTTAATACAGACACTTTTTTTTTTCGGTAGTACTGGGGATTGAACCTAGGGCTTTCACATTGAGCCACATCCCTAGCACTTTTTTAAATTTTTAAGATGTGGTCTCACTAAATACTAATTTCCCCAGGCTGGGCCTGAGCTAGTTATCATCCTGCTTCAGCAGGGCTGGGATTACAGGCATGTGCCATCATGCCTCGCCCAACACATTTTATTTCTGAATATTATCGATCTATGTTTGGTTGAATCCACGGATGTCAAATCTGTGAAAATGGAGAAGCATGGTATTCTGTCAATCCAAATTTCCTTAATTGTCATCCTACATTTTTTGACACCAGCTTAACAGATAAAATTCATATATCATACAATTTACCTGCTTAAAGGATATAATTTGTACATTCAAAGAGTTGTATGACCATCACCACAGTTCATTTTAAACATTTTCATCACCCTAAAAAGAAACTACAACAGATTTTGGGGGGCAAGGATAATGTCAATGTAAGCTCCTAAGTTGTAACAATGCACCACTCTGATAGAGGATGTTGGTCTTGGAGGAGGCTATGAATGTAGTTGGGGAGCAAGGAGTACATGGGAAATTCTTGTACCGCTTGCACAATTTTTCTATGAAACTAAACCTCTAAAAATATTCTTCAAAACAAGAATAGTATTAAAATTTGATATTTTTTAAAGACAAAAAAACTAATTCCACTCTCTAGTCCTAGGAAACCTCTGATCTCCTTTTTTGCCTGAGTGTTTACCTAAAATACTTCCTTACTTTTCATTGTGAAATAAAATTGCATTTTATGTACACAACCACATTATTCATAGGTCGTGGACACTGGCTTGTTTCCACTTTCTAACAATTGTAAATAATGCCACTATGAACATTATATTACAAGGTTTGTATAAATGTTTCAGTTTTCTTGAAGATGTACTAAGGGATGAAATTGCTAGATTACATGATCACTGCATGATTAACCTTTTCAAGAATGACTTGACTGTTTTTCAAAGTGAATGCTCCATTTTACATTCCCACCAGCATATATGAGGGTTCTAGTTTCTCCACATCATCACCCACATTTATTAATATCTCATTATTATACCTATCCTACTTATTCTAAAATGGTATTTCACTGTGAGTTTGAATTTTATCTCTGTAATAGCATAATAGCAAGTGTCCTTTCATGTGCTTATTGACGATATTGTGTATCATCACCGAAATAACTATTCAGAACTTTTGCCCATTTTTAACTGGGTTGTCTAAGTTGTAAAAATTCTTTACTCTAAAATCTCTTATCAGATGTATGATTTGCACATATTTTCTATTTCAGTGGATTGTCTTTCATTTTGTTGATGATGTCCTATAAAGCACAAAAGTTTTTAAAGAAGTCCGATTTATTTTTCCTTTTGTCACTATTTTTGGTATCAGAGTTAAACCATTGTCTTATCCTTTGTCTTTTTATTAGAGCTTTACAGTTTGAGCTCTTATATCATGGTCTGTGAGCCATTTTGAGCAAACTTGTTTTATATTATCTGGTGTGAGAGAGGGTCCATCTTCAATCTTTTGTGTGTAGTTATCCAGTTATCCCAACACCATTTGTTGAAAGGACAGTTCTTTACCCCATTGAATTATCTTGGCAACCTTGTTGGAAAGCAATTAACTATAAATTGATTTCTGTATTCTATTCCATTTATTTATAGTAAGAGATGTCAGCTTCTAGTCAAACTTGTTAGTGTCAAGACTTGTCAGCCACCTGTTGTAGTCAGGAACCATAGGTTGGAAGCCATGAAGGTCAGTTACATTCACATGTCATAAGAATTCAAAAGGAAGGAGACAAGCAAGTGGCTCCAAGGCAGGGCAGCATGGCAGAGGGGTACTGGGAGAGAAGAAACAGCCCATGGCATGGCAGGCAGGAGACAGTAGCCTTCCTTCAGCTTTCTCTTTTATTCCATCCAGGCTACAAGCATATTGGTTGGTGCTACCCACATTCAGGGTGGCTCTTCCCTCTTCAATGAGTCCATTGTCCATACCCAGAATTATGCTAAACCAATCAGTGGACTAACTCAGTATCACATTCATGATCCAGTCACTCCCAAAAGCCCCACCTGAGTGATTGTGGGGACACCTACATATAATGCATAATGGTCTATAACTCTTCAGTGATAAAATATTCAACAAACATGGACTAAATGGAAACATCCTCAACCTGATAAAGGACTTACTTGAAATAATCATAGCAAATACTGGTGAAAAATGAAATGCTTTCTCTGTAATATCAGGAAAGTGGGAAGGATGTCTACTCTGGCTGTGCATGCTAAGCATGCACTGTACCACTGAGCTACACCTCAACCCCGATATGTAGTGTGATCATAAAATGTGTATAACTTTTTAAAGTTTATTATTGTAAAAGGCGTCATTAGTCTCCCTCATTTAAAACACATTTAGCCCATCATTCTTGCCACTTTCTGAAACAGTTCTGGAAGTCCTTTTGTGACTATCTTTAGTTGTACTGTCATGGCTGCCTTCATGTCCTGAATTAATCCAAAACATTTATTTTTCAGGGTCATTTTGAAGAGGAAGAGCCAGAAGCCACATAGTACAAGATCTGGTGAATAAGATGGAAGAGGACAAACTGTAATGTTTTAGACCTAGAAAAGCAAAAGCAATTCTAGTTAACAGAGACATAGGAAGGGATATCACAGTCCCCAACTTGAAACTATACTACAAAGCTACTGTGATAAAAACAGCATGGTACTGGCAAAGAAACAGACCTGAGGACCAGTGGAACAGATTAGAAG
>NW_004624732.1:23527172-23542282 GCF_000247695.1 Heterocephalus glaber | reverse complement strand
TGGATTCCATTTGTTTCCTATGTTGGGATTCCATCATGTTCCTCAGCTCCTCTATTTTTTTTATCTGTGTCCTCTCTAGATTTATTAATCATGTCTTACGCTATGGGCACAATCTCTGCTGTTATGTGAGAAATTATTTCTGATTTCATTTTTCCCAGATCCTCTTTTGTTGCCAGTTTAGGGAGTCTAGGTGGTTGAGTATCAGCGTGTTCCATCTCCTTTCCCTTTGGGGTTGCTGTAGGTGATCTGGAAGTCTGGCTTTGAGACTTGTTTGCATGTCTTCTCATTTCAATGAGGGGGTGTTTTTGGCGTCTGCAGGACTCACCTCCTCTGTGCTAGGAATGGTGGAAGGTTGGCCCAGAAGCCCCTTCCTCTGGGCTGGGAGCAGTGGAACAGCAGCCTGGAAGCCCCTACCTTTGGGCTGGGAGCAGTGGAATGGCAGCCTCGAAGGCCTTAGTAATGTGTCTTTTACTGTAACATTTTTAATAATTATTTGTTTATTTATTTATTTAATGTGGTACTGGAGCTATAACTCAGGGCCTTCACTACAAGCTACATCCCCAAGCCCTTTTTTGAGACAAGATCTCACTGAATTCCCCCGGCTGGTCTCAAATTTGTAATCCTCCTGCCCCAGCCTCCCAGAGTGCTGGGATTACAGGCACATTTCACCATGCCCAGCTATTTTTAAAAATTTAAACATTCGCTGTATTTTCCAATTTACTCTGAAAATAATTATCATTTTGGGTCATCTACACTAAGATCCAGATAGTTAAACACAAAATATTAAATGGGAATTGAAAGGAGGAGGACTAAGAAAACAGCACTATCCTTTAATGCAGACCTGACACAGGCTCCAGTATGCACTTTGGTGTGATTATTAGGAAAGCAGTTTCTGCCAGACCACAGGGTTTTTGGATAGTTGTCCATTTTATATTTCCTTTTTTAAAGAATATAGACTTTACCATTAAATTGCTCAAATAGATACCTTTAAATTTATTGGTCATTTAAAAAACATATCTGCATTCTTCATTTACTCTACAAACATATATTTTTATAATTTTTAAAACATTGTTCTTAAAGGATTTGATAGCACATTTTGACAGCATGTCATACTAGAGAAATCATTAAATTTCTTTCTCTTCCCATGACTCAACGAAGCAGTATCTTCCTGTCTAGGTTAGCTTCAATTCTTTAGTAATAGCTATGAACATCTAACTAGGTAGTCACTTTTACCTGATCTTAATAATGTAGATTAGTGGCTCAGTGAAAAATATTTTATGCCTACAGAAATTAAAGTTGAGGAAGAATAGCAGCACATACAATCAACCTCTGTTCATGGCTCAAATGGGATCTGGATTTGCACTACTTGAGGAACAGGAAATTTCTTTGCTAGAGAAGTAATATGTATTACAGACACATGTGGGCAAAGCTGGGCTGTGTCTTGTAAATGATGAAACAGGAGATTACAAACTAATTTTCATAACCACTCCCTGGAGAGCAATTACTCTCATTCTTACTGGCAAGTATCACCCATGGAAACAGACAGTGCAGGTATTTGGCTTAATTCTCCTAGGTTACCTCACTGGCAAGGTGTTGTGCTGCTGCTGTGCTTCACCTGAGTGATAATTCCTTAAGAACTAGTAGAGTCAGAAGTGCTTTCTTAGGTGTCAACCAATGAATGATCCAAATAAGTTATTTAGCCTAGTCACAGGGACCAGCCCATCATCTTTAATGGAGATGATAATTCTGGTTTTGTATTACAATATTGTCACTACTAGTGAAAATGATATTACACAACCCACTTCTCAGTAATAAGGCACTTTGAAAGTTAGGGTTCTTACTGTGAGAAGTGTGGGAAATTCAAGTGGCTCTGTGGACACTGTTGATGCAAAACAAATTATTGATAACCTTTTTTATTTAGTTAGTTATACAGTTAGTGAGTAGCAGTGTCCAGGATTGAACCTAGGGCCTTGTGAAGGCTAGACAAGAGCCCCACTTCTAAGCTACACCCCAACCCCTGAGTAGCCCATTACACATCACCTATCACCCAATATGTCAATTTGTATCTGTGCAGGGGTTTTTTGTTTTTTGGTTTTTTTAGACAGGGTCTTGCTATACAGTTCAGCCTATGAACTGTGTAGCCCAGGTCAGTCTCAAACTCACTGAACTCCTTCTGCCTCAGCCTCCCAAGCACTGGGATTACAGGTTTGTGCCACCACCCCTGGATCCGTGCAGGTTTTCTGAAAATCATTCTCTACACTTAGCAGGGACTAAGGACAAATTCCAGAAAATAAGTTTTAGGATTTCTTTTGAATTGTTATCAGTGAAGTCTCTAAAGCAACATTGGTCTATGACAGTTTGCAAATGGACTCTTGAGCCAATGGCCCAATCCATCCAACAGAACTAATCAGTTTTCAATTGCTATAAAATACCTCAGTCTTGGTACTTTATAAAAGAAAAAGAAAATGAATGGGAAAAGGAGGAGGAAGAAGAGGAAACAGAAGGAGGAAAGAAAAGAACGAGAAGGGGAAGGAAAAAGGGAAGGAGAAGAGGAAGAGGTGGAAGGGGTAGAAGGAGGAGAAAAAGTAGGAGGAGAAGGAGAATAAGTAGGAGAAGTTGTTGTTGTTTATTTGGCTCATGGTTTTAGAAACTGAAAGTCCAAGATCAGACAGCCCCATATGTTCAACCTCTGGAGAAGGCCCACATGGCTGCAGCATATCCTAGCAGGTAGTGTGGTGGGAGCTTATACAAGGGGGAGAGATCACACAAGGAGAGAAGAAACAAGAGAGCAATTTAAGGCTTGGCTTTAGTATAACATCTCATTCTCAGGGAAACTAAGCAGGAACCCACAAGAATTACCACCATGTCTTCCAAAGGCTGCATCCCCAGTGACATAACTACTTCCCACTAGGCCTCACCTCTTACGAGCTCTTCCTCTACTACATGAATACTGACTTTAGCTTTGAGAAACAAACCATATACAAACCATAGCATCATCTAAATGGAAAGGACCAAATGAAGGGGCAATTTGCTTTTATTCATACATTATATATTAGCTTCTTTATCAAAATGCAACCTGGCCTTGTGTATGCATAGCTTAAAAGATAATTTTGATGCACAAGGAAGTCAGTTTATTAGGCAAAACAGAAATAAACCAACAGTTGCTAGACTATACAGTTATAAACAGCTGGGCATGGTAGTGCATGCCTGTAATCCCAGGAGGTTTAGGCAGTAGGAAAGCCTAGGCAACTTAGACTCTATCTTAATAATAATAATAATAATACAAAGGGCTAGAAATATAGCTCAGCAGTAGGGTATTTGCCTAACATTCATCTCATGAGACCCTGGGTTCAAACCCCAGTATTGCTAAAAAAAACCTCTCCATCTGTATTTGCTCAATAATATTAAGGATAAAAAATTCCAGCTATCTGGTGTAAATCAACTGTCCTGCACAGAAATCTTTGCTACTTCAGCTTTGCACAATTGTGTTTCTTCTGGCTGTTTCTGCACATTAATTATACCAGTATTGCTTGAAATGGACTTTGTCACTCTGACGGCTTGCAGTTTAAAAGTTGAATGATGCATTAAGAAATCAAATTTTAAAATTATTATTTGCCATATTTTCTAGCTAGTCTTATTCATTTATATATTCATTTATTTATTTCTTTATTAGTGTTGGACATTGAACCCTGGTCCTTGTGTATGTCAAGCATGTATTAACTCCCAATGCTTAGTCTTTTTTTTTTTTTTTTTTTGAGACAAGGTTTCATTATGTGCTTCAGGCTGGCCTTGAACTCACAGCAATCCTTCTACCTCACCCTCCCAAGAACTGGGATTTTAGGAATGCACCACCATGCACAGCCCAACCTTTAATCTTATTTAGAGTTTCCTATTCCTAGTTGAAATTTTTTTGTCTTCCTCTGTTTGTAGTAACTCAAATCCTTTTTCTTTTCAGATAATCTATATATATTCATGCCAGGTTTTCCTGTTTTGCTTATTGTTTCCTCTATTTAAAAAAAATCATAGAATATACAGGTTGAGCTAGCTTCTCATTGGTCTATTCACAGTCACTAAATTAATCCCCAAATGTATTTCAATTTGTATCGATTCCCAGAATTTGCCATGGCTTAGCTCTATGACCACCCCAGCACTGTCTTCACTCGCACATATCTCTGTATCATCTGCCTTGCTATGCTGGCATCCTGAGTCATCTCAGATTAAGCATCCTCCCTGCTATTAACTGTGTAATATTTAACCTTCCCCACTTGCTTGTCTCCTTCCTTTTGAATTCTTATGCCAGGTGAATTAAACTGAACTTGGTGACTTCCAACCTGTAATTCCTGACTACAACAGGTAGCTGACAACTCGTGACACTAACTGGTTTGACTAGAAGCTGACACCTCTTCTACTGAACTTAGTATTTTACATGTATATACAGTCAAAAAGTAAGACCATACTTGTTTCTTTGTCCATTCATAAAATATTCCAATCTGAACAAAAATATTTCTGTCTTACCTCAAAAAATAAAGTAGGTTTCTATTAATGTTAAGCAGATTGGATTCCTATGAGTGCCAGACAAAGGAAAAGTGAAAAAAAATTTATTGCACATTTGTTACTATGACCACTTCAAGGGATTTACAGACAACCACTAGAATAATTTACAAAGATAAGTCTAGTCTATACTCACATAAGAAGCAAGGACATTTGCCAAATATAGACTGGAGAATAGGACGAAGCTGGCCAGGAAAGTAGATGTGACCTCTTATTACAAAATCCCAGAACACATGTGCACAACAGTTCCCAAAGCTCTGCATGTGGACTTCTAGTGAGAACTCCAACGGATTTTTATAGGATGGCCTAAACCTGACATCAGGCTGAGGAGTGGGAGATGCAAAGGAACATTTGCAATTGGGCTATCGGCCACTGTGCTCTCTCTTGCATGGTGGCCCGCTCTCACACTGCAGAGTGCACTTCTCCTACTTTTACGTGGCCCACACTCGCTCTACAGAGAATGTTCCTTCTATTTACCTTTAATAAATGTAAAACCTTTTGTACTTGTCTTGACCAATTCTTTGCTCAGGACAGAAGAACCTAGAAAGCACCTCTAGCAGGAGACTCCAGCACCCCCAAACCCAGTAACAAAATGACAAGTGGAGTAACTGGACTTTTTACACTTCAACTAGGGCAACTATGAATGCCACAGCAACCCTGGATGTGGTCCGGGGTCACTAGTGTTTATACAGCCAGCTTGGTGAAAATGTTAGGTGAGAGACACTTCAGAACCAAGGAACTCTTGGGCAGAGTTTCAAATTCTGCATTAAAATAATGGAAAGTTAGATTTAGAAGTTAACTCAGAGATCCCTTAATCCACCACATTTATTTTACTGTGAGAAACCTAAAGACCAAAGCAATTAAAGGATTCTTTTGGTTCTTCACTTCTGGTTAATGACACATCCAGAGTAGAACCAGATAATCCTAATTCCATTTCAGTTGTTTTAGAGCTAGCTACCAGTTAATTTGACAACCCACACTTTGAGCCCATGTCTTAAAAAGTATTTTATATCCAGTTCATGATGCCCCTTTCTTGGGGAATTAGGCAAGTGGATTGAAATATTTTGAAGAGAAAAAGCTATTGAGTTGGGCCTAGTGATGCAGGTCTGTTAATTCCAGCGCTCTGAGAAGCTGAGGCAATAGGATCACCAGTTTGAGCTCTGTCAGGGCAATTTCATGATTTACTTTGTCTCAATATAAAAAATAATAAAAACTAAACTAAAATTGAAATGGATCAAAGATATAAATATTAAAACAGAAACATTAAACCTTCTAGAAGAATGGTTAGATAGAACTCTTGAAGACATTGGCGTAGGAAAAGACTTTATGAACAAAACCTCAGTCACATGGGAGCTAGCACAAAGAATCAACTGGGATCGCATCTTATTAAAAAGCTTCTTCACAGCAAAAGAAACCACCAATAGAGTGAAGAAACAGCCCACAATGTGGGAAAAAATTTTTATCAGCTGTTCCTCAGACAAAGAACTACTATCTAGAATATATAAAGAACTTTAAAAAAATCAGACCTCCTAAATTTAAAGACTCAAACCAAAAATGGGCTTCTGAAATAAACAGACATTTCTCAAAGAAGTAGAAATAGCAAATAAACATATGAAAAAATGTTCATCATCACTGGTCATTCCAGAGATGCAAATGAAAACAATGCTGAGATTTCATCTCACTCCAGAAAGAACGGCTGCTATAAAGAAATCAACCAATAACAAATGCTGGCAGGGCTGTGAGGATAAAGCAACCTTTTCCACTGTTGGTGGGAGTGTAGATTGGTGCAACCACTGTGGAAATCAGTGTGGAGATACCTCAAAGAACTAGGATTAGAGGTCCCATTTGACCCAGCTATTCTCCTGTTTGGTATCTTCCCAAAAGATTTAAAAGCATCGTACCACAGCGATATATGTGCACCCATCTTCATAGCTGCACAACTTATAGTAGCTGAATCTTGGAAACAGCCCAAATGCCCATCAACTGGTGACTGGATAAAGAAGATGTGGGTTTTTTTTTTATAAAATGGAGTACTACTCTGTCATAAAGAATGATAAACTAGAGGTATTTATAGGTAAATGGATACACATTGAGTCCAAACTCTTAAGTGAAATAAATAGGATATGCATGTGTAAATATCAAATAGTTTCTCTGGTGTGAGAAACTGCAAGAGTAAATGAGGACCAAAATGTATAATAGATAATGTAAAATAAGAAGAAAAGATCCAAAAAGGAAGGAGAAATAGGGAGGAGGTGGCACAAAGGAAAGAAGGTAAGGAAAAAATATGAAAAATCAAGGAAAAAGTGGAAACAAAGTTTTTATAAATAGGGAGGGGTGGAAGGGAAGGAAGGGGAATGGGTAAAAACAAGAACCAAGGTATATCATGTACAAATAGAAATTCCCAATGATGAATGTGATCATAATGTATACCTAAAATGTACCAATAAACTTAATGGAATAAATTTTAAAAATGGCCTGGGGACACAGCTCAATCCAAAGGACTTAGGTTCAATCTCCAGTACCTTGAAAACAAAACAAAATCTGTTTATTAAGTGGGAAGAAATGCCTGTACAGACTTGCTTAGAGAAGTATATGGCTTCCCTAAGACAAAGAAGAATCTTAGGCATGAGGGTAAGATTAAAAACTGATTGTATCACCAGACTGAGAACAGATAACCTTTTTTGGAAACCATAAGCTGAAATTAGATATGCATTAAAAATTTATAGAAAACTAAATCTGGAGCTTTCACACAATACTGAAAGCTGTTTTGGTTTGCTTTTTTTTTCAGACAGGATCTTGCTATGCAGTTCAGGCTGGCCTTCAACTCACTATGTAGCCCAAGCTGACTTCTCATAGTGATCCTCCTGCCTTGGCCTCTTGAGTATGGAGTTACAGGTGTGTGCCTCCATGCCCAGCTTGTTTGCTTGCTTTTAATGAAGTATCTCAGGCCTACTAAAAGGAGGCCCTCCTGACTCCGATTCCATCCCCCTTCCTGAATTTGGTGCTTATTCTTCTGTGTTACTTAGCTTTCTGTCACTGTGAAAAAAATACCTGAGAAAATCATCTTACTGGAGGAAAAGTTTATTTGGACTTAAAGTTTCAGAGGTTTCAGTCCATGGTCGCTTGCCCCTGTTGCTTCGGACCTGTGGTAGAACCGTACATTGTGGCAGAAATATGTAGCAGAGCAGGATGCTCACCAGGGCTGTAGCTAGAGTTCATGCCTCTCAAGGTTGTCCTTCAATTTGCAACCCTCCAACATAACTGAATATGTTAACCTATTTAAATAGAAAATTAAAATGATGTATAGAAAAAAACATTCATAGTTCGATGTGTTAAAATGGAGTAAATTATTACAATATAATTTTCCTTTCAGCCAATAATGCCACCCAAAAAATTCACCTTCTGGAACAGACTGCTCTCTCCTTTACCTCATAGCTATGCCATTGCTGCTCACTCCTTGGTGTCCCCAAGCAAAGAGAGAGAAATGGGGCCAAGGCCATGCCCCCAGAGATCTCATTTTCTCCCACTGGGCCCCACCTCTGAAAGGTTCCACAACCTCACAACAGTGCCACAGGCTGGGGACTAAGTGTTCCACACACATGGGCCTTTGGGGAGATGTTCAAGGACCAAACTAGAGCAATTTGCATATCTGTTCTTGTGCTTTTCTTATAGTTAAATGTATGCATGAGCAACAGTTAGTATTGTTTTCATGTCTTACATTTTATATAAGTGCTATCTTACTGTATACAAGGTATGATCAAAAACTATTATTGAGTGCTTACATTTTAAAAAAATTGTCATAGGGCCGGGGATTTAGCTCAGTGGTTCCACTGCCTGCCTTGCAAGTGCAAGGTCCCGAGTTTGATCCCCAGTACCAGAAAAAAAAAAAAAGATTAAAAAACTGTCATAACAAAAGACACATTGCCATTAATTCTCAAAATACACACACACACACACACACACACACACACACACTTTGCATATGTTTATTTCATCAGCTTTTCCACTTTCTGAAGTAGTTCTGGAAAGTCCTCTTTCCTCAGTTTCTTTAGTTGTGTGGTCCTGGCTGCCTCGATGTCCTGAATTGATTCAAAACATTTACCTTCCATGGTCATTTTGACTGTGAGGGAAAGGCAGAAGTCATGTGGTGCCAGATCAGGTGAATAAGGTAAATGACAATACACCATAATATTTTGATTTAATAAAAATTTCCATTAAATGATTGATTGACACCATGTATCAAAAGATATAGTGGATGCTTAAATTTTTAAAAAATTATTACAGTAAAAGACATTGTCATTAATCTCCCCCAAAATACTACCCCTCCCTTTGAACACACTTAACCTACCACTCCTGGTAATACATCTTTTACTAAAATTAAAAAAAAAAAAAATTAAACATTCACTGTATTTTTGATCATCCCTTGTATATCACAAATTGCACACTTTCATATTCTCCTCTCTCTCATTTTTGAAATGTATCCTATTGGTAAATTAGAGAACTAGTATATTCCACTATTTAAATGTTTTAACATTTATATAATCTCCTATTGATCACCATCTAGTGACTTTCTAGGTTATTTGCTTTGTTTTGTTGGCTCTTTTTTTTCTTCAAGCCTTGCTACTATAAACATTTTTATAAAACCTTCCCTGCTGCACATATGTAAGAATTGCTGTAGTGACATTGGGAAAGACTGAGTGTGTGCATATCTTCAACTTGAAAAAATCAGCACAGAAATCACCAGCAGACTATGAGATGGCCGACTCTAGGACTACATATTTAGAGAGTTTTTGAATGGTATTTCTTTAAACTTTAATTTGCATTTCTCTGACTCCTTGTGAGACTGAGTTGTTTTCCATGTGTTCATTGGCCATTTGGAGCTCCTCTTCTCCCTGGGACCCTCTCAAATGAACTGCTTTATTTATTGATTTTTTTAGAAAATTTTCTGAAATCAGGATTTAAATCACTCATTAATTATATGCATTGCCAATGTCTTTTCCACTCTAGAGCTTGACTTTTTACTTTTATAATGCTCTTTTTTCTTAATCATTTATGTTTTGGCTACTATCTGGATGTTCCCCAAAGCCTCATGCACTCATAGGTGGGGCTTTTGAGAGGAAATTGGATTATAGGGTGTGATACTCATCAATGGATTAGTCCCTGATGAGTTTATAGCCAAATTTGATGTTAGGCGGTGCCTGCTTGGAGGAACTGGGTCCCTGGGATGTGGCCTGGCAGGGTCTACTTCCCTCCCTCTCAATTGTTCTCTGCTCCCCTCTGCCATCCATGAGCCGCTTTTCCTCTGCCATGCAGCCCTGCCTCGGAACCAGCCATCTATGGACTGAAACCTCCACAAACTGTGAGCCAAAATAAACTTTTCCTCCTTAGAGTTGTGGGTGTTGAGTATTGTGTCTCAATAAGGAGAAAGTAAATAAGACAATATTTATCAATTTTTACTTCTGGATTTATGCTTACTTTTTCTTCTTTTTGGACTCTAAGATGATAAAGATATTCTCATATATTTTCCTCTAGTTTTTTAAAGTTTTCCTTTTTATAAATCTTAGGGCTTTTATATGCTTAGAAATGATTTTGTGTGTAGTTTGAGGCCAGAAACAAATTTTTTTTTCAAATTGTCAACCAATTGTTCTGAAACCCATTTTTTTGAAAATTCTGTCCTTTGCTCACATATAGGTGAAGCCACTTTCATCTTGTATTTTCTGGACTCTCTATCAGTTTGCTAAGGTTGTGCTTTCATCTCTACATGTTAATATAACATATCAATTACTGTACTTTTATGGTAAGTTTTGTATGGCTTATATCCAGGTGTCTCCCCAAAGCCTCATGTGCTCACAGGTGGGTGGTTCATGGGTGTATGAATATGAATGAAGGGTGTGAAAACTGGATTAGCTTGCTGATTGGTTTAACTTAGTTCTGGGTGTGGATAATGGGAAAGCCCGTCCTGGGTGAGGATGGCACTAACAATAACTTTGTAGCCTAAATGGAATAAAAAGGGAAAGGAAGACACTGCTGCTGCTTTCTGCCTGCCTTGCTATGGACTGTTTCTCCTCTGTCATGCCCCACTGCTGTGCCACCTTGCCTTGGAGCCAGCTGACTATGAACTGAAATCTCTACAAACTGTGAGCTAAAATAAACCTTTCCTCTTTTGGGGGGGGGGGTCGGTACCAGGGATCGAACTCAGGACCTTGCGCTTGCAAGGCAGGCACCAGAACCACTGAGCTAAATCCCCAGCCCCAACCTTTCCTCTTTTAACTTGTGGGTATTGCATATTTTGTCCCAGCAAGGAGAAAAGTAACTAAGACAGCTGGGAAGTAAGCTCTTACCTTTAAGTGACCGCAATGAGATATAAATGGGTTTGTGTAACTCTCTTACATCCCACCCAAGAGGATGCAGAAAGAAGGGCCAGAAGGAAGTTGTGGGGTCTGCCATTATGGCAGTGGGTGCCTGGGAAGGTGGGATTCTGGAATTAGAGATCAGCATCCTATACTAAGGAACTGTGCCCTGTGGAGACCTATAAGGCCCTTCATAGTACTCGCACATGCAGGTTTCATGACAGATCCTGGCTTTGCATGCCACCCACAGAGGGCCACTGTAATCAGTGAGTGTTACTGAATACAGCAGCCAGCAGGAGACTCCAGGTGTTCCTAGTGAAGTAAAAACACATTTTCTCTGAAATATAAGCAAGAACACAATTCCACTTATAATGGCATCAAACAGTAAAACACTTAGAAATATATTTAACAAAAGAAGTACAAGACTTGTACACTGAATATTGCTGAAAGAAGTCAAAGAGGACATAAACAAATGAAAATAGACCAAGCATTCATGGAACAGCATACCATACTGTAAGATGGCAATGTTCTCTGGAGTGATCTGCAGATTCAGTGCAATCCCTATCAAAGTCTCGACCAGCTTCTTAGAAGAAATTGACAAATTATAAAACTGATACATAAATGCAAGGGATCAAGCAAATCCAAACAGTCTTCTAAAAGAACAAAGTTGGAGGACTCACACTTTCCAATTTCAAAACTACAAAACTTACTAGAGAGGCTGGGAAGGTAGCTCAGTATCAGAGCAGCTGGACCTTGGGTTCAGCCCCCTCCACAAAACAAAACAAAAACAAGGGCTGGGGATTTAGCTCGGTGGTTTCAGCACTTGCCTTGCAAGCGCAAAGTCCCAAGTTAGATCCCCTGGTACAAAAAAAAAGCTCAAAACCAAAACAAAATACTTACCACAGAGCCACAGGAATCAAGAGTATGATACCAGCCTAAAGACACACGTCTTTAGGGACCGATATAGCTCAAGGGAATGGAACTGAGACTTCATGAATACATCCACACATTTATGCCCAGTTGATTTTCAACAAGCGCACCTGTTCAATGGTGGACAGAAAAGTCTTTTCAACACTTGGTGGTGGGGCAACAAAACACATGAATAAGAATGAAGTTGGGCCCTGGCTTCACCCCATGTGTAAAAAGTGATATGAACTCAAATTATCTCTAAAAAAATGATTTACTTAAAATTTTTTAAATGGCTCACAATGAACCAAACACCTAAATGTATTATTTGTAAAACTTTGCAGTGCAAACATAGAAGATCTTTGTTATTGTCCTTGAATTGGCAGCAGTTTTTAGACATAGCATATAAAGTATAGGAAATAAAAGAAAGATAAATTGGACTGCATCTAATTGTAAAACTTTCGTGCTTCATATAACACTATTTTCTTTTCCTGAGACAGGGTCTCCCTATCTAGTTCAGGCTAACCTCAAACTCCAGGTGATCCTCCTGCCTCAGCCTCCCAAGTGCTGGGATTATAGGCAGGCTCCACCACACCTGGCCATATGACATAATTAACAAAAAATAGACAACCCACAGAATGGGAGAAAATGTTTATAAATTATATATCTGATAAGATATTGTATCCAGATTATAAAAGTCTTACAGCTCAGTAATAAAATGATGCTGGGTGTGGTGGTGCGTGTCTGTGATCCCAGGACTCAGGAGGCTGAGGCAGGAGGATTGAAACAAGTTTGAGGCAGCTTGGGCTACATAGTGAGTTCAAGACCAGGCTGGACTACATAGTGAGACCCTGTCTCAAAAACATGAAAAAAATATATATATAACTAAATGTAAAAAAGTGCAAAATATCTGGATAGACATATCTCTCCAAAGAAGATATGCAAATGGTTAATGAGCCCATGAAAAGATGCTCAATATCATTAGTCATTAGGAAAATGCAAAGCAAAACTATTAAGGAGATGGGCCGGGGATTTAGCTCAGTGGCACCATGCCTGCCTCAAAAGCACAAGGCCCTGAGTTCGATCCCTGGTACCAGAAAAAAGAAAAACAAAGTACAAGGAGATACCACACACACACTCTAGAATGGGTTTAATAAAGGAAAGATTTTAACAGGCTATAGTAAGTGGCAGTAGGGCCATGGAGAAATTGGAACCCCATCCACGGCTTCTGGGAGCATAAAATGGTGTGGCTGCTTTGGAAAATAGGCTGACCATTTTTCAAAAAGTTAAACGTGAGCTACATATGATCAAGCAATTTCACTCCTGGTAATATGCTAAAGGGAATTGAAGATGAAAATTCACACAAAATCTTGTACCTGAAGGATCATAGCAGCGTTATTCATAATAGCCAAGAAGCAGAAATATTCCAAATGTTCATCAGCTAAAAGAATAAATGTGACATCTCTACAGTGGAACAATATTCCACCGTGAATAATAACCCTTGAAAACATTATGCTAAGTGAAAGGAGGCAAAAACAAAAGGCCGCATATTATATGATTTCATTAATATCTAATGTCTGGAATAGGCAAATCCATACAGACGGAGAGTAGATTAGTGGTTGCCCGGCATAGGGTGGAAGGAGGTTAGAAGCATATAGTGGTGCTGGGCATAGTGGTGCATATCTGTAATACCAGTACTTGGGAGCTGAGACAGAAGGATTGCCATGAGGTCGAGACCAGCCTGGGATACATAGTAAGACCCTGTCTCAAAAAAAAAAAAAGCAGAAAGGGATTATGAAGTGATATTAATGAGTACTGGGTTTTTTTGAGGGGTGATGAAAGTGTTCTGGGATTGAATATTGGTGATGTTTGTACACCTCACAAAAAAATGAATTGTAGAATTTAGAAAAGAATCACCTCAAAAAAATTTTTTTTATTTTTTCACCATCTACCTTCATTTTTCCATTCTCAAAGGGCTAGAATCTAGATGTGGGCCAAATGAGAAGGAGTCAGTTAGCAGACCATGCCAAATACTTGGGCCACTCTATTAAAGATAAAGGGGAATTGCTTTGAACTGATTATGAAAAATGAAGTTTTAATCTAAACTGGAATTGTTTTGTTTTGTTCTGTTCTGTTTTTGAGACAGAGTCTCACTACATAGTCCAGGCTGGCCTGGAACTCATGATGATCTTCCTGACTCAGCCTCCCAAGTGCTGGGATTACAGGCATGCACTACTATTCCCAGTTTAAACTGGAATTGTTTTACTGACTAAAGGTGATGAAAATGTAATGGTATGTCCCAAATGTCACGTAGGCATGGGGAAGGAGGGCTTATGAGAGCACAGTTGAAGGCAGAGATGGTAGCAGAAATAAGATTAGCTTATGATTATGCTTTACTAAACTGAAACTTCTCAATAGACTGGTTATGTGAATATCATGTGTGTATAATACCCTGGGTGTAGGTGATGCTGCATAAACAAAAGCTCCTATTGCTGTCATGTCTGGAGAAGATGAAATGGGTGCCTATCAAAATAATGAGCTATGCCCAGCTTTTGACGTCTGCATGCCATTCCTTTCTAAAAGGACCCAGGGACTCCTGGAGAAATGACTCACTCCAAGTCTGGAGAAGGGAATATACAAGGCAAACCTGGGAAAACTCACACTAAAAGACCAAGGAAGCTTTTTTAAGGGATGTGTCAAAGGGACACAGAAACAAGCCTGAAGGGACAAGCACCAGCCTAAGCTGAAATGATTGACACTAACTGACTATTAGACAATCAGTAATTAAGGAGAAACAATTAAACATTTAGCCGCCTTTCCATTAAGAAGTGCATTGAGAGCCCGCTGCAGACAGGCAGGTCTGTGCACGGCCTACCGAGGTCCTGAGTCACGCGGAAGACACTGAATCACCCCACGGCAGACAGGCAGCCACCTGATTCCACATTACCAAGGCACAGAGGACACCAGACCACCAGACCAAGGTACTGAGTCCCACTGTTCCTGGCCCAGAGGAAAGGGCTTTTGGGCCACCTTCTGTCCCGCTGCTCCTGACCCAGAGGAAGGGGCTTCCAGGCCACCATCCCTCCCACCGCTCCCGGCCCAGAGGTAGGGGCTTCTGAGCCACCATCCTACTGCTCCTGGTCCAGAGGAAGGGGTTTCCCAGCCACCATCCCTCCGGCTGCTCCTAGCCCACAGGAAAGGGCTTTTGGGTCGCCATCCCTACCGCTGCTCCCGGCCCCTGTCCCACGTCACCCAGCTCAGAGGAGGTAACCTGTGCAGGCGCTAACAGCCCCCCGCCCAGTC
>NW_004624732.1:23508710-23521982 GCF_000247695.1 Heterocephalus glaber | reverse complement strand
TAAAGGTACAATTCCCAATGAGAAATGTAATTGTGTTGTATACCTACAATGTACCAATAAAAGAATTTAATACAAAAAAAAAAAAGAAGTGCGTTGAGGATAAGCAAATATTCCTAAGTAATGAGAGAGCCCTTCCTTAGAGAAGAATGCCAGCTAATACACGTAGGACAAATGATTTTAGTTTTGCCAGTGATGCAAACAAGAACTATCAGTAGATACCAAAAGCATTAGCTGGAAGTTAGATGGAGCCTTTTGTACTTGCAGAATGCCAAACTGTTACCCTATGATGAACATAATTGTTCAGTGGGAGTTGTCGACATCTTAATATTCGAATCACTCAGGATTGCGTGTAGTACAGCATATACATTTCCTTCTTGATGTGATGTGACATGGACTAAACAGCATCCATGGGAAATGATTCTTGTCAAAACATTTAAAATCAATTGAGACTTCCAATTTACAGGAACTGTGAGGGAGACAGGAGCAGGGTAAAGGGTATCTAGAGGAGACAAGCAGATGAACCCGGGAGCTGACGTCCTCTTAGCTGTTTGGGCTCCTCTATCATGAGGCATGGAGGGTACTGAGAGGCAGAAAGACTATTTTAGAGGAGAAAAGACCTATAAACCTAACGTTCAGATGTAATATTTATGTCCTTGCTGAATCTTGATTTTTAAAAACAACTGTAGAGACGTGGGGAATATTACAGTAGTCTGCAGAAGGACTGAGTAGAATGTTAAAGAATTTTAAATTTGTTAAGTGTAACGGTGGTATTATGGTTATGTAGGAAATTATCTTTTTTGAGCAAGGTTAATTTTTTATTTATCTAAAGATAAAAAAGTTATGTCTGTAATTTACTTTGTTGTTGTTGTTGTTATTGTGTAAAATGTAGCCTCGCTATATAGTCCAGGCTGGCCTCAAACTTGTGATCCTCTTGGCCCAGCCTCTCAAATGCTGGGATTGCAGATGTGTGCCGCCACACCTGGCTTGTAATGTACTTTAAAATACTTTAACAACAGCAAAAACAGATGAAGCAAATATTATCTATTACTTAAATCTAGGCAATCATTTTATGGATGCTCATTATGCTGTTCTTTTTCATGTTGTCAAAAATTTTCATAATAAAAATTTTAAAAAAGAAAAAAATGACTTATCTATAAAACCATTCTCTTAAAATCCCATCTTTAGCCAGGCATGTAATCCTAGCACTCAGGAAACTGAGGCAGGAGGATTGCTGTGAGTTTGAGGCCAGCCTGGGTTATATTGTGAGACTCTGTCTCAGAAAAACAAAACAAAACAAAAAAACAAAAAGTAATTAACAAATAAAGCAGTTAGCCCTATTGATAGGCACTGAATCTGATCCAAAGAGCTTGCTTGGGTGAAGCAGTCTGCATGGTGAAGTCTTGTCCTCTGAACCAGGAATGTGCTAGAAACTTTGACTCTGTTAGTATAGTCTTGCAACAGTTGTGTTGCTGTTGTTTATACTGGTAAGTCTGAACCTGCAATTTTATCCCTGTTGTATCCACAATCAAGAGTACCTGGTGTGTCCTTTGAGTCTTTCTGATGTTTCTTCATCAAGATATAACACAAAAGATCAGGCACAGTGGCACATACTTGTAATCCCATCTACTCAGAAAGCTGAGGGAAGAGGACTGCATGTTAGAGGCCAGCCTCTGCAACTTGGTGAGACCCTGGCACAAAAAAGTGGGGGATAGGGGTGTAGTTCAGTGACCGAGCAGTTCTGGGTTTTATCTCCAGTGAGTGAGAGAAAGAGAGAGAGTGAGTGAGCGCCATAACACATATCAGTTTAGGGATAGAGGGGTGCAGGGGTATATGTCTTCCCACCTGAAAAGTATATAACCACTGAAACAAATTTATATATAAATCACAAGTTACTTTTATATATTAATTTAACTAGAAAAACCAAGCTTTCTTTGATCTTTCAGATGGAGTGGCTGAATGGTTGGGGTAGGGGTGGAGCGTGGGTGGAGAATGGGTGTGGACAGCTGCACAGAAAGAGCGTGTAGTGTTCTGAAGCCCAAGGGGTCACTACGGTTGACAACAATTAATTTAAAATGTCAAGAGACTATAGAAAGGACTTTGAACTTCACAACACTGAAATGATGTTTGAGGTGATAGATATGCCAATCACCTGAATCTGATCATTACACTCATGTATGCATAGAACTGCTGCACCGTAACCCATAACTATGTACAGCTGCTATGTGCCAATTACTTTTTTTAATTTAGAAAAATAGGGGCTTGAGGTGTAGCTAGTGATAAAGCATGTACTCAGCATGTGCAAGGCCCTGGGTTTAACCCATAACACTACAACACAAAACAAAATAAAACAAACAAAAAACTTAACCTAGGTCTATACTTATAATAAACAATTCAGGTAAAATAAAGGAATGGATAAAGGATAAAATTAAAGGGATAGACAAGGAGGTACTAAGCAGTTACAAACAAAGTAGAAGCATTAAAACTTGTAAAAACCATCAATTTAGCCAGGCATGGTGGTGAATACCTGTAATCCCGGCACTCAGGAGGCTGAGGCAGGAGGATTGTTTCAAGTTAGTAGAGTCCAGCCTAGGCTACATGGTTCACAGCCAACCTGAACCACATAGCATGAACTTGTCTCAAAAGAAACAAGCAAACAAAAAAACATCAACCTAAACAATTTAGGAGCTGAATACATAAAGAATATAAAAATTTAATGTCTAATATATAATAGCTAATCACATAAAGTAACATAATTTAATAGACATATAGAGAAATAGCCCTTCTATAGAGAATTTTTAATAATTATAGAGCATATACAGAAATTGGTCATTTCCTTGGAAAAAAATAATGCCAGCAATAAATTCAAAAAAGCAGAGGCCTTATATTACCTGATTATAATCCAATAGAAATAATCAACAGTCTCCAGTCTCCAGTTGATGGGCAATTGGGCTGTTTCCTAGTTTTAGCTATTACAAACTGTGCCGCTGTAAACATGCGTGAGCGTGTATCACTGTGGTATGATTCTTTTGGGAAGATACCCAGCAGAGGAATAGATGGGTCAAATGGGACTTCTAATCCTAGTTTTTTGAGGTATCTCCATATTGATTTCCATAGTGGTTGCATCAGTCTGCACTCCCACCAACAGTGAAGAAGGGTTCGAAATATATTCCCTAATAATGATACAATCAAAGAAGATGAAGGAGATCAGAATATGCCACCTTAAAATATACTATTTTAGCATAATGATTGTTTTAAGTTGATTGTTTTGAGTTGCCTTTCTTTTTTCTGTCTGAAAGCAGAGCATAAATTTTCCTTTGGAAAGATAACATAAAGTACTATCTTTAAAGTTATCTTTTTCTCATTGGAGGAGGAGAACTCAAGAGACACCCTTGACAGCTGGATCTTTAATCTGTATTGCAAAGATTACTAAATAATTCTTATGTGTCACACATTTCCTAGTCATCTTCCTACAATGCACCACCTGGAAGCCCAAAACCTCTTTTCTTTTTGTCTAGTTTCTTTTCCACATCGTATCATCCTTTTTTTTTTTTTGGTACCAGGGATCGAACTTGGGTCCTTGCGCTTGTGCAGCAGGCAGCGAAACCACTGAGCTAAATCCCCGTCCCCTATCACCCTTTGTTAACATGGTACAAAAACCCCAAATCCTAATAATCCCTCATGTTTTTTGGCATGAACCCCATATGCTTACATAGGTATTAAATGTTTTTCTCCGATGAGTCTTTTATCAGTATAATTCTTGGGCCCCAGACACTAGATCAAAGAGGATAGAGGACGTTTTCCTTCCCCCTTCTCTACAAAGTGAACACTGAAATTACAAATGAGTTTGTAAGTAATAAAAAGGGAGACTGATCTCATACCAAATGACATAGGCTATATACCAAGTGCAGCAGAGCAAAAAATATGAACTGGAGTTACTTCATCGCTACAGAAGAAAACAAAAAGAATATACATAAAATAATGTAATTGCCATACTGGAAAAAGAACAACAAAGTAAATCAAAAGAAATAGAGGATTAATAGAAATAAAACTATGGCTAATGAAATGGAAAACAAACAAGAGGAGAAAATACAAATCAGTACCTTGAGAAGACCAATACAACAGATCGACTTCATATAAATCCCAGTTAGGAAAAAAAAGAAGGGTGTGTGCAAAACTATACAGGAATAGGAATGAGAAAGGAAACAATCTCAGAGGTAGGGTGGCTAGAGTGGAGTGAATGAGAGAAAAAACAGCAGGAGATGGGGCCACAGAGGTAAGTAGAGTCAGACTACCTAGGGCCAGACAAGCCACAGTCAGTAACGTCCTTTTGCTCTGAATGAAATGGGAAGCCATGGAGGACTTTGAGCCAGAAGGTGTTATGACCTGACTTCCATTTTATTATTATTATTATTATTATTATTATTATTATTATTATTTGTGTGTGGTATTGGGAATTGAACTCAGGACCTTGTGCTTGCTAGGCAGGCACAGCACCACTAAGCTACCTCCCTGGCCTCTGACTTACATTTTAACCAGGTACCCTGTCTTCTGCTTTGAGGATAGACCATAGGATGGGCAGGTCCAGGACTGGAGGTAGTTGGCAGGATCCAGATGAGAGCTGATTGTTGTGTCAATGTTCAGAGTGAGAACTGATTTTTCTTTCAGTATGTTTTGAAATTAGAGTGAATAGGATTTTCTGATAAATTGGATGTGGAATGTAGGAGAAAGAAAAAAGTCAAGCACAACAATTGTACCAGAAAATTGTACCTGAAAGAGGTTTTGCACTGGCTGAGAAGGGGAGCAGTCATACTGTAAGAGACCATCCATTTGGCATTGAAGGCTGAGTCTGAGATGTCTATGGTTACCCAAGTGAAGGCAGCAAATGGGCAGTTGAATGTATGGGTCTGAATTCAAAGGAAGTTTGAACTTGAGAAATAAATTTTGAAGATAATGTACAAATGGTATTTGTCTTAGTGTGTTCTGGTTGTCATAACAAAATACCAGAGATTGGGTAGCTGAAACAACAGGAACTTAATTTACTCACACTTCTGGAAGCCGGAACTCTGAGGTCTGGATGCTAGCATGGCCAGGTTCTGGGAAGGGCTCTCTTCTGGCTTGCAGAAGGTTTTGTCTCACTGTGTCTTTTTTTTTTTTTGTACCAGGAATCGAACTCAGGGCCTTGTGCTTGCTAGGCAGTCACTGTACTGCTAAGCTACATCCCCGGCTGTGTTTTTAAATTGCCTTTCCTGGTGTTTATGGTAGAGAGAAAGATCTCTCTTCCCCTTCTCATCTGTCAGGATCCTATCCTTATGACCTTATTTAACCTTATTTACCACCTAGCTAGTCACAGTAGGCGTGAAGGTTTCAACATAGGTGGGGGGAGGTGTGTGGAAACAATTCAGTCATAGCAGTATTTAAAGAGTTGGCCAAGAGTATTATATAGAAAAGGAAATGGCTTAAGGACCAAGCTGTGGACCTATAATAGAGGTTGAGAAGATGAGGAGCAAAGAGCAAAGGAAACTGAGGAGAAACCGGGGAGAGAGGAGACAATCCATCCACTTTGAAAAACTGGCAATGTCTGTTAAAAATGAATCTATGATTATACATGACCTGGCAGTTATACTCCATCAGAAACGAATGCTTATATCCACTACATGGAATGGACAAGAATGTTCCTAGGATCTTTATTCAAAATGGTTCCATAGTGGGAACTATCCGAGTGTATCAGCAAAAGAATGTTTTCCAGGATTAGAAATTCATGGTATATTTATGTAAAAAATATCATACAGTACTGAGGGCAGTTCTTATCAAAATCATGTTGAGAAACAGAAGCCAGACACTAAAAAAAAAAAAAAAAAAAAAGGTTACTACAAGATTCCATTTATGAGATGTTCACAAACAGGCAAAATTAACACATGGGGATAGAGGTCAGGACTGCTGTTAACTTGAGAGAGAAAATGTGCAGTAAAGAATTAACCTTACTCTTTCTCCATTGCTTGAGATTTCCGGAAGGTGATCTGTACACCTTTGGAATTTCCTACTCAATAAGAGTGTCTTTGGGACCTTGGGCCACACTGCTAGTCCAACAATGTGATTTGTGGTGGGGGCTTTGGGATATGCAACATCATGCCTGAGCCTTGGAGGGACTGGAGGCTAAGGACAGCCATGAAGGTGGTGGGCTGTATCTACACGTTAAGGCCCTATAAAAATGCTGAACACCACGACTCAGGTGAGTGTTCCTAGTTACCAGCACTCAGTTTGTTCCCCTTCTGTTGCTGGAGGAGTGAATTCTGTCCACAACTTTACTGGGATAGGACACCCGGGAGCTTCAGAAATTGGCCAGATGCTCCTAGAATGCGACTCATGTGTCTCTTCCTTTGGCTGAACTTCATCTGTGTTCTTTCCCTGTCATCAGTCATAACCATGAGTATAACACCTTCCAGTGGATTCTAGGAGGCCTTCTAGTGAATTATTGTAATAGAGAGATGTTTTGGGGACCCACAGATTTTCAGTTGGTGTCAAAAGTAAGAGTGGTATTGGGAATTATCAAATACCACAGCTAATGACATGACATAACTTTTCTGGGATGCTGGAAGTTTTCTGTGTCCTAATCTGAGGGATAATTTCCTGGGTATGAACATATGTAGGAAGTCATTGAACTATAAACTCAGTAGTTATTTACTCTAGGTAAGTTATAAAGCAATTTTTAAGTTACTAAAACAATAATGAATACAAAACTCAGGATGGTTTGGAGTCCTCGGGGCAAGTGTTACAGGTTGAATTTTGTCTCCTGAAAGCTCTGTTGAAGTCTTAATATCCAGGAATTATGAATGTGTCCTTGTTTAGAAATAGGGTTTGCAGATGTAATCGAGTTAAAATGAGGTCATGTGGATTGGAGTGCACTCTCCTCCAAAGACTAGTGTCCTAGGACAGAAGGATCATGATATGGCAATGGAGTCAGGATTGGAGTTACACTGCCATAAACCAAGGAATATCTGTGGCTACTAGGAGCTGAAAAAGCAGAATTACACCTCCCTTAGAGTTTTCAGAGAGAGCATGGCCCACTGTCACCTTGGTCTTCAATTTCCAGGCTTCAGAGCTGTGAGAGGACAGATTCTTGTTGTTTTAAGTCACCGATTGGTGGTGCTCTCTTAAAACAGCCATGGGAAGCAGGAGAGATGTATGTGCTTGTGAAAGGGAAGGAAGCTAATCGGGGTTGTTAGTCATGGTTGGGTACCATAGAGGGTGTTTGTTTGGAGATAGTATTTTAGCTTTATCTTTACATTTGACCTTGCTTCCTTAAAGAATGCTTCCTAGGGCAGGGGATTTAGCTCAGTGGTGCTACCGCCTGCCTCGCAAGTGCAACGTCCTGAGTTTGATCCCCAGTACCAAAAAAAAAAAAAAAAAAGAAAAGAAAAAGAAAAAGAATGCTTCCTGTTTATTTATCTTAAAAATTCATCTTTAAATTAGTTGTTCTTATTGAAACAAGTGAAATAAGTCAATGCAACTATTTGAAATTCAGTTAATCAATGAAGAATTTTTAGTATAAGCATCTCATGCACTATTTGAGACATAATTACATTTAAAAAGTATTTAATGCTCATCTGAAATTCAAAATGATCTGGGCATCCTATATTTATTTGATCCAGCTTGCTTTTCTACCAGTTTGGCACATGGCTCTGCCATACACCATAGGCCTCTGCTCAGCATCTAAAGGCTTTTCCTAACCACTGTACTTAACACAGCACCCCACCTTCATTTCTCCCAAAATATGTTGAGGCACTACCACCTGCACAGTTTCCTGTGTATCTGCTTACTGTCTGTCTCCTTCAGTATACAATATACAGTGTAATCCCATGAAGGTAGGGATTTTGAGACTCTGTTGACTGCTAACTCCCAAATACCATACCTGGGATGGAGCACCTGGTACACAGCAGGCTCTCAGTTAAATATGTGTCAAATGCATGCATGCATAAATGAACCAGTGATGCTACACTTGCTCTCTCCATGGCCCTGGGAGCAGATGGGTTTTGCAGCTCCAGGGAGCAGCTGGGAAAAGTGGGCCACAGTTCCTGCCCTCTGATAGAATGGAAGATTCCATCATTTTCATTTATTCTTCTTTGAGCACCTACTCTTGATGTGTGCCAGGGATGTGGGTGAATAATCTTACTAGGTTCCTGTGGTCTAAATGAGGAGATAGACATTAAGAAATAATAGGCAGGTAGTTATTTAATTACAGTGGTGAGCACTTAATGGGAGAAAAGCAAGAAATAAAATAAAGAGAGTATAACCTGGCCAAAGGGTTGGGAGGGACTTCCCAAAGAAAGGGACCCTGGAGAAGCGGTCTGAAGGCTGAGCATAAATCAGTCGGGTGTGGCAGGGACATCATTCCAAGTAGTAAGGGCAAAGTGAGGAAGGAGGGCAGAGTACAAGCAGTCACTGGGGATCATGAAGCCTTCGATGTGCTTGGGGAGGAATCAGGGAACAGCTCAAAGGGCCTGAGATTTCAGATGACACCGAGCACCTTCCTAGCTTCAGCTCCATCCTATCCATAAGAACATGGAATGCCCTTACCCTCCAGTGCCAGCCGCCTGGACTTGACCTTCCTTAACCCCAGAAGTGCTATTAGGGCCTAGTCTGTGCCATACTGGTCTTCTCTCATTCTCAGAAGCTGTGCAGAATGCTGGACATGCAAAGAGCCTGAGGTAGGATTGGGATAAAGGAGTTGCCTGTCTAGTTTTTTTTTTCTTTTTTAATTTTTTGTTTTCTCTTCTTAATTCCTGGGGATGGAACCTAGGGCCTTACCAATGCTAAGTAAGTACTCTACAATTGAGCTCCACCCCTAGCTCCTAATTCCATTTCCAAGAAAGGTCTCTCTCTAATCTAAACAGCAGCACTGACTAACATAAGGATAGCTGACTTACCAATTTTCTTTAAAGGTAGGTTTGTTCTTGTTTTCCCAACTATAAAAGTAATACTGGGTGATAGAAAATGTGTAAACTGCAAAGTAGAAAGAAAAATAAATAAAACCTCTGTCCTACCATCCAAAGATAAATAGTATTAAAATGCCGAGCATTTCCTTCCTTTCTCAATGTATACATTACTTTTATTTTGACACAGTCATTATCAAACCCTATATTAAATATTGGTTTTAGTTGTTTTCTTCTGTCTCAGTAATAATCACTCGGCCATGTTGTGATAAGTTTTTCATGAATATATTTCACACAATTACTCTCCTGTAGTTGTTGTTTAGATCATTACCTTTGTTTTTCTTGTATCCTGGAGATGATAGATAGATGACAGATAGATAGGTAAATAGACAGATAGATTTTTGTTTTTACACAGTCTCACTAAGTTGCCCAAGCTAGGTTCAAACTTGCAATTCTCTTGCCTCAGTCTCTCAGAGAGCTGGGATTATAGGCATGTACCACCATGACTAGCTAATTTATTTTTCATTTTGAGATAAGGTCTTACAAAGTTGTCCAGGCTGACTTTAACCTTGAAATCCTCCTGCCTCAGCCTCCTGAGAAGATCGGATTACAGATGTGCACCACTGTACCTAGCTTTTTACCATTTTAACCCTATTACTAATACTGTAATTGATAATTCAGTGCAGAAAAATTCCATTATATTTAGAATTGTTTCCTTCAGCTAGAGTCCCAGAATTAAAATTACTAGACTAAAAGGTACCAACACTTTTTAAAGGTTCTGAAGTCTTACTGCAAACTTACTTTTCAGAAGCACTTGCCAGTGCACACTCTCACAGAAATAGCTGAACCCCTTTTCACTGGTGATTCTTTTTGACAATGTCTGCAATTTATTGGGGTGGGAGGCTGAGAGGAGGAAACATCTCATTGTTTTTCTGATTTGCATGCCTGATTGTTGGTGTGAACATTTCCTCCATTTGGAATCTATTCTGAATCTAGAAAACCTCAACACTGTCTAAGACTGGGGTACTGAATCATGTAAATTTGTCAAGTGGCTTAAGAGGGACAAATCACCTCCTCCTTGGCTGACAGCTCCCCAGTGTCAATACCAATGGCCAAAAAACGAGAGGCCCCAGTAGAAGCTTCAGACTGCATTCCTCCTGGTCCCTCATGACCTGGGGGACACAACTAGGCAGGCACACCCACATTTCCATGTCACCCTCCTTCGGCCCTGCAGAGGGACCTGTGGCTTTACTTGTAAATGTCTTCAGGATGAACATCCTCAGTGCAGACCAAGGGAAATGGCAGCTACAGGGAGAGGAGCAGACAAGTGGGAAGGTGAGAGGTACCAGTATCAGTTAGCAATGAATGCTCAGTGCCCAGGCCAAGCTGCAAGTGCCCCCAGCAACAGCTGCCTCCAGTGGAGCTGGCAGCATCCA
The DNA here is from genome assembly GCF_000247695.1 of Heterocephalus glaber. The sequence goes on along the minus strand of NW_004624732.1, from coordinate 23,511,616 downwards.
GTGTTAGCATGGAACACAAGAATGCAGGAAAGACACTACGGTCTTTTCTTTACTAATAAGGACATCTGTGTGTATGTGACACACATAAGGCGAAAGAAAGTGAGCCAGCTGATGAAAGACAGGACCATGTGGGTGGCCTGGCTCTATGACAACCTACCTGCCCCTCACTCCCTGAGGCCAGCATCAGTCCCCTCGGGAGGGCATCCCAGGGCTGGGTCACCTTCCACTGGCCCCATAGAGGCACAGGGCAAAAGTGTTAAGAGCAGCTATTTCTTGAATTCTGAAATGATGAGTGATCTTCATATTTCCCTTTACACTTTCATATCATTTCCCAATTTCTAAAATAAATGAATACTAATTTATAACTGAAAATATCTAAACTCTATAAACTATTGTTAATTAAAATACTTTAAGAGAAAATTAAATAAGACATTTTAGTTAAATGCAACATAGCAAACACCAGAATTTACCTCTATTTTCTATGTGAAATATCACTGAAAGCTGCCAAAAGGATCAAAGCAGGCATAAATCCAAAAAACAAAGAAATAGGGAGAAGTGTGGCCTGGAACCACTGGTCCAGAAAAAGAAAGAAACAAAGTGGAGGTCATATGAAGATAACGTCAAACAGGATTAATGCTAATGTCAGGGAATCAGTTCTCACAGAAACAAAAACAGGTTGTTAAAAAAAAAAAGCAGTCCACCTTTTTTCTATCTGTATGCAATTGTTTCCCTTTCTGTTTCTCCTCTCTGTTGTGATACAGCCAAGGGAGCCTGCTCCAGGGTAGAATCAAGAGCCAAATAAACCTCTTTACTTTAAAAATTATCCAGCTTCCAGTATTTTGTCATAGTGACAGAAAATGAACTAAGGCCTAGCATTCCCTAGAGAAACCTGGAAACCCAGCTTGGGAGTTGGGGAGTCCCAAAGGTACACTTGGGAATAAGAGGAACAGGCAAGGGGAGGTTGGGTGATGGTCACATGAGGATTGGCTGTAAGTCTGCACAAAATCAAGTTTTAAAATATCTGAAGTGACAGCCATGCCAATTATCCTAATATGATCAATATGCATCCATCAAAATGCCACACTACCCATAAACATGTCCAGTTAATATGTGTCAATTAAAACTTTTAAAATAAATATATTTTTAAAAATCAGGTTACACCCCATAGAAGAGTGCCTGATGCAACCCCATGGGTATTTAATAAATATTTGCTAACAAATGGGCTAATGGATAAAGGAGCAGCCTTCTTTTTTGAACAGAGGCCTCTCTGGTTGCCCTGACTAGTGAGAAAGCACCAGAAAAGCTTTTCCACATGGAGTCCCTGTCCCTCAGCCACCAGGGTCACCTGAGAAGCAAGCATCATGGAGCTGGGGCCAAGGGACTAAATGCACTCACCCCTCAGTGTGAGCCATCTTCCCCTGCACAGGGCCTGACAGGAAGGGCCTGGGAGATGCTTGGGAAAGAGGGCTGAGGGAGCCACAGCAGGGAAGGGAGCAAGGATGGGCTTGGTGGGTCTGACCCCATCGCAGTGTCCTTGAGTATCAGTGATGGCCCTGGGCACTGTGGCAACTTAACTGCCCTGTCCCTTCCCAGCTGCAAGGGGCTCCTGACCCCAAGCCAAGGCTTCCTGTCCTTCAGTACTTCCAGGCAAGCACTGCACCCCAGGCCTCTCATTCCAGCATGGAAGTTTCACAGACCCTAATAGTTTCACAGTCCCATGATCACCTAGGGGCCCCACATTTGTTAAACAGGAATTATCCTTCATTTACACTGCATCTGCTCAGTCAGCCTGTGAAGTAAACCATTTCCCATCCTCCTGGGAATGGAGGCCCTGAGAAGGTAGGTCAGCCCCCTCAGGACAAAGTCAGCCTCCAGGCCCCTGAGCAGATTCGTGCAGTGCTTTCTTCTGACTCCCGAAGCACGGGCTATGGCTTCCTCTAGGCAGGGCACTGGCTGGCCCTGGGGACATACTGAGAGGATGGGCTTGTTTTCTTCCTTCCAGGAGTTCATCTACATCACCAGAGATTGCAGAGTGACCAGTGCTGCCTGGTCAGTCAAGTCAGGGCCCTTCCATAGGCACATGGGAGCAGGGGTGGGTGTTCAAGAGGGTGCAGGGGCATCCAGGGGTGTTTGTGCCAGCTCAGGTGGAGCCCTGTGCCTTTCTGGTTGCCTTGGAAATGCAGCAGCCCTGATGCACTCCCAGTCTGGCTTCCAGAAGGCAGAGTCCAGGAATGAGAACCCTAAGAATGTGAATGCATTGGGGAGAAACAAGGGCAGGCAGTGGGAATGGCAAGGAAGGCAAATCCAGAGGCCAGTGCCAAGGGGGAAGCTGCCAGCAGAACTCTGAGGGGAGTCAAGGGGAAGGGCAGGGAGGCCCAGAGGAGTTCTGCCCTCAGTTATGTCAGAAAGATTTCCCTGTGTCCTCTTCTATAAGAAGACACAACCCAACTATATTTTATATGGCCAGTATTACCCCAATAACAAAAACAGACATCACTTTTTTTTTTCTCAGTACTGGGGATGGAACCCAGAAATGTTCTATCACTGAGCTACATCCCCAGCCCTTAAAAAAATTTTTTGGGGGAGCAGGCCGAATCAGCCTGCTGCAGACAGGCAGGTCTGCACACGCCCCACTGAGGTCCCGAGTTGCACGAAACACACTGAATCAGCCCGCTGGACACCACCCCCCTCCCCCCGCGCTCCTCTGTAGAGCCACCTGGTTCCACACTGCAAAGACACAGAGGACACCGGACCACCAGACCATGGTATTGAGTACCGCTGCTCCTGGCCCAGAGGTAGGGGCTTCTGAGTCGCCATCCCACTGCTCCTGGTCCAGAGGAAGGGGCTTCCTGGCCACCATCCCTCCCGCTGCTCCCAGCCCACAGGAAAGGGCTTTTGGGCCACCT
>NW_004624732.1:23491474-23503420 GCF_000247695.1 Heterocephalus glaber | reverse complement strand
ATTAGAATGAATAATCGATAATGTAAAATAGGAAGAAAAGGTCCAAAGGGTAGGGGTAGTGGGAGGGGCAGGGGAAAGGAAAGAAGGGAGAGGAAAAATGCTGAGAAATGGAAAAAATGGAAATAAAATCTTTGTAAATAGGGAAGGCTGGAGGGCATGAAGGGAGGGCTAGGAATGGGGAAAAAACAAGTACCATGATGCATTATGTAAAGGTACAATTCTCAACGAGAAATGTAATTGTGTTGTATACCTACAATGTACCAAGAAAAGAATTTAATAATGTGCAAAAAACAAAATGGGGGGGGGGGACAAAGTCTTCCTAATTAGCCCATGCAGAATCAAACTTGGGATCCTCCTGCTTCAGCTTGTCTAATTTCTGGAATTATAGTCATGCACCATCATGCTGATCTAGACCAGTATCTTTCATGAATATAGATGTACAATCCTTCAACAAACTGAATGTTGTGGTGCATACCTGCAATCCAACTACTTAGGAGGCTGAGGCAAAAGGATCACAAAGGTAATTTAGTGAAACCCTATTTCAAAGGGCTGAGAAGTGAATGTGCTTTCATTTAAAAAAATGGTGATTATTTAAATTTTAAAAATTTAAATATATTACAGTAAAACATACATTGCCACTAAACCCCTACTCAAAATACTCTCCTTTACTTCAAACACACCTGTCCCATCATTCTTGCCACTTTCTGGAGCAGTTCTGAAAGTCTTTCAGTTGTATCTTTTTGTGGCTGCCTCTATGTCCTCAAATGATTGAAAATGTTTATAGCAATTTCTGTCAAATAAAAACAGTGCAGCATGTCCTCGTCCACCTTATTCACCAGATCTAGCACCATGTGACTTCTGGCTCTTGCCCAAAGTCAAAATGACCACAAGAAGTAAACGTTTGCATTGATTCAGGACATCTAGGCAGCCATGACAGGCAACTAGAGACACTTACAAAACAGCACTTCCAGTACTGCTTCAGAAAGTGGCAAGTATAACAGGACAAGTGCATTCAAAGAAAAGGGGAGTATCTTCATGGGAGTTGATGGCAATGTGCCTTTTACTGGAATAATGTTTAAAATTTAAACATTCACCATATTTTGTGATCACATCTTTTGTAGTTCAGTTGTACAGAGCTTGCCCAACATAACATGGATCCCTGGGTTCCATCCTCATCATGATAAAAACAAAAAACCTCTGCGTGTCAATTTTCTATGCAAATACCCCTCCCTTCTCCATTTTTTTTTTTCTTGCAGTGCAGGCAATGGAACCAAGGGCTCAGGGGAGAAACCACTGGGTGATACCTCTAGCCACCAACATTCATAAAAAAAAAAAATAGACCAATGGATAAGCAAAATGTGTATAAATGTACAGTTAAATAGTATTTAGCCTAAAAAAGGAAGGAAATTCTGATACATGCTACATCGAGGATGAACCTTGAGGTCATTGTGTTAAATGAAATAAATCACACACACAAAAATACTGTATGATTTCACATGTACAAGGTACTTAGAATCCTCTAGTTCATAGAAACAGAAAGTAGAATGGTGATCATCAGGGCCTGGGTGTGGCAAGTTGGTGTCTAATGGGTATGGAGTTTTAGAGTTCTGTGGCTGGATGGGGCAGGTGGTAGTTGCACAACAATGTTAATGCACTTAATGCCACTGAACTTAAAAATGCTTAAAATGGTAAATGTTAGTTACAGTTTAACATAGTTAAAAAATAAATTGGTGAAAAAAGATGTGCAGAAATAGTGCTGCATCACTTCTCTGCCTTTTGGCTAAGATCAAGTACCTAGTTGTTGTTGTTGTTGTTGTTTGGGGGTTTTTTTTGGTACGGGGGATTGAACTTGGGACCTTGTGCTTTTGAGGCAGGCTGTGGCACCACTGAGCTAAATCCCCAGCCCTCAAATATCTGTTTTTGTCATTTTAATATCTGAAAAATCCTCTATCCGAGGACTATATATTAAATGGGTTTTTGGAGCTGGAGGTGGAATAGGAGCTTGCTCCATCCACTGTGTGCATCAGCCTGGTATTGTAATGCCTCCAGGATTTGTGCACTACCATGGGAAAAATTTTAAAAAAAGAAAGAAAGAGAGAAAGAAAGAAAAGCAGTAGTGCTACATTACGCAGCATGAGGATTGAAAGGCTCAATGCTGCTGCTCACTGAGCTAGAAGTAGAGGAGGAGCGGTAGGTCTGTGGGGAGAGATGCAGTTGGCTCCAGCAGCTCAAAATGCTGCTCTTAATCCAAGTGCCTCTGTGCCTAAAGTGCTGGAGCTGCTCTGCCTAACATGCCTCAGCCTCCCAAAGTGAGTGTTCTTGTATTCACTTCCCAGGTGCGCTGACAGCCTGTGGCCAGGAGTGGACCTCAGGCCTGTCCATTCCACTGTGCCCAGCTGGGTTTAAGGTCCCTGGGGACACTCTCCTGTGATATGGCCAGTGGGCAGGTAGGTATCTGGAGCTTAGGAAGCAGATGAGAAGCACAACAGTTGCAGTTTCCTGCATTGAGAGTCTGGTAAAACCATAGGCATGAGTTGGCCCTGAAACAGAGGAAGGAATCCCAGGTGAGGTCTAGAAGAGACTGCTTTAGTGACACTCATGTGCCTTGGGAACTTCTGACTGCAGTAGAAGTGTCCACCGCAGTTAGGGTCTTGCTCTCCACCTGCCCAGCAGCGGACTCTGGGGCCTCTATCAAGCTCGAGCAGAGGAGCCTGATCAAAGTGACCTCATCCTAAATTAGGCTGGCTCCCTAGATCCATCAACACTCTGGACTGCACTTGGCAGCGAGGAGCCAGTGGGTTGAGAGGTACATGCCAGACTCCCCTGGAGACAGCAGTAGCACTGCAGCAGAGGCAGGGACACTATGCCCTCAGACAGCCAAGTGCAAGGTGGGTCAAGAGGGGCTGAGGCCAACTTGCAGATTTGCTTTAGTAGGTTGGGGGCTGCACAGGTTGCTGCATAATTATCAAGCTGGGTAAAAATTTATGGGTTTTAAGGAGAAGGTCGCTTCCCAGCTCCAAATACTAGAAACATCTAGAAGGAAACAACCAGAGGCTCCTGCCAATTGATCTGGAGACTGGGAAAAGGTCCCAAAGTTATTAATAACCTCTGTGTTCTGGGAACTGATTTCATGCACCAGATAAAGGGATTAAAAAGTTGCTGTTGAAGACAAAGTGGTTTCAGCCAAAGCTCTACTTTCTGTTCTCCCAATAAATGAATATTTTTCTCCGTGAGAATGCTGAGGGTTGATTGGCTTCCTGACAAAGCTGGTGAGCTGGGAGTCTCAAGGCTGATTGGCATCTGTTCCTGACCACCGCACCTTCACTGCATGCTTTCTTTGGGTCACCCCCACTACAGTCTTCTCTGAGTAGGGGTGAGGACAGTTGCTGTGTGGCTCCTGGAAACAGCAGAGGACAGAGCCCTCTCTGAGTCTGAGACCCTAGCCCTGGGTCCTGTAGGATTCCAGAAGCCAACCACCGTGCTAATGCATCCTTATGAAATCCGTACAGTGAACTTCACCTTGTCCAATGGAGCTGCGATCATGCTGGGTGTGTGGCTGCCCTTTTGTATGGCTGCTGCCCATTCAGTAAGAGGCTACAATAAATAGGTTAGAGATGTGAGAGTGTTAGAGAAAAACAATTTCCCATGGAACCTGTGTTTGAGAAATTGATAAGTTCCAATGACTCATTTACTAAATTATGGGCATCTGGAGGGGAGGGGGCATATGTCCCGATAGCTCTGCCCCCCACACCTGATGCAGAGCCTGACGAGCAGCAGCTCTGTTAACTAATATTAAATTAACTGAGAGCCATTGGGACACAGTTTTACTTATGTATTGGTATTTTGAGACAGGGTCTCGCTATGTAGTTCAGGCTGGCCTTGAACTCACTATGTAGCCCACGCTGGCCTCAAATTCATGGCAATCCTCCTGCCTCACCCTCTCGAGTGCTGGGATTACAGACGTGTGTCACCATGTCCTGGAACATGGTATTATTTCAAAAGATGACTAATCACTACTTCTAACTCCATTCCTGGGAGAATTTATTTCATAGCCTTAGCCAAGAAGAAGAGAAATATCTCTTTCTTTTGTTCCTGCCCTGCTCCCACTGGTGGAGACCTTGGTCCTCAAGCAGGTCAGAAGCAGGGTTCTGCCAGGGTCTATAAATCACATTCCAACCCGGGTCAAGGTCACATTTCCTCTGTGTAGTCTGAACATTCAAAGATATATTCTTTTGTTCTCTCCCTCTTCTAGCAGCCTTACATCTATGAATGTGAAAATTGGCTAGAGGGTTTTCACCTCTCTCTCAAAGCTTCCCATTTAAATTGTTATAAAAGCTGCCTAACTGGCCTTTTGCCCCTTGCTACTTATTTTCCTTTCTGTGAGATGAATGATCTTATTAAAACACAATCTGAAAAGGCTAAAATTAAAGACCAACATTGCAAGTGTTGGTGTGGATGGGGAGGAACTGGAACTCTCATACATTTTTGGTGAGAGTGCAAAATTGGCCCAGTCACACTGGAGAAGAGTTTGATATTTTCTCATCAAAGTAAATGTACCCAGAACCCCACTCCTGAGTATTTATCCAAGATTTGAAACAAATCCAGTCTCCATTCCTCCTCCAAAAGGTAGTGTTTTCTCCATGACTCCCTGGAATTGTTGCCCTTCCACAAGGCTAGGGTGCAGAGTCCCATGCTCTGACCCTTCTGCCTATGAGTCTCTGTCAAAATGAGAGCAGAGATTAAAACTATATTGGACACCCACTAGAATGTCTAAAATCAAAGCTTCTGACTATAGCAAATATTGGCAAAGATATAGAACAACTGGAATTCATGCATTGCATCAGCATAGTTCGGCAGGTTCCTAAAAAGTTAAGAAACATGTATCATGTAAGCCAGAGATGCCATTCTTAGGGATTTATGCAAGAGAAATGAAAGCCAGTGTTCATTCAAAGCCTTGTACATGCTTGTTTACAATAAGTGCTTGATTAACAAGAAGCTATTCAAATGTCCATCTTCTGGGGAATGGTCAAACTATGCTTCCTTCACACCACGGGAAATTGCCCAGCAACAGAAAGGACAAACTAAAGATACTGGATGATCTCAAAAGCATGATCATGAAAGAAACAGAGAAACATGAGTCCATGCTGTATGATTCCAATTATATGAAATTATAAAAACACAAACTATAAAGTCAGAAATGAGAACACTGGTTGCAGTGCAAGCCGGGGGAAGAGTTAGCTGTAGTGGGTTCTAATGAAACTTGGGGATGAAGGAAGTATTTTGTATCTTGGGTATGGTGCTGGTTGAATAAGTATATAGATTTGACAAAATTCATTCAGAACGTCACTTAAAATTTTAAAAAAATAAGCCAGTGCGGTGGTGGATGCTTGTAATTGCAGCATTTGGGAGGAAAGCTGAGGCAGGAGGATCACATATTTGAGGCCAGCCTGGGCTAAACAGCAAGTTCAGTGCCAAGAGCCTGTCTCAAAAAACCAAAAGAAAAGAAAAACTCAATATAATACAACTTAAAATTCAAAATAAAATAAGTACAATTTTACTACATGTGAATTACACTTCCATAAAGCAGATTTTTGAAAAATAAGGGACAAAGACAATAAGTGGGTTGAGAATACTAAGAAGGGGCAAGTCAGTTTACAATTTTGCTTTCTACTTAAATTTAAAATCTTCCCCATGGGCTGGGGTTTAGTGGTGCCATGCCTGCCTGGGAAGTGCAATGTCCTGAGTTTCAGCCCCGTAAAAAAAAAAGTTAACCACCCATACAGTCTTTGAGGGGGATGGGACCAGGTACATCCCTCCCCCCCAAAAAATAAAATCTTCCCCATTCCTTCAATTTAATGGGAGGAGGTGGCAAAAGTGAACACAATGCAGTTTTGGTACAGCGGGCTCAGGTGTAGGAGGCTCCAACCCTACCTACCAGCTCTGCAACCTGAAACAGGCTCGGTCCATCTGAGCTCAGCCTCAGTTTGTTTGTCTGTTTGACACTTTGGCATTAAAAAGAAAACTCAAGATCACACACAGTTTTCTGAAGGGGTGCCGGGGACCCAAGCCAGGTCTCTAGCATGCTAAGCACACTCTGTCTCACTGAGCTCCCTGCCCTGCCCTGCACACAGCAGAGTTATGGGTCCACGTATGTGATAAGCATATTAAAGGGTTCTCCTAGGACCTGCTTTGTGTGTTAAATAACATAATCCTCCCCAGCAGCAAGTTCCACATATGAAGTGACATTAAAGTGTGTTTTGTTTCTGAGGAATACACCGGGCACTTCAATGCCTTGGAAAACAGAATGAACTTTTCATGTCTAAAAACACAGCTTTTGGAAGAGAAAAAATAAACAAATAAAACCTTTGTTAGTCACTGGGCTTGTACTGTGTGTTTAGAGGGTCTGTCAGCGGAATACATATCCAATTGTTTTAAAATCTGAGAAAGCCCTGCTTCCTGACACCTGCAGCTTCTGGGTGGAACAATTATTTGCAACCTTATACCCGCTGCACAAGTGACTTTTATGGCTGTCCACCCCCAGCTAGTTAAAATGAAGGTCAACATCCCTGCTGGTTAGTGAGAAATTCTTCTCTGACACATACCTGATCAGTGATTTGTTGGTCATTTTTCCATTTAGCAGGCAGCTGTGGGTAATGTTTAACCAAAAAAAGAGAGGCTGAGTTATGCAAGACATGTTTACAGTGTGTGGGGGGGGGGGGGGGGGGGTCCCCCACTGGTCACTGGAGTGGCAAGGGTATGCCTGGCCTCCTTCCATTTTACTAGGAGAGCGAGTGTCACGCACCCTGTGGGCTCCCAAAAGGCCTTGTTCTTGGCTTGCTGAGACTTGCAAGTTCTCTGTGAAGGCAGCAACGCCTGCTAACAGGAAGCCAGAGTGAAGCTTCCGTTTCCTGAGTCAACTGGGATGGCAGGAATGTTCCTGACACTCCTTTTCTCCAACTGCATCAGCCCCACACACAGGGCTGGCTTTGGCATTTTGCTTCTTTGCTGTGGAGCTCATTTCAGACAGTATAATTTCCAACACTACTATTAATTTTTGCTCCACAAGACATAGTAGGGCTTATTTCCAGAGGATGTCTTATTTCTTTATGTAAAAAAAAAAAATCTACATTTATTGAAATTCAGTCTTGTCATCTTCTGGAGCATGGCCAAAACTCTCCAAGCCCCAAATTTGAGCCTGAATTCTTTGTATTTCTTTAGTGAGAGCTGGCAACAACAGGCACAATGTCAGAGTGCAAGTAGCCAACTGGAGTTACCAGCATAGCAGATAGTTCTCCAAGGAGTAGATCGTAGTAGAGTAGGACAATCCAGAACAAGGAAGATGCTGTCCTCTTTAATGCCCGGATTTATTCATCTAAACTCTCAACCAGTAGCTAGAGAAAAAAGGGATCACCAAGCATGCTAGTCCTTACACACATTTGGGAATTGGCTCTTCAAGTGGAATCTGAATGCTCTAAATATTCACATAAAGATCTTAGAATTGTGTATGTATATGGTGGTGAAGAGAGGTGGACAAATACAAGATGTTTTAAATGGTGCAGTCCTCATCATTGCAATTCATGGAAGACTGAATAGTCTGTAGATGAGTTAGTTTGTCTCCCTGGAAAGTGTAACCTACTTAGTTTTAGATGACAAGATGCTGGACATTGGATGTGAACCTCAGATAATGAAGATTTTGTTAGATATGTCCCCAGACAGGTAGGTAGACTACTATGACTAATGCTGATCACTTATCGAGTGACCTGATTCTACAAATATTGGTAGATTCTCTGGGTGGCAAAGAGAACAGAGTAATTAGGAGAAAGTATTAGAGAACTTTTTTTTTTTGGTACCAGGAATGGAACTTAGGACCTTGTGCTTGAGAGGCAGGTGGCAGAACCGCTGAGCTAAATCCCTGGCCCCGTATTAGAGAACTTTTAAAAAGGTAAAGTGAGAATAGTAATAGCTACAGACTTGGCATCTCAAGGTCTTCCTGCCCATGATATTGCACACCTATAATTATGATTTTTCACAGATCATTGAAGAATAGGTACAGAGTAGGACACACTGGAAGAACAGGGAGGGCTGGCATGTCAATTACCCTTGTCCCAAGAAGCAGTGGGAGGGTTGCCACTGAACTGTTTAAGATTCTGAAATAGTAAATCAGAGTATTCCAGAGGAACCTATCTTAAGGGCTGAGAGATGCAAAGAAAATAAGCTGAAAAGAGAAATGGAAAGAAAATGGGAAGAACTCAAATAAAGACCCAGAAGTTTTACTGATATTTTATGTTGAAGAAAAGCACCAGCCCCTGGAGGAAAGGTTTGTGTTTGGTGCCCTCCCAAACTCTGCCCTCTGCACTTTTTCCCTTGCCTGAGTTAAAGCTCTTTCCTTATCACGTGACAAACTACAATTAGGGATATAATGATTATCAGTGAGTTCTGTGAGTCTTTCTAGCAAAGTACCAACACTGGGGTGGTTTGGGGAATCCTTTGAAATTGCAATTGGTATCAGAAGTAACAGTGGTCTTTGGGAACTGTCTTCCTCTGAATGTACAGTTGGCCAGACTAGCACATGACCTTGAATGACCCCCCCCCCCCCGCCAAGTATGGCTGGAGCCAACAAAATATGGTGAAAACAATGGGACACATGTGATTATTTGCACATACTTGTGTGAAGCAAGACCACAGCGCTCCTCTTGCTGAGTCTGTACCTTGCTGCCCTTGAAGAATTGAGCCACTGTTGTGGGTTGTCTATGTTGGGGAGCTCACATTGTAAGGAATCAAAAGTAGCTCCCAGGAGCCAAGGGCGACCTCCAGATGGTAGTCAGCAAGAAACAGAAGCCCTCAGCCCTGCAAATTCTGCCCCCAAAAAGTAACTCCTTCTCCTGTCCAGCCTTAAGCAGCCCTGGGTGCTGCCTGATTATAGCTTTGTGAGACTCTGAGCAGAGCTATGTCCAGAATCCTGATCCAGAGAAATTTTGAAGTAATAAACGTGCAATGTTTCAAACCACAAAGAAAAAGAGAAATAAAAGGAAAACTTAGGTACCCTTTACTGAAAAGTCAAGGGGATGTCAGGCATGGCTGGATCAAGGAACTCACTGAAAGAATACATCTCTTACAGTCTCTTGACTCTGATTGCTTTGGGTTGACTTTCTGCTGAGGCTGGAGCTCCCTGTGGAAATGAAAGGGTAGAATATGAGTTCAGGGGCTTGAGAAAAGAGCGCCTGTTCATAATCTACTAGCAAGGGTTCTAGGTGGGGAGGGGGTTGTTTGCTCAAATTCCATAATATGCTGTCCCTGTGGTGGGGGGCTTACAGCCTCTTTCAAGACCTGCTGGGGTTACTTCATTCAATGGGTCAACACGGGGGGAGAGGTAATAATCCCAAGGAAAACTGGGGGAACAGTACACAGAGCAGGATGCTGGGACCCGGAAACAACAGCTGTCCACCTGCCTCAGCACTCAGTGTGTCTCGGCACTTTCCTAGCCAATGTTCTGAATCACAAGTCTTCCGCAAGGCCCACAGTGTCATCGACAGACTCCTCCTCCCAATGAGCTCACTGGGCACTCTCACACCCACAGGCGAGCTCCTCACTCGCGGACACTTCCCCGGTCTCTACATTGGGCACAAGGTTGCACGAGAAAGGCGGAGGCAGATAGGCAAGCATATCCCCTTCCTGTGTCCCAGTATTCGGCTCAGCACAGCTCCTGGGACGCGGACTCTGCTCTGTGGCAGGGAGTGGCGGGAGGTGCGGACTTCACTCTGTGCTCTGCTCCCGCGGGAGCCGCAGACTGCTCGGCAACCCCGGGCTCGGGCTCCCCTCCACAGAGCAGGCCAGGCTTGCGTGGGAAGGGCTTTTCCAGTGAGGGTTTGTGGTAGGCTTAGGTGAGAACTCTGGAAGTCAGCGCTAGAGAAACCTCAGCGATGGGCTAGTTCAGCGCTTTCTCTCCCTGATGCAAAGGCTCAGACTGCACCACAGCGACCCAGCGAGTTCCCACAGGGTCAGAGAGGATCCAGACCCCACTCCCTCCCTAGGCTTCTTTCTTGTCCCCCCTTCTCACTGAACCCTGGCTAAATGTAATGTGGGTTGGGTCTCATTTTTCGGGTGGGGGAGCAAGTGAGAGAAGAAATGAAAGGCGATAACTTTTGTCTACAGAGTACTATTTCCAAAAGAAGAAGATGGGTTACTGAGAACTAGTTTCACTGTAAAGATGAGGAAAATAAGAAAGTAGCTAATATTCATTGGGAGATGGTGCCACACTGAAGGGGTGTTTGCAGCAGCCTAGACAGAGGTATTTTGAGTGATCAGAATCAACACTCCATTGATTTATGCGCCATGAAGAAAGAAAACAGTTTGCCGATTAAACTTTGGCATGCCATTGATTAATATCTACGGCCAACACTGCCATGAGAGAGAGTTAAGAGGAACAAAGGCCATGCAGTGGACAGACCAAAAATGCACAATACCCAAGCCCTGTAACTTAAAGAAGGAAATGGTCTACAGTATTTGGTTCCTGGTTTCTGAGGATTCAGTCCATGGTAGGCTGGTTGCAGGGCTGAAATGTCGTGGTGGGAAGGCATGGCAGAGCAAAGTTACTCAGTTCATGGCAGCCAGGAAGTGGAGTACAGGAACAGTGCTACAGAGGATGAGCCAAGGGACCAGATATAGACCCCAATTTCATGCCCCCATGAAATTGCCCCGCCATAGAAGTGTGCTTTACTAATCCCCTAGACAGCTCCTAAACCACTCAAGTTGACAGTTAAGCCGTACTGCCACACATGGTTAAGCACAGGTCAAGGAATCAAACAGAAGCATCATTCATGTTATGAGTTTGATGCTAGACATCACTGGGGACATTTGAGATAGGCTGTGTGTTAGTCTGCTTTCTACTACTATAATAGAACACTACAGACAGGGTAAATTTAAACCACAGAAGTCTATTTGGCTCACAACTCTGGAGACTGGGCAGTCCAAGATTGAGGGCTATATTTTGTGAGGGCCTTTGTGCTGTATCACATGGTGAGAAAGTGCAAGAGGGATAGCAGGATTCATTCACCCCTAAGATCAGAGCCTTCATGACCTAACCACATTTTCAAAGGCCCCACTGCTACATGAACAATTAAATTTTAACATGAAAAACATTTCCACATGAGTTTTGGAGGGGACATTCAAACACCATAGTGGGCTCCCAATGAAAGACAACAAATGCTGCTCTTAGGAGCTTGGATTCTTGTTGCCTTGTTCCTTGCAATAGGATCCTCTCATTTTTAATTTGGCCACGAAAGTCTCCATTATGTAATTATTGATTATAAGAATGATGTTTTTCAGATCAATCAGCAGCATAAAAATGTTTGGAGGCAGGACTCGGAGGAGGCTACCCATGGTCACGCCAGCAATGGCGGTGAGTAAGGGGGGCGGGGCCTACCATGTTGCTCTTCCAGGTGCCCGGGACCGGAGTTGCCAGGAGTGAGGGCGGACCTCCCGCCCCGCACACCCTGCTGTGGTTTCCTTGGTGACGGTAAACAAACCTTGAGTGCCAGCGCTTCAAATCACCCAGAGACTCTGAGGGCCACCAGAAACCTCTGGGTGAGGCGGGCGCGCTCGGAGTCCCAGAATGGCTTCATCAGAATGGCCCATAACTGTGATTCGAGCATGCTGAGAGGCTGAAGAAGGAGGATCACAAGTTCAAGTTCAAAAGAAAACAGAACTCAAGAAAAGAAAAATGGAAGAAGGAAGAGTCTTCAGTGGAAAATGGATGAGCGCTTTTTGTTGAGAGAAATAAGGCACCCTGCTTAATTTTGTAAAACCACTTTGTCTCACCAGACTATAGCCAGACAATTGAGGAAATGGGGAAAAAGCTACTGAAAAAGATTTAAGAGTGAAGCTGCTAATTTCAAACTTTATTCTTTGGCAATAGATGAAAGTGCTGATGTGACAGATACGGTTCAA
>NW_004624732.1:23433772-23491319 GCF_000247695.1 Heterocephalus glaber | reverse complement strand
AAAAAAAAAAAAAAGATGTTATGGGAGGTAGGTGTGGTGGTGCATGCCTATCATCCCAGTACTCAGGAGGCTGAGGCAGGAAAATCACCATGAGTTGAAATAGTGAGTTCAGCCGGGGAGTTAGTTCAGTGGTGCCTCACCTGCCTTGCAAGCGCAAGGTCCTGAGTTTGATCCCCAGTACCAGAAAAACAACAAAAAGATGTTATGCAAATCATCATCAAAGCTGTGAATTTCATGAGGTCTCAGGGATCAAATCATCACCAATTCCATGAGTTCCTTAAGAATAAGAATGCTGATTATGGGGACATCATTTACTTTGCTGAAGTGAGGTGGCCAAGTTGGAGTAAAATGCCGGAAAGATTTTGTGAATTGTGAAATGATACTGTCATTCATGGAAATCAAGGAATTTGAAGATGAAAAATTCCTCACCAGTTTTGTATTTTTTTTTGGTACCGGGAATTGAACTCAGGACCTTGCACTTGCAAGACAGGTGCAGTGCCACTGAGCCAAATCCTCAGCCATTTTTTTTTTATTTGACTACTCATTTAAATGGGATAAATGTGTCATCAATGTCAAAGTCAATGTATTTGGGCTATATTTCAATACAGTGTACAATACCATGTACAATACAGTGTACAAAGTGGAGGGGGGGAATGGGGAAAAAGGGCGGGATGTACCATGTACAGGTACAAATTCCCAATGATGAGTGTTATCATTATGTATGCCTAAAATGTACCAATAAATATTTTGCTGTAAAAAAAACATGTTTGGAGGGAAAAACCCAAGTTTCCCTGTAGCACAGTTTTACAAATTTCTAAAGCAGAGCAAATGATGAAGGAAACTGACTTGTAACTTCTAGAAATTTTGGTGCTGAAAACATCATGCTCTAAAAAATAATAAAAATATATGGAGGAGAAAGGAACATAGACCCTGTAGCCAGGCTGGCTAGGGTTTGAACCCTGACTACAATCTTGAAGCCAGAGGGCCCAGGCAGAATTCATGACCCAAGGAAGGATGCTGAGTGCAATGACAGCCTCAAGAGCTGCTGCAGGGCTCCATGCTACATCTGATTAGGGATCACCTTTGCTACACTCAGCTCTTCCTTCATTAACTGTTTAATTTGAAATATACGACCCATAGAAGCTAATAGGACTACTGCATGAGTGCAAGGTGATGGCCACACTGCTAAATACCAGGGTCTGTTCCCAGACTTCTTCTTAAACTGCCCAGCAGTATGGGGACCCTATGGCTCCTCTGCCCCCTTGGAAATACTGTCTTCACCTGACTTCCGGGAACACTGCTCCCTGGCTTTCCTCTCACCTTACTATTTCTGCTTCTTAGTATCATTTGCTGGTTCCTGCTCATGGCCCTGCCCTAGAAACACCAGAGTGCTGCAGGACACTCACTGCTTGGGACCTCATTTAATCTCTGGGATGTGTCCTGAACTGTGGTCTCCAGGTCGGAACCCTCTTCTGAGCTGCAGACTTGGATCTCCAGCAGCCCTGGTAGCTAACAGGCACCTTCAACTTTGCATTTCTAAAATCTGACTTCTGATCCCCACCTCCTCCACACATGTACTTTCCACACTCTCCTCGTTTCAGCCAGAGCAGCTCCCTGCGTCCAGTTGCCCAAGTCAAATCCTTAGCGTCAAACGTGACTCTTTCCCCTTGCATCAAAATCATCAGCAAACCCTGTCAGCTGCCTTGAAGATCCTGCCAGAATGTGAGCACTTCTCCCCTCCATCCTGGCTGCCACCCTGGCCTAACCCAGCCATCTGACTTACTGCAATAGTGTCAGTTCCTTCTGTGTGCTTACAGTCCACTCTCAGTACCACAGTGTTGCATACTGCTCCTACTTTTCTAACCTAAAACAATCTTTTGAATATTTTAATTGATATGTAATTATGCATATTGATGAGTGTGACTGATTCTGCTCATGCTTCCCACCCCACTCAGAGTCTAGGCCTCTGTGGTCCTGCCTGTCTTGTGTCTGTTTCCTTTCCCTCTTTTCTGAGGACCTCAGATCCCACCACTTCCCCTCTTGGCCACTCTGCTCCAGCTACAATGGTCTCTCTGCTGTTCCAAGAATAATCCAGCCCGCTCCTTCCTCTGGGTTTTGTATTTGTTGTCTCCTCTGGTTAGACGAGTTTTCTTCAGTTTGTGCAGGGCTCTTTCCCTCTGCTTTGTAAGTGGTCTCTACACAGTGTCATGTTCCAGGTGAAGTCTTCTGACCACCTTTAGAAGGGCAGTTCCACAATGACCTCCAGAAGCCCTGATGGCTATTTTTATTGTTCTCCAAAGCATTTATACTATGTTGTGCTGTAGAATATTTATTTTACTTCATTTGGTAATTGCTTTTCATAATACTGAATATAAGTTCCACGAGGACAGGGACTTCTGGGGTTTGTTTACTACTAGTCCCCAGTGCCTGACACATTGTAGGCACTCATAGTGTTTTGAATGGATTAATGCAGATATGATGTACCAGCCTTGGTGCTATCTTTGGGGATGTGTGTGCTACCAAGACAGAGCTCTTGCCCTTAGGAGGAGGGGTTGTGTAGTCAGTTTACTGGTGCTATAACAAAATACCTGAGGCTAAGGACTTCTAAAGAAAAGAGGTTTATTCAATTCACAGTCTTAGGGTGAAAGTCCTAGATTGGAAGGCTCTGTTTGGCCTTTGGTGAAGGTCCCCTTGATTGTGTCACAACACAGTGAAGAAAGGAAAGGGGGCCAGCTACAGCATAAGGACTCACATCTCTGTTCCAAGGCAGCACCCAGTCACTTCCTTAACTGCCACTAGCGCCCTCCCAATGTAAAGCTTCCACCCACCTCCATGTCACCACTGGGCACCAACCTTCCAGCTATGAAATTTTGAGGGACACACTCAAGGCATATCCAAATCATAACAGATTGGGAGAGCCAAAGTAGCAAGAAAACAAACATGATAAGGAAGGGGAAGGAGCAGGACTCCTATCCAGATGGCTGGGGAGCACTTCCTCACCCCCAGGGATGTCTGTGCTGGGGCAGATGCAACAGTGGGAAGGAAGCTGGAACTGTGCCCAGCGAGCGCTGCTCACCGGAAACCTTTGGGATTGCGTGTACTTCTGTGGCATTAGCAGGCATCACCTATCCAGATAGTAAACTAAATTGAAAAAAATAGAGAAAAAGTCACCTGGAAATGATGAGTCAAATGAAAAACTTCGGCCCTTAACACCGCTGGTTCTATATTAACATAAAATCAGATAGCTGGCTAAGTACAATCGGCAAGGTAGAAATAGTGACACAATTTGCAGTTACTGCGTATACTTTTTTTATTAGGCATGCATCTGCAATGAATTTTTTATTTTTTGGAGTTTGTTTTGTTTGAAACAGGGTCTTGCTATGCAGTCCAGGCTGACTTTGAGTTCACTATGTAGCATAGGCTGGCCTTGAACTCAAGCGATTCTCCTGCCTCAGCCTCCTGAGTGCTGGGATTACAGGTTTGTGCCACTACAACCAGCCGGCAGTAAATTTTTTTTAAAAAGCTAATTAAAGGGTTAGGGAATGTGGCTCATTAGTAGAGTGCTTGCTTAGCATGTGCAAGGTCCTGGCCTCTATCCCCAGCACCAAAAAGAAAGAAAAAAAGGTAATTACTAAAAGGCCACAGTATTTATCATCTAGCACAAACAGAAGCACAAATAGAAGAAAGAAACTGACATACCTCTTCAGGAGAAAAAAACTGCCAACAATTACTCTGTATCACTGCACAGCTTCTTTTGGGATAGAAAGTTAGGATATATTCCTTGGTTCTTGCAAAAGTCCTGCTTTCCCCCAAACAAATCATGCACCAAACCCCTTCTGAATAACCAAACCACAGAGCCAGTGAATGGAACACAGGGAGGTAACAGCATTATTCACGTCACATTTGCACTTGACCTTAGCCAAAAGGCTGAGAAGCGATATGGCACATTTGCTATGGAAACTATGTTCAGCAAGTATTGAGTGTCTAAATTTCTTTGTCCTAGACTTTATGAACAAAACCTCAGTAGCACGGGAACTAGCACAAAGAATCAACAACTGGGATCTCATCTTATTAAAAAGCTTCTGCACTGCAAGAGAAACCACCAACAGAGCTAAGAGACAACCTAGAATATGGGAAAAAATTTTTAGCAGCTTTACCTCAGACAAAGGACTACTATCTAGAATAAAGAACTCAAAAAAATCAGACCCCCTAAATTTAAAGACCCCATTCAAAAATGGGCATCTGAAATGAACAGACATTTCTCAGACAAAGAAGTAAAAGCAGCAAATAAACATATGAAAAAATGTTCAACATCACTGGTCATTTGAGAGATGCAGATGAAAACAACACTGAAATTCCACCTCACCCCAGAAAGAATGGCTGCTAACAAGAAATCAACCAATAACAAATGCTGGCGGGGGTGTGGAGAGAAAGGAACCCTCCCCCATTGTTGGTGGGAGTGCAGACTGGTGCAACCAGTGTGGAATTCAGTATGGAGATACCTCAAAGAACTAGGACTAGAGGTCCCATTTGACCCAGCTATTTCTCTGCTGGGTATCTTCTCAAAAGAATTAAAAAAATTAGGGCTGGAGATTTAGCTCAGTGGTTCTGCCGCCTGCCTCACAAGTGCAAGGACCTGAGTTTGATCCCTGATACCAAAAAAGAAAAGAAGAATTAAAAGAATCATACCACAGCGGTATGTGTGTACCCATGTTTATAGCAGCACAGTTTGTAACAGGTAAAGCTTGGAAACAGCCCAAGTGCCCATCAACTAGAAACTGAATAAAGAAGATGTGAGGTTTTTTTTTTTATAAAATGGAGTATTACTCAGCCATAAAAATGACAAACTAGACACATTTATAGCTAAATGGATGTATATTGAGGCCATACTCTTAAGTGAAATAAATAGGACACACATGTGTAAATACCTAATAGTTTCTCTAGTGTGAGAAACTGAAAGTGTAAATAAGGATTAAAATGAATAATTGATAATTTGAAATAGGAAGAAAAGGTCCAAAGGGGCAGGGGAAGTGGGAGTGGAAGGGGAAAGGAAAGAAGAGAAAGGAAAAATTATGAGAAAGGAAAAAACGGAAACAAAGTCTATGTAAATAGGGGAGGGTGGAGGGGGTGAAGGGCGCACAGGTAATGGGGGAAAAATAAGAACCAAGATACATCATGTACAGGCACAAGCACCCAATGATAAATGTAAATGCATTGTATAGCAATAAAAGAATTTAAGCAAAAAAAAAAAATTATTTTCCTGGGCATTGTACCTCACAGCACTTTTTTTTTTTTTGGTACCGGAATTGAACTCAGGTCCTTGTGCTTGCGAGGCAGGCAGCAGAACCACTGAGCTAAATCCCCAGCCCACACTTATTTATAACCAGAATGATTCTAAAATCGGTCACTATCAACACAGAAAAGTAGTATCTATGACACTGCTGTAAATTCACTTCCTCCTGTTGGCACAAATGGAAGCAATGCAGGCCAGAGATACTTGGTAAACAATTTCCTAATAAATCCTTAGTTACTGGGACAGGAGAAATCTGTAGGTAGGTATGTGAAACATTGTTTAATTAGATCCACGAGACATTAGGTAAGCCTTAACTTCTCAAATTGGGTTTCAAAGATTTGTTTTTGAGAGAAACAAGGCCAGAAACATATCATCTAGGTATAATTTGAAAAATAATCTCAAAATATTGAGATTTAATGATGTAGAAAAATGACACAAATACTAATTCCAGCGTTTACTCTGTGCTTCTAATTCAGACTTCATAAATAAAAGCAAATTGAGCATAGTGAATGTAAAACAGGAAAAATTCAGCCAGGTGTCCTAGCACTCTAGGAGGCCGAGGCAGGAGGATCACAAGAGCTCAGCCTGGGCCAGTTAATGACTTAACAGACCCTGTCCTAAAATGAAAAAAGAGCCACGGAGGTAGCTCAGGGTAAAGGCCCTGGGTTCAATCTCTAGTACTGAGAAAAAAAATCAGAAATACTCTGTACACCATGGGGTAAAGATTGTGTTTAGTGATTATGGTAGTAAAATGACGTTCTTTTGTATGAAATTTTCCTTGCAACTAAAGACAGGGCTGGGGTGCAGCTCAGTGGTACAGTGCATGCCTAGCATACTTAAGGCCTGGGTTCCATTCCTAGCACTGGAAAAAATTAATAAGTAAATACATAAAGGCATTATTCTAATACATTGGGAAAATGAAATTATAAAATTATTTTTCCATATTTTACAATTAAAGCTATATTGATTCACATCTATACACAATTTCATAAACTAAAAATGTCCACAGTTCGAGTTATCAGCATTTGTACTAAACTCCTGTGGCATATATTTTCAATTATCAAAAATTTGTTTTTAAAGTTTCCAATTACTTGAGAGTCATTTGATTATGATAGTTTCTGCTCTCTACTTACCTAGACATTGGTGTGCTTTGGGGTGTGTACAAAAATGTTTCTGAGAACATCATTTAAAAAAAATATATTTACATTCCAGTATAAATCCCTCAAACAATTTTGCCAATCTGTAAGTGCACGAGTTGACTGGGTTTTAATGTTCGGGATCTACTGCCACCTAGCGTTACACTGCTCTCAGGTATTTCAAAACTGAGCACCTCAGATGGAGATATTGGCTTCTTCCTCCCATGCTGGCCCTCCCTGCCCCTTTCCTGCCCACAATTCAGAGAGCACTACAGAACGAGCTTTTCTTTCCTCTCCATCGCGAACCATCTAGCATTCATGCTCATTCTGTTTAAACTCTAAGCACTTGAGTGTTTAACTAGTTCACCACACAGTATTTTTGTTACACAAGCTCACAGGACTTTCACTTCCCCGTTAGATGGGAACGGTAAATTTACTTCTGAGTTGTTGTCATTACATGTTAATAGATTTAAGATGCTTACAAGAGTGTCTGAAACACACAAACATATTCAGTGCTGCTTATTAGCACATAGCTCATACCATGCCCAAGTCCTAAAAGGGAACACAAGGGCTCGAAGTAGTCTGTTACTTTTCATCATACAGTCGGAGGTCAGTTGAGTATGACCACACCTATGACAATGTGGGTCGGTCAAGGTCTGTTCTGGATGAAAAGTCCTTTGCAGAGATTTTCACCCAGGCTGAGATTTTTCATCTTAAATAGTGTCTTTCCTCAGGCAAGTTTTATGTATTTTTTGTGCTGGGATGGAACCCACAGCCTTCAACATGTGCGTTACCGTGGAAGCTACATGTCCAGCCCTCAGCAATCACACATTCAGTAAACCAATCAATCATTAAAAATGAATCATGCTTTTGATACCATGTCTAAGAACTCTTCGACTAGGTCACAAGGATTTGCATTTTAATTTTTGTAGATGAATTGTTTCTTATCAAAATCACTTGCATGCCAGGGATTTAGCTCAGTGGTTCCGGCGCCTGCCCCAAAAGCGGAGGGTCCCCAATTTGATTCCCGGTACCAAAAACAAAACAAAACAAAGCAAAAAAAAATCACTTGCAAAATGTTTTCCTTTTGATGCTGAGCTGTAATATGATTTTATATATTTTACCTCATAAAACGTCTTCACACACAGTAGTGATATTTCCAAGTATTCACTCAGAAGGCATTTGTAGAATTCTACTGCCTTTTTCTCTTGCCATTTCCTAGCATGCCATTACACTGATCACCTTCAGCTAAAAGATAGGCAGAAGTTTTGTAATTCCACAGTTACATGGATTTCAAAATAGGAAAATTTTCTTTGTATTGTTATAGAGGCTTGAAAGTGACTGAAACTATAGTTTTAGTTTGGACAAGATCTGCTGCAAATTTTGTGGATTTTTTTTTTTTTGGTTGAGACAGGGTCGCACTATGTAGTTTAGGCTGGCCTTTAACTCACAGTGATCCTCTTGCCTCAGCTTCCGAAATGCTGTGATTATGGACATGCATGACCACAAGTGTAATTTCGTGGATCTCATTTTAACATATTGAGACAAGATTTATTCTATGTAGTTCAGGCTAGCCTTGAACTTGATTCTCCTGCCTTAGCCTCCTCAGCACCAGATTACAGGTCTGCACCACACCTGGCTTCACTTTAATGTAACTTCTGACAGCACAAGAAATATAGAAAAGCAGCCTGGCATGCTTGTAATTCAAACGTTAGTCACTGTGGAAGATGAATGGTCAGCTTGGAACGACAGCTGAACTGAGTCAGCGGGGTTCTGGGCGTGGAAGACATAAGGATTGTTGCCAATGGGATAGAGAACTGAAGGCGAAGACTGTATGATGTTGATTTTCTTAGAGAAGATCGCCATGGCTGATTTTCCTGATATGAACTCAGCTGTTCTCATCATTAGAGGATGATAGGTCGTCACCAGGGAAGGCTGCTGTTCTTATCAGGGGAGCTCTGGTCTTTGCCTTGAGCATTGCTTCCTGGCTCCAGAGCAGATCCCTCAACCTGCTGGTGCAAATCCTTCACCACGCCAGAGAAGGCTTTCTAGCTTCCACCACTGGCCTTTGGGCCTTCTCCGAGCAGATCCTTGATACAGATGTACATGAGACATTGCCATGGGCTCTAGGGCTCTGGCTGGACTCTTGGAGGACATTGCCTTGGGCTCTATGCGTTTAGCTGGACTCATGGAGGACACTGTTGTGGAATCCAAGCGCTCAGCTGGATTCTTCGGGTCTCTATTACATGGACAGATCTCTTGCATTCCTCTACATTTGACTTTTTGGGTGAATATTAGAAAATAATCCTATAAATTATGTGTCCTGTATTAAATTTATTTCCTTGTAAACCCTGACTACAACAGTCATCAAAAATGAATTTACAGACTGGGCTTCTGTAATCCCAGCACTGGGAGGCAGAAGCCAGAGAAGTAAAAATTCAAACCCCACCAGGGATTTAGCTCAGTGGTTCTGTTGCCTGTCTCGAAAGTGAAAGGTTCTGAGTTCGATCTCTGGTACAAAAAAAAAAATTCAAGCCCAGGCTAGGCAGTTTAGCAGGATCCTGACACACACACACACACACACACACACACACACACACACACAAACACATGCTGGGCAATTTAGCAAGATCCTGTTGTGCACATTGTCAGGGGACATAGCTCAGTGTGAATGCTCTGGGTTCAATCCCTAGTATAGGGAGAAAAAGAAGTTTCAACCAAGTTTTCAACTTTCAACCAAGTTTCAACTCTGACTGATGCTGATTTGCAATTCTAAGCTGAATTTATCAGAAACATTAAGTCTGCAGCACAAGCTAATTAATGAACTATTCCATTTTTGGAAGATAATCAAGGAAGATGCTTCTTACTCAGAAATTTTAAATCTTGGTCCTAAATTCAGAAAGTTCCAATAAAACCTTATGACAGCTAAACTATCCAACTGTCAAATACCTTATACTTTTACAAACAATCCATCCAAGGAAACACATCTTTATTGGCAGTTGCAGCACGTCTTGGCAGATTCTAGTTCAGATTATAGTTATTTTTTTTCAACCCTCAAAATACTTTTGCTTATAATTGCTCCACATAATTACTGATAGAGGCTAAACCTTCAGTAATTTCTAGGGCAACAGACTATCTCAATCTGAGACTGAGGAAGTTCCCAGAATGTGTGACTTCTAGTTTTAAAACTAGAAAAGTTGCAGGCAAACTGGGTTGGCATTGACTTCTTGAATAATTTCAATTGAGAGTATCGGTTAACACTGGTTAACTCCTTCAGAGCCAAGGAAAAACATTTTAAATCACTGGCCTTATTTTAATATTTGACTACTGATGTTGTTTCCTTAACTCTTCACCTGTGCACCTTTAAGGGTAATGATCTTCATGATTTTCTCTGGATGTATTTCTTCACCTGTTAGAGTAAAACACAAGTATCTTGGCAATGCTAACTGGCTTTCCTTGCTTGGTTAACCAGTTATTTGTAAGCTTACTTTTAGTTACAACTAAAGCAACTGGGTACCACGGTAGTCAGGTGTGGTGTGCACACCTGTAATTCTAGCACTCAGGAAGGATGAGGCAGGAGGATCACTGCGAGTTTGAGGCCAGCCTGAATGACAGTGAGAGCTTGTCTCAAAACAAAGAACAAAACACAAAACACCAAAAAACCCTAAAAACAAACAAAACAAAAACCACTCCAAAACAAAAAGAAACTAGGTACTGAGATATTCCACCTTAAGCAGCTAACCCTTGTGTTGCTTTCTTGTGGGTTGGGAACGCTGTGATGAGTGGACTGGCAGTGTTGACACACATTTTTCTAGCACAGGTGGAGTTGCTGCAAAATAAACACAATGCTTTACCTAGTTTGGTAATAAAATATATTCTCATAGTTCCATGATGTGACAGCTAATCATAACTGTTAAGCCTGACTGGATGAGAGCAGCCGATTACTGAGGCACACTTCTGGGCGTGTCCGGGTGGTCACTTCAGTGCGCACCTGGCCTGACCTGATCCTCTACTTCTCCCCTGTGCTCTGCCTCTTGGACACCAGGGATGAGCAGCTTGGCCCTGCCATATACTACCATGGTTTCTGCCTCAGAGCTAGCTGAGCAGGACAAACTTTTCAGACTGTGAGCAAAACCAAACTCTTCTTCCTTTAGGTTGTGGGTGTTTGGTATTTCGTCCCAGCAACAGGAAAGCAGATAAATATGTGACACGTGTCACGCAAGTGTGTCAAAACACCACCACTGCAGTGTGTAGTGTATTTGATAGCAGTGCTAAACAGAAAGAACCACATATAGTCTGGCCTGTCACAGCTGAGCTCTTGTAGCACAAAGGCAGGCACAGACAGTATGTACGCAGGAGTGTGAGTAGGCCAATACACCTTGGTTTAGGGACACTAAAATCTGAGGCCCATCATTTTTCATGTCATATTTTTCCCCCCACTTAAAAACGCAGAAATATAGGTAGCTGGACTCTGTTCGTGGGCCATACACTTTGTAATCACATGGTCTACAGGATGACCTGGAAGTTAGGTGGCTTTGGATATGTGATGATTTCTACCTACAGGAATTAGAAATGACCTAACGTTCTTGGAGGAAGGACAACAGCATTTTGCAGCACAGCCATCAAACAGCCAGCTGCCTCAGTCCTGAAGAACAGCCTTGGATTTATGAAAATGAGATTCTGGCATCAATATTATCCTTATTTTTCATGGTTCACTGCAATTTCCAGTCACAATAAACAGCTATACATGGCCACCCTACTCCAAATTCTGGTGATGAAGAAAAGCCCACCTTAAATCTTGAACTCCCATTAAATCTATTTATACAAATTAACTCATTCCTTTTTTTGTGGTACTGGATATTGAACCCTGGGCCTTCAAACTGGGATACAACCCCAGCCGTCTTTATTATTGAGACAGGACCTTGCTAAATTGCCCAGGCTGGGCTCTAACTTGCAATCTTCCTGCCTCAGCTTCCCAGAGTGTTGAGATTACAGGCTTGTGCCAGCATGGTTGGCTAAAACATTTAAGCAAACCTCTACACTGTTTATCCAGTAATTTCCCACTCCTATCTTGCGGCCAGTATGCAGTTTGTGAAATATCTGGCTCCAGCTGAACTTGCTCAGTGGATTCCCTTTTTCTTTTGTTTTCTGTAGTCTTTGGTTGATACATACTTGTATTAATTTTTAAAAACCAGGAACAGGAAAAGTAACCTATCATCCCATAGCATTAGTATTTTTATGGATGACTTTTCATTAAAAAAAAAAAAAAAAAGATGCATTTTGAGGCTGGGGTGTTGCTCAGTGGTAGAATGCTTGCCCAGAATGTGTAAGGCCCTGGGTTCTACCTGCAGCAGAACAAAACTAAAAGCATTTTTGTGTAGCTCTGGTCACAGACTGTTTACTGAAAACCTTTCAGAAATATTATTGGCTGAGTGGCTACTACTCCAGATTGCAGCCCCTCTCCTCCTACTGAACCTGAAAGTCACATCTATGCCACTTTGGTGTTTTTTTCCTGAAGCTGCAAAAGTATAAAAAGGGAAGCAGTTGTTTCCATTCATTCAAATACAAATTGAAATCCTGTGTCCAGAATGAGTCTATTCTAGAGGCGTATCTGCTTCATATATACTCAAAACTAAATTGGTTTTACATTTTGCATCAGAACAATTACTTCAGTATCTAATCGTATCACAGATATAAATACTGATGAAAAAATGCTTGATGGTGATGGGTGTATTTTGACGAATCTGGATTAGCTAATACAAAAGCACATTTCAAGGGAACGAGAAATTTATAGAGAAGGAAATTGCTATTTTTTTCAAGGCTCCTAAATCCTCTTTGCATACAAATTTAATTGTACAAAAAGTTTACTTGTTGATTGTTTGAATCTTTGAATGCAATTCCCACATGATGATAGTGATGGAAAATGGTACTTATACATCCATTCTAAGCCACCAAAAACTAACTGTAACACTGGTAAAAAGGAGTCATTTCTGTGTCTGTGTTTACACTTTAAACGCCTTCTTACTCTTCTGTAGAACTTCAACCACCAAAAGTCAAAAGTACCCTTTATGGGTTAAATATGCACAACAACCATGCAGATGGTCAAGCAAGACTGGTGAACTTTATTTGCTGGTGGCAAAAGGCCACAACCCTTCAGTACTTCAACCTGCAGTCAACAGTGACATATAGACAAGGTAAACCAAGGGGCGCTAAACACAAAAGTAGGAGACCAGGACAAAGGCACTATGAGCCTGTACTGCAGGCTGCAATGCTCCCCAGATCTCACCAAGGACAGATAAGCCAAAATTACTCACTGCTTTCCTTACAGACCTGGAACAATCAGTATGTTTTTCCTCTGAAAGTCTTAATAGTTGATTTGGTTGTATCTAGTGTAATACAGGAGTCAGCCTTTACACCAAATCACAATTTCTTTTAAGATATGCTGCACAGAATACATTCAAAATCACTGTTTGCTTTTTCTTCGCCTTTGTCTTTTTTTCCCTGAACGAGTGGGTGCTGGAGTCTCTGGTGTTTCCTTTACACTGGATACAGGCTGTTTGAAGACTATTTCATCATCTTTATCATCATTCATTTCAGCCACTTCAGATTTTCGTTTCTCCAGAAATGTTGGTGTACAAACTGGTGTGGCGCTCTGGGATCGACAGAGGATTAGATCACACAAATGTGGCACAATATTAGGACTGACTTTACACCGAAGTATCACCTCCTTTCTAATTTTACAAGGTGTCCCGTGTTACTTTAGGCCCAGTTCAGCCTTCTGGTGACACAATTTCAGATAATCAGCCAAGACATTTACCAAGTTTAGTATGGAAATTCATTAATTGGGATATGTTCAACTGTAAGGTTTTAGGTAGAAAACTGCTGAATTACCAGTTAAGCGTAACTCAAAATTTCACAATATTAAATTTGAAATCTTAACAAAATGACAATGGCACAAACTGCTTTTCTTGCTTTAAATTATTTCTACAACACCTAGTGCCCAGAATACTAAGACAGTTTTACCTGGCTATCCACAGTCTTATCAGGAGTGACAAGAGAGCCTTTTGAAACCCTTTTCTTCTTCTTCTTAGGTATGCCTGAAGCCTTATTCTTTTTGGGAGAAATCTCTTTTTTGTCTGAAACCTCTTTCTTCTTGGTAGATAAAACCTTGAAATAAATTTAAGACTTTTAACAATTTCCATATTCATTAACTACAGTAGTCTTGATTATATTCCTTCCCCACCTTTTTCAGTGCTAGTGATTAAACCCAGGCTTCATCCAGGCCAGGCAAGGGCATTACCACTAAGCTATATCCTCAGCCCCTCCTTTCTTTTTAGTATATATGATGCCAAAGCGAGCACAGCCCTTCCTCTTATCTGGCTCTTATTGGCAATTTGTAGATTTCTGAAGATTACTGTTTGGAGCATTTTTCCCCGCTTCTTGAGTAAAATATCAAATAAACAAAGTTATAAAGGCTAAACCTGCAGGGCCATTTGGCTAAGTTCAAAATTCTGGCAGTCAGCCTGCTTTTCCACTAAGCAACAGCGTGGGTACAGGAAAATATGCTTCAATGTCCCAGTTTCCAAATGTCAGTATAGTGGTCCAGTACAGTGGTTGGGCCTGGTAAAGGGTTAACAACCAGAAGTGGGCCAAAGGAGTCATCTAGTTTCTGGATAAGGTTAAAATGCTAATAAACCTGGGATCAGAGCCCAGCCCTTACCAAATCATTAGCTTTTTGGAAATAACCTTATAGGTTCTATGAAGTCCAAAAACAATCTCAAAATTTAGTTAAGAAATAAGACCTTTTTCTATGTTAACACCTGGAAAGATCTGGACTCAATGTGTTACAGTAAAAAACACAGAGTACCATAAAAAGGATCAATTTATAGTCCTGATATTTACTGACAGCACACAGTAAACCAAACATTATTTAATTCTGGTAATGCCACCTTTAAATGGTAATCTAACAGCATTATGCCTTTTGGTTAAACAGTGGGTTGACTTCGGCAACTTAAAAACAGATAATAAAAGTTAGTTTCTTCTTTATAATGGAAATGATAACATCATCTCTTAAGTTTTTAGGAAGAACCCCCAACAAAATGTTTCAAGAACTTAGGCAAAACCTCGTATTTAGGGCTGGGGTGTAGCTCAGGGGCAGAGTATGTGCTTAGCAGGCAAGAGGCCTTGGGTTTGCTCTCTAGCAAAGCAAAGTCCCACTGCTGACCCAATGTGTGTCAAGCACTGGGTACTTTGAAAATAATCACAAAAATACAGATACATGTTTTAACTAGTGAGGTACAAAGCTCACATGTAAGAAAAACACCCAAAAACTTCATGATGAAATATTTACCATTGAAGGAAAATTATAATCAATTCCTTTAGCAATTAATTTCTTCCTTAGTAATTTTTCTTTCTTTTTAAATCGATCTTCCATCCGCAACTTTTGTAGAAGTGTCCGCTTATGATTATACCGTTTCACTGCTGGGTATACTGGATGATGAAATGGAACTTGCCAGCCTTTAAAAAGATCTTTATGTACCTTTTCTGGTGGCATAAAATGACCTATTTTTAAAAAGTAAAAAAGCTTTTAACCAAAGGCTAAGAAAATATCTTTAATGTTAACTTTAGATTTCCCCATGCCATTTTTCACATCATAATCAAAATGATGTGGTTTATCTCACATTAGAGCAACAGAGCAGCCAATTCTATCCTAATGGAGCTACTAGTTCATACTTTTGAGAAGCAACAAATCCCACAGCTCAGAACCTTCAGTTATTTTCCACAAGTCACACAGAGTATAGCACTGACCTGGCTTGTGTGAGTGGACACTCTTCAGGTGCCTTGCCGAGCACTTACACCTCACAAGAGCCACCCCCCACCCCCAGCAAAAGAGTTTGAACCCAGGGCCTTAGCATACTAAGTATTCTACCACTGAGCTACATCTTCCGCCCTTTAAAAAATTTTTTCTTTTTGAGATGGGGCTTCACTAAATTGTTGCTCAGGATGGTCTTGAACTTGTGATCCTTCTGCCTCAGCCTGGTGAGTAGCTCAGATTACAAGTGTGGATCACTTGCCATGCTAACAGTCGTAACTTTATTGTGAGAATAAACCCATGCCTGGTGTCTCCCACAGCAATGGGAACTGGGGTAGAGAAGATGTGTTGGCAGCCCCATCAGCCTGTGAACTTGGCCCCTGGGACCCTGCAAGGGCAGTAAAGCGCTGGAGACAGGTATTCTGAGAGCCCAAAGTCAGCGGCTCCACTTGCTAATTTCTGATCTGATGTTGCTGCTCTACTCATTCATGGCTTCCCCTGTGCAGAAAATCTGCAGCCAGCATCACTGAGACTGATTCTGAAATGTGATCCTTACCTTTGATGCTACCCTACCTAGAACCCATTAACCGGCTCTCCTCTGCTTCCAGGATAAATTTTTGGTTTTTTTTGTTTTTTGAGACAGAGTCCTGTTATGTAGTTCAGGATGGCCTTGAACTTAGCAGTGATCCTCCCACCTCAGCCTTGTGAGTGCAAGTGGTGGGGTCACCTTTGGGATAAATTCTAAGTTGCCTCATTTGAGCCCTTTAATAATCTGATCTGTTTCTGCTACTGCTCCTCACATTCCTTCACAGCCAGACAATCATGTCTGGTTTGGCATCTGCTGTCCCCTCAGCCACAGCCAGAGCCATCTCAACCTTCACTCCCACCCGTTCCACTGGCTCACTCCTATGGCATTTTCAGGTTTCTATGGAAATGATTCTCCCTCAGGAAAGCTCTCCAAAGCCTGCTATCCGTTCTTCCCTCGAACTCCCAAAGAAACTTGTCCAACTGCATCTCACTGTAAAAACAGCTACTGCACTGGAAGATTTAAAAATTCCAATTAGTAGGCGGGGATTTAGCTCAGTGGCATAACGCCTGCCTGGCAAGCATGAGGTCCTGAGTTCGATTTCCAGTACCCACCCCCCCAAAAAAATTCCAACTAATTTGAGCTGGGCAGGGTAGCACATGCCCACAATCCCAGCACTCAAAACGCTGAGGCAGGCCTATAATTCTAGTGCTCGGGAAGCCGAGGCAGGAGGATCACTACAAGTTCAAGGCCAGCCTGAACTATATAGTGAGATCCTCTCTCTCACACATAAACACACACTCACACGCCAAAAAAAAGGCCAAGCCAGGATTGCTAGTTTGAGGCCAGCCTAGGCTAGCTAGGTCAGCCTGGACTGTGGAACCAAACCAAAATTCCAATTAAGAGTCTGCCTGAAAAACACACTTGGATTCTTGCACTGTTCCTAAAGAGAGCTGCCCCAGATAAGCAACACATCCAGCAGCTAAGCAGTGTTTTCCATCCCAGTCACCGTCAGCTGGGCACCCACACTCCCCCATAATAAGAAATAAGAGGACTTACAGACCAGGAGTCTTTCACCGAAGAGGTAGTTGTGCATCGTTTCAGCCACTATCTTGGCAACATCCTCAGATGCAAACTCCACAAAGGCATAGCCTCTGCTATTTCCAGTCTGCAATGGAAAATTCATCATGAAAAGTTGACAGCTAAATTCTAGCAATTCATCAAACCCCTAACATACCATTAATTTAAATCATGCACGTTTAGCCCCTTATCAATTAATTTCATGGTATCTTTAAGACCAACTTCAACTCATATATTCCACAGCCTTACGGGAAAAAGAAAAAAATCCAAAAAAAGTTGAATGTGCAGCCAATTTTCAGGTACTTGTGGGATTCTGGTTATACATATAATAAGTAGATGATTACCATGACTGGAATTTATTGGATAGTGATGTTCCATCAAATAAAGAGAACCTGGCAGGGCCCACAAAAAGCTGAGGCAGGAGGACTGCCAGGAGTTTGAGCTCAGCTTGGGTTACACAGTGAGTTCAAGGCCAGCCTGAACTACGTGAGATCCTGTTTCAAACAACAACAGCAACAAAGAACAAACAAAAAAGAAGCTTACTCCTGTAACCATTTTCATGTTTACCTTTGACCACTTTCGCAGCTCAGGGAAAAGGAACAGTGTAACACCACAGTGAGCACATTTTCTCAGCCAGCCTCTTGCTAGGCATATGGCCATGGAGCTCAAACACCCAGGTTTGGATCCTGGCTCTGACATGTATTTAGGTACACAGTAAGGAATGTGTAAGCCTGTTTTATTCCATTAAGTGGAGATGATAACCACTCTCATAGGGTTGAGATGCACAGACAAAGAGTTCCTAAGAACATCTTGTTGTCAACATTTCTGGATAGGGATAGAAATTGTAATGTGACTCTGGAAACAAGAAATTACCATAAAGTCACATGGTTTCAGAGCCAATTGGCTCATATCTAGCACCAAAGTGTGCCACTAACAACCAACTTAAACAATTCCACAACTCTGAGTATCAATGTAGTTACTTGAAACAGGAAGATATTGGTAAAAATTAAGATGCTTCCAAATCCATTTATAATCCCACCTCTCAAAAGGGAGGGAAAAGATGCAATGGAAGAAACGTGACAGCCAATTCAATGTCCCACCATTAATAAACTAACGTAGATCTTTTGAAAAGTGATTCAGAAATACATGCCATGTCAAAAACAACCCCTCCAACAAACCAGTACTCTAATCCTAGAATGCAGAAATACCAAGCAAATAATCCAAGTTGGAGCAGGGAAGGTTTTACTATGCAACAACACTGGAAATGTTAAATAATATTAGTGCATCTCCTCATTGAATGAGCCTTTTGTATGGCGATGCGTCTGAAGCCTCCAAAGTCAATGTCAAGACAAATTAAACCATTAGGGAGAAAAGGGCAAGGAGGCTGTTGCAGATGGGCTGAAGAGCTGTAACAAGTAAGTGCAATGCGTACCCTTAAACAGATCCTAGAGCCAGGCTTGGTGGTGTACACTGTAATCCCAGCTCTCGGGAGGCTGAGGCAGGAGGATCACTGCAATTTCAAGATCAACCTGGGCTATTAGTGAGTGCAAGGCCAGCCTGAACTGCATAGTAAGACCCTGACTCAAAAAAAAAAAAGGAGCCAAAATGGGTACAAAAAGCTAGCTAAAGACACTTCTGAGACCAAGGAAATGTCAAGACTACACATTAAATTGTTGTTATGGTATGACAATGTCCTTGATTTTAGGAGATTTATAACATTTACAAAATAAGATCCTACCAAAGGCAGAAAAGTTTTTGTCAAAGACAGTAAGAAAGGGCAAAAGATCTGAATAGGTGATTCATAGGAGACAGGGAATTCCAATAACTACTTTGTATATGATATTCAAGTTCACTAAGAGGAAGACAGAAACAGCACAGCTTACTTTAGACTCAGTGACCCTGAAGATATTTGTTAGAGCAGCATTTTTCAAACTCGGAGTACTTTTTGGAGTAACAAAATCAATTTAGTGAGTCAGAGAAACATTTTTTTAAAAACTACATAGAATATAAAATCAGTATTACAAGACAAGTATTGTCTTATTTTGGTTAGAATGGAAGAAATACCAACATTTTAAATTTGAGATTCCCTTCAACAGATATTACTTACAGAACCTAACATTTAAAACTAGTGAGTTTTTCAAAGACAAGGTCTCAACTTATGTAGTTCAGGCTGGCCTCAAACTTGGGGTGCTCTTCCTGCCTCAGCCTCCGGAATGCTGGGATTATAGGTGTGCATCACCATGCTCAGCTAAAAGCTGTGGTCTTAGGACAAGTAGCCAATGACAGATGCACCTGATCCCCTCGTATTTAAATTAAACATAAACAATTTAACTTTTGCTCTACTATAACTCAAGTGGAAAAATCTTACCAAAAAAAAACCAAGATTCCAACAATGAGATATCTATGGCTATAGCCAATAAATGCACAGAGGAATTAAAGTAGGCCACTCCTCTAGTCCTGAAATAAGCCAAATAAAACTTTTTATTCATTAGGAGGTAGGTATGATAAAATATTGACATTCATACAGTGCTTACTATGTGCCAGGCAATGTTTTAAGAACCTTAAGCTTACTGCCTAATTCAATCCTTGACTAAACACTCCTAGAAAATTGGTGCTGTGGATTTTACTCATATTTTACAGACTTTGAAACAGAAACATGGAGAGGTCACATAAATGTATCCAAAGTCACACAACTAGTAGCTAGACGGCTAGGCCTCAAATCTAGGTAGTCTGGCTCCAGAGTCCTTAACTATCACTACATAAATGTTTGCTATTATAGGGATACTCCTGCCAGAGGCTAACACAAGATGATGTATAGACCTGGAGCTCAGACTGAAGTTCATTTACTTCTGGGCTTGGTAGCCACTGGATAAATATGATTCATTAACTTGGAGTATCAATTTAATTTGGGTGTCTGATTAAATTCTTTTAGGAAAAGAAATTATGGATTTTGCTCTTGATGCTTTTTCAGATTCTAAACCTTATCCCACCCTTTTCCCAAATGAAGCCTGATAATCAACAGTATGTGAACACTTTCTGTGTCATCGGTCATTGATGATAAAACATTTAAAAAACAAAACGATCAAGTTTGGTTTACAAAAATCTTACCCTTTTACTTCTGGACAGTCTGAATCTTGTAATATTCCCAAATTGAGAGAAATATTCTTTGATCTGGGATTCAAAAAGTACTGGAGGTAGGTGACCCACAAAAATTACTCCAGGCTTAAGTTCTTCTTTCTTTTTTAGCTCTTGGTTTTTTTGCTGACAACATAAAACACCAGATAAACAAACATTTTTAGAACAGAAATCACATTGCAGCAGAACTTTCAAAACCTCTACCCCTTGGTCCAAGAACATACCACTACTTTTACTTATCACAGTGTAATTTTAGAATTAGCTGTTTGGTGTCTATCTCCCCACAAGGACAGTCCTCACTTAATCATCTTCTCAGCCTCCCATCCCAGCATCAGCACCGCGTATGTGCTCCAGACCTGTACGTTTAGTCAATGGGTAAGCAAATAAATCTTAATACGTCACTAAGTCTTCTGCCTGGAGAGCTCCACATACACGTGCCCTGAACTCTTACGGCAAGATCACGGTTTACACTCAATTGATAAACTTCAAGAAGCTTGTTAGTAACCTTCACAATGTCACACTGATCTTTGGTAATAAGAATTTGTTTTCCATAGTGTATTTTACGATAAACACCAAACAAAATATAAACGTGATGGCAGGAACCCTTACCAGCAAACAGAGCTTAGCATATAACGCCTTTTCAGATCTTGAAAATTATCGGGGATACAGACCTCCCCAATGCCCGGTCTTACGTCTTTATTTGTGGTACAGCAGAAGCGTGATAGCTCTAATATGGTACTAACTGGCAGCTTGGGGGTGCCATCCTCCCTGTCCCCTAGCCGGTCCCCTTTTCTCCACCAGAGACAGCCTACACTTCCCTCTAGTTTTCCATACGAAGACCTAAAGCCAGCATGGCCAAACCCCACATGGTTTGCCTACCAGCATCCTCCCGGAAACCGTGGTCTCCCCAAACCCCAAGGTCTCGAGGCCGATCTCACACCCGACAGTGTGGGCGGCCGTGGAGAAAGCAAGGCGCCCAGCTACGCGGAACTGCGCGATCGGGGAGACTCGCCGCCTTCCAGCCTCAAATTTAGGTAGTCTGGCTGCAGGCCACTCACCTGGGTCAGGCGACGCCGAACCTGCTCCACCTCCTTCTGAAATTCAGCATCTTCCTGGGGGTTCAGAGACAGAATTGGCGCGGCAGGACCAGAAAACACCGCCATGCTGAGAGCTCACCAGCACCCCGGATCCACGCGGCGCTCCCGGAAATGCTCACGCTCCCAGCTTCTGGGAAGCGGAAGTAGAGGCGGGAGAGGGGCGTGGCGAGGCTTGGGGGCGTGGCAGAAGGTAAGGAGAGCTGCGGGGGCCCAGCACACGGCAAGCTTGCCCACCCCCTGCTGGTCAGGCGCCTCTTCGCCGCGCTCTCACACACTCCATTTGTCGAAATGCAATGTCCAAAACAATTATGTTTCAAAACGAGTTTAAAAATAAACTCCAAAACAATACTTGTGCCCTTGATATCTTGCTATTCATTCTTTCCTTTGTCTAGTATTTCTTTTTCTCACTCACCTTTTATCTTTTCTTTTTTCTTTTTTCTTTTTTCTTTTTTTTTTTTTGGTACCGGGGATCGAACTCGGGACCTTGCTCTTGCTAGGCAGGCGGCGGCACCATCTTTTCTTTTCCTTTTTTGGTTTTTGAGACAGAATTTCCAAGATGCCGACGCAGATCTGAAACTTGAGACCTTCTTGCCTCATTTTCCTAGAACCTGGGATTACACTGCTCCTGGTCTGTGAGTTTTCTTTTGGGGGGGTAGGGTCACGGTATGTTGCCCTAGCTGATCTCTAAGGAACTCGTAAACTCCAGGTGACTTTCTGCCTCCACCTACCCAGTGGTCGAGACTGCATACAGCGGTTCCCTCGCTTGGCTTGGAGGGTTTTTTGTTTGATTTTTTTAAAAAGCAAAATTCATTTTGCAAACATATTAGCCTCGTCGTTATAGTCAATTCAGCTCTTGTTCTACAGAAATGGACCGCGGGTTTCAACTGAAGGAGTTAAGAAACGACATGTTGTTGTTGTGGCATTCTGACTACTGACTACTGAACAGCACACTTGATTATGAATTACGGGCACATGAGAAACGGCAAGGGCAAGATGACTCTGATCTTCCTTATCATTCATCAAGGATAAAACATTGACTCGGAAGGAAACTACTAACAAACCTAGTTAAACCACCTAGCCACTTTCCCCCATTAACTACCCTACTCCAAGTCCCTCTGCGCTGTCATATTTTCACAATTTACTACTCTGTCTAGCTGGCATATGTGTATGTCTGTGTCTGTGTCCTGTGCCACATACAGCTTGTACTAAGTAAATGCTTATGCTTTTCTCATGCTGATATTCCTTGTGTCAATTTAATTTTCAGACAGAATTGAAAAAAAACACTAAGAGGACAGAAGTAAAATTTTGCCTAACCTACAAAATGTCTTCAGGGGCAGGTCGTTCATCTGAAACATGAATTTCTATTCATGTCATGGGGTCTTGGGAAACAGCAAAAACTAAAATATTACCCTTAGCTGACCAGAAATTGAAGGGGAAAAAAATTGACTCAAGAAATTAACTTCTAAGTATACTGAATGTATAAAATATAATCTTAAGAATTACAATTTTCTTAGCTTCTGTTTGAGCAGTTATACAAGCCCTTAAGTGCAGCAGTGGAACTAAATGGGAGAAAATGCTTAGTTATTTTATTTCATTTTTTGTTTTGTGAGACAGGGTCTTACTATGTAATTCAGGTTGGCCTTGAACTCACTATGTTGTCCACCCAGGCCTTGAATTCATGGGGATCCTCATGCTTCAGCGTCCCAAGTGCTGGGATTCCAGGTGCGAGCCACCAGACCTGGGTCAAAGTTAGTTTAGAAGACCAAAAACTTCTGTGTTTCTAGATCAACACAAAGACTTTGCTAACTACCAATAAAAGTGACGTGTCTTCACTATGTAGAAATCAAACAAGATTGAAACAGCTTAGATTAACAGCTATAGATTAATAATTCTATAATGTAAATTTATAAAACATTTCCAAAGAATTATAATCCTACATTTCTATGTAAACTGTTATATAAACACTTAAAAGCAATCTAAATGAGGAAAAATATTTCAGAAGACAAAAAATTATTCCAATGTTTTTGGATTATCTTAATGAAACTGGTAACAACTCCAAAAATACTACAGTTACTTGATTGATTGCATGATTACATAATGATAAACTAGCGAAATTCACATATAAACAATCTATGGTTATAAAACAGCCTACAAATTATAATTTTATCACACTTCCATGTGAGCTATTGTATAATCACTGAACAGTACCAAAACTAAAGGAGGAAATACCAGAATCATTCTAGTAGAAGAAAATTTTGTTGTGGTGGTAGTTTTTGTTGTAACTCTCTCTTGGTAAGGGATTAAAAAAAATTTATTGTATATTTTTATTAGTATAAGTTTGCAGTACATAACGATTACATTCATTGCAGAGAGTTGGGACATGTACATAACATACCATAATTCTTTTTTCATCACCTTCTCCTCCTCCACTTCTGCCTTTGATCTATTCCCTTTTGCAAAATATCTATCCTGTTTTCTAATATCTATCTTTAATTTTGCTCCTCAATTTATTTGTAATTTAGTTTTCTCATATAAAAGAAACCATGTGATATTTAAACCCATGTGTCTGAATTATTTCACTTAGCATTATGGTCACAGGATGCATCTATTTTCCTACAAATGAATCAAATTTATCCATCTTTATGGCGGAGTAGTACTCCATTGTGTATAAATACCTCACTTTCTTTATTCATTAACCTGTTGATGGATATATAGGCTGTTTCCAATATTTAGATATTGTGAATTGTGCTGCTATAAACATAGGTATGCATGCATGGCTGTAACATGATGTCTTTAACTCTTTCGGGAAGATACAAGGGGAATAGCTGGGTTGAATGGAATTTCTCTTTTTAGATTTTTGAGGAATCTCCATACTGATTTACAGAGTGGCTGTACTAATTTACATTCCCATCAACAATATAGAAGGGTTACTTTTCCCTGTCACCTCACCAGTATTTGTTATTATTTGATTTCTTGATGATAGCCGTTCTTTCTGGAGTAAGATGGAATATCAGCGTTGTTTTATTTTGCATTTGTGCAATAGCTAAAGATGTTGAATATTTTTTCATGTATATATCAGTGATTTGTACTTCTTCTGAGAAGTGTCTGTTCATTTCAGTTGGCCATTTCTTGATTGAGTCTTTTGTTTTGGGGAGTCTAATTTTTTGGGTTCTTTATATATTCTAGATAGTAGTCCACTGTCCAAAGGAATAGCTGGCAAAATTTTTTCCCATTTTGTAGATTGTGTCTTCACTATGTTGTTTCCTTTGCTTTGCAGAAGCTTTTTAATTTGATGATGATATAGGACAAATACAACTCCTAACCTGAGTTAGGTTAGGAATATGCTGAGTTCATGGTCTCATAACATCAAGGAATGAAGTCGCAAACCAAAGGAGGAAGAAGTTAGGAGAGTTTTATTGGAAATAAGAAGAAGAATAGCTCCTGGATTTCCAAGAAGGGTCCCAAATGGGTGGCCACCAAGGCCCTTTGTCAGGGGTAATTTATACATCACAATCACAATGTGAGGTACAATGTGAATCAGACTACAATCAACCTATCAGATTATAAGGATAGCTATTTAGTTAATATTGATCCAGTAGGGAAACAAGTCATGAGGCAAATGTACATGGAAAGAACAAAGGCATTTTTAGGAAGGAAGAGAAGTATGGACCCAGAAGTTCTGGTCACCCACCTATGAGTCTGTGTCTAACTGGGCCCACCAGGCCAAGTAGTGCTAATTACAGTATACTCTCAAGATGCCATTTATCTCTAGGAAGACATGCAGCCCTGGCTATTGCTTTTCATCCTGAAACCCGATTCTCTTCAGATTTATCTCCAGTCACAATTCTAATGTCTTTATTTTTTTGTGCTGATTTCCTCGAGGGCCCACGCCTCTCTGACTGTATATTAATTTCTATTTAACTTAGCTGCCTATCATAATATTATCCCATTTGTTGATTCTTGATGTTATTTCTTGTGCAACTGTGGTTCTGTTCAGAAAGTCCTTGACTATGTCTATCTCCTTAAGAGTTTCACCTATTTTATCTTCCAGTAGATTAAGTATTTCTGTTTTAGCATTTAGATCTTTAATTCATTTCAGTTTTAGGTTAGCACATTGTGAGAGAGATGGGTCTAGATTCAGTCTTCTGCATTTGGATAGCAAAATTTCCCAGCACCATTTGTTAAGGAAGCTATCTTTCTTCCAGTGTATGTTTTTGGCCCTTTTATCAAAGATCAGATGGCTGAACATGCCTGGAGTGTTTCTGCATCCTTTCCTCTGTTCCATTGATCCACATGTCTGTTGTTATACCAGTATCAGGCTGTTTTTAATCACTGTAATTTTGTAATATAACTTGAAATCTGGGATTATGATGCCTACTGCTTTCATCTTGTTACTCAGAATTATTTTGGTTCTACATGAGTTTTAGGATTTTCCCCCTAGTTCTTTGAGGAATGATATTAGTATTTTGATTGGAATTGCATTAAATCAGTATTAGAAAGTATGGCCATTTTGACAATACTGGTTTTGACTACCCAGGAGCAGGGATATCTTTCCATCTTCTGATGTCCTCTTCAATCTCTTTTTAAGAGTACTGCAGTTTTCATTATTGATGTCTTTCACTTCCTTTGCTAGGTTAATTCCCAAATATTTAATTTTTCTTGATATTGTCAATGGGATTGTTTTTCTAATTTCTTTCTCAATGGGTTCATTATTGGGGTACAGGAACACTACTGTTGTTTATGTGGTGATTTTGTATCTTGCTAACTTCTGAATTTTTTTTTATTCATTCTAAGTCTTTTGGGCATTTTTTGGTTCTTCCATGTAAAGGCTCATATCATCTGTAAATAAGGATAGTTTGACTTCTGCCTTTCCTATATGTATCCCTTTTATTTTTCTCTTGCCTGATTGTTCTGGCTAATGATTCAAGTACTATGTTGGACGAGAGTGGTGAAAATGGACATCTTTGTCTTGTCTTAATTTAAGAAGAAAAAATTTCAGTTTTTCTCCATTTATTATTATATTGACAGTAGACTTGTAATATATGGCTTTTTTGTTATTTGAGACAGGGTCTCACCTTGTCATTCAAACTTGTCTTGAACTCACTACGTAGCCCAGGTTGGCCTTGAACTTATGGGAATCCTCCTGCCTCAACTTCCTCAGTGTTGGGATTACACACGTGTCCCACTAGGCCTGGCTCAATAAATGATTTTTATCAGATTGAGAAAAGACCCTCCTATATTTATTTTCTCCAGTTTTTTAAAAATTATGAATGAATGTTGTATTTTGGCAATGGCTTTTGCTGATCTGTTGAGATGATTATGTGATATTTGTCCTTGCTTCTGTTTAAGTGATATATTTCATTTAGAGATTTGCATTTGTTGAATTATCTTTGCATCCCTGGGATGAAGTCTACTTCATTGTAATATATGATTTTTAAAATGCATTTTTGCATTCTGTTTGCCAGTACAGTATCTTGTTGAGGATTTTTGCAACTACGTTCATTAAAGAGATTGGCCTGCAGTTCTCTTTCTAAGTCAGATTTTGGAATCAAGGTATGGGTAGCTTCCAGGAATGACTTTAGGAGTATGTCTTCCCTTTCAATTTCATTAGAGACTTGGAGGAATATTATTGTTAGATTGTCCCAGACATTCTTGTAGAATTCATCAGTCAATTCACTGGGTCTTGGGCATTTCTTAGTTGGTATGTTTTTTATTACTGCCTCAATTTTGTTGCCTGTTATTGGGTTACTCAGAGTTTTTGTATCTTCTTGGTTCAGTTTTGGTAGTTCATATGTACCTAGGAATCTATTCATTTCTTCTGGATTCTCCAATTTATCAGAAATGTTTTAGAAATAATTATTAAAAATCCCCTAGTTTTTGGTGGTGTGTTGTAATTTCACCTTGCTTCTAATTGCATTGATATTGGTTTCTTTGTTCCTTTTTTTGGGTAAGATTGGCTAATGGCTTGTGTATTTTGTTTATTGTTTGAAAGAAACTCTTCTTTGATCTATCGAGTCTTTGAATTTTTTGTTTCAGTTTCATTAATTCTGCTATGCTTTTATAATTTCCTTCCTTTTATTAGTTTTGGATTTGTGCCCCAAAAGTTCTGATATGTTATATTGGCATTATTGTTTGATTCTAGGAACTGTCTTGTTTCTTCCTTGATTTCTTTTGCAATCCACTGATTATTTAAAACAGTGCTTTTTAGGGCTGGGGATTTAGCTCAGTGGCACTGCGCCTGCCTTGCAAGTGCAAGGTCCTGAGTTCGATCCCTGGTACCAAAAACAAAACAAAACAAAAAACAAACAAACAAAAACCCAGTATTGTTTAATGTACCTGCATTTCCATAATCTCGGTGGTTTCTTTTGCCACTGATTGCTAGTTTCATTGCACTATGATCTGATAATATGTGTGGGATAATTTCAATTCATTTCCATTTACTTAAACACATTCTATGAGCTATTATGTGGTCTATTTTGGATAATGTCCCATGTGTAGCTGAGAAGAATGTGTATTCTTCAATTATTTTACTTTTTTTTTTCTTTTTGGTACCTGGGATAGAACTCAGGACCTTGTGCTTGTGAGGCAGGTGCGCAATGACCACTGACCTAAATCCCTGGCCCAAGAGTGTGTATTCTAATGTGAGATGGAACACTCTGTAGACATATACTGTTCACTTGTTCAAAAATTTGATTTGGTTCTGATATTTCTTTTTTGATTTTTTTGCCTAGTTGATCTGTCTATTTGTGATAGTAGAGTAGTGAGGACCCCCCCATTAGAATTGTATTAGTGGTTATATGATTTTTCATGTCCATTAATATTTGTTTTATATAGTTGGGTGCACTGGTATTTGGTGCAAATATATTTATTATTGTTATCTCTTCCTCTTGGATTGTTCCCTTTACAAGGATGGAGTGACCTTCTTTGTCTGTCTTAATCAGTCTTGGCTTGAAATCTGCTTTGTCTGCAAATAGAACAGTTACCCATGCTTTTCTCCATGTTCCTGTCACATGGAGTATTATTTTCCATCATTTGACTTTCAGTCTATGAATTAAATGTTTCTTGTATGCGTCATATTGTTGAATCTTGCTTCTTGATCCATTCTACCAGTTTGTTTCTTTTGATTAGTGAATTGAGACCACTTACATTGATGGTTATAACTGACATGTATTGACTTATCCTTGTCATGTTATTTTCCCATTGTTGGTTCCCTTATTTTTTCCCCTCTGTTTAATTGCTTGCCTTGCCTGGTGGATTCATTCTACTGGTGTTTATGGAGTTGTAGTCCTCATTATGTCTTTCATGAATGTCCTTAAGAGTTAGGGTAGGGACCCACTTCCCTCTTTCTTCTCTTCCTCACATTGCTATGTTCTAGCTCTGAACACTAAATCTTGGAGAGGCTGTTTCTTTCCTATTCACTACTCCACCATCTTTTCAGCTAGCTTTAAATTAGTAAAGCTTACAGAAATAAGCTCATTGATCATTTTGTTTATTAAGTTATATCAGCTTTGAGTTTGTCAAGCACTTTATTGATCTATGTTTTATTTTATCTCCTCCTTTATAACTTGATATCATTCAGCCATCTCACTTTTGATTCCCCCCATTAATGCCCCATGGGTCAGCTTTGGGGGAGTTGGGAGTTTTTGGAAGCATTTTTTTGGCCTCATTTCTTCTGTATTTTTATTTATTTATTTATTTTGCTGAGGTGAGCATTGATCATAGTGAAAGACTTTGTTGCTAGTTTGCAAATCTCTAGTTAGTGTTTGTTTTCCAATGATACATTCTGGGCATGCCTAACTATAAGCCTTTATGTCTGTTTCAACATGAAACCACCTTTGTTAACTTTGGGAGGGGAGTGTGTGTTATAATTGGCACACTGGTATAATAACCCAATGATTTGGAAGTAAGTCAAAAATCTATTGACAAAAGACAAACCAGATTTTTGCATACAGTAAAATCAATTAATAGCAACAATCATGCCCCCCTGGCATTAGCAATGGAATCAATAACAACAATAGATTCAAAGACAAACTGGATATGATACCATGAGAACCAATAATAGCTCTATTAGCCTTAACAATTTAATAATAGAAAAGAGATCCGAAATAATAATATTGGCCCTAAGACAAATCAAATATTGATATCTAGTAAATATTTAGTAAATGCAACAACTATTACTACTATTGAGGATAGAAAATAATTCAACAATAATAGCTGAGTCAACTAAATATCTAAAGATTAATAATGATTGGGCCAGGGATTTAGCTCAGTGCTTCCAGTGCCTGCCTCGCAAGTGCAAGGTCCCGAGTTCGATCCCCAGTATATATATATATATATGTATATATGATTAGTAATGCTCGATAGATTGCTGGGTGTGGCAGTGCATGCCTATAATCCTAGAACTTGGAGGCTGAGGCAGGAGGATCACCATTCATTTGAAGGCATCCTGGGCTACATAGTGAGTTTGATGCCAGCTTGGAATATATAGTGAGACCTTGCCTCCAAAAAAACAAAAAAATCTTGATAATAATGCCGATAAAAATGGAGGGAGAAGGGAAGGCAAAATGAAAGAAGTAAAATTGAAAAAATAAAAGGAAGATGAGATAGAGAGAAAAGTGATAAATAATTTAATAAAAGTAATAGAAAAGAACAAATAGTAAAAAGAAAAAAGAAAGACAGAAAAAGGTAACCCCCCCCCAAGTCCTAAAAAAAAGATGAAGAAAAACACAAATGAGTGTAAAAAATTCTTCTGTGTTTTAAAATGAGCGGCTTCTTTCCAGTGTTTGCAGTATTGGAATCCATCAGATATGAAGGAGGCATATT
The DNA here is from genome assembly GCF_000247695.1 of Heterocephalus glaber. Next base: position 23,461,417 of record NW_004624732.1, on the reverse strand, counting down.
GAGTAATTTTGCCCTATTTTGTTTCCACACACACATTTTTGTGTGTGAATGTTGAGTCTTTTCATGTCTTTCCTGCTGGGCATGTTCAGTCAATATTGTCCACACTAGGGCTATATTGGCTCCAGCCACTCCCAGTTTCTATATCAAGACATTACTCCTCTGCCTAGCATTTTGGCCTGGGTTTGTGAGGTTCCCCTTGCTCTAGAAGCCCCTCTGTCCACACACCCCAGGCTGTGGCAACCATCCAAGCTGACATGTATCTGTGATCACATTGGCAGATGAGGAAAGCAAACAGACCACTGATTTCTGTGCTGGGTATGTGAAGCAGGGCAGGAAGATAAGCAGAAGGGTAAGGACTTAATGACTGCACTTTCAGACCCAGCCATCCTCCAAAAATCACACATGACCAGGCTGGCTTCTCACCATGGAGAGTAGAAACCTGTATCCTTTCCTGCCTGAGCTCAAACTGCTCAGGTGGTCTGTATCTATTCTGTGCCTTCTTTGTGATTGTGTTTTGTGACTATCTCCCACCCAGTCCCTGTGGTAGTGTGACTCCAGAGACCCTGAAGTGTAATTGTTCTTTTTTTTTGGTATCGGGGACCAAACTCAGGACCTTGAGCTTGTGAGGCAGGCAGCGGAACCACTGAGCTAAATCCCCAGCCCTGAAGTGTAATTGTTCTGCAGCTCAGTCTTAGGCAATTACCCCCTTCCCTAAATGGCTTCTGATTAAATTCTGTTAAATATGGTGGGTGCTGCCCTGGATGTCTTTTCCAGCTCTAGCCTGCCATGTGGAAGGAGTAAGTTTCATAGTAAAAGCTCACTCTGTTTATGCAGTTCACAATAATCAGTGCTTTTCTTGGGGCTAGTGATGTTGGCCCAGTCTGTTGTTTCTCCTTGGAGCTGCTGACCCTCTCTGGCCTTATCTTGTGTTACCAGTCAGGCTTCCTTCTTGGGAGCTGGAGTTAGTGTTCTAGACTGCTTCATTCTTTTGTCTGTATTGTTTTTAGTTTTTCTGTTTCTCAGTAGTTTCTAGTTTTCCCATCAGCTCTTTCTTATTTCCCAGAGATCTACTTTTCCCCCTACTAAATTGTTTTCCAGGTGTCTCAATTCCAGGTCCTAAAGAGGGTATAGTTTTAAAAAATTAATTTTACTGGTACATTTTAGATATACATAATAACATTCATCATATGGAATTTGCAATGATAAATCTTGATTCTTCTTTTTTCTCTCTCCCTTCAACCCCTCTTCTCTTCCTCATTTACAAAAGCTTTGTTTCCATTTTTTCCTTCTATTCTTTTTTGTTTCCTTTTCTTCTTTTCTCCCTCCCCCTCCCCCCGTTCCCTTTCTCAATTGAACAATTTCTTCCCATTTCCCAATACCTATTATACATTTTGGTCCTTATTTACCCTTTTGCTTTCTCACACCAGAGAAACATTGTGGTATTTAAATGTGTGTCCTATTTATTTCACTTGAGAGTGTGGGCTTAAGGTGCATGCATTTACCTAGAAATGTCTGAAGTTTATCTCCCTTTTAGCATAGTAGTGCTCCATTGTATAAAAAACCCCACATCTTCTTTATCTATTCATTGGTTGATGGCATTTGGACTATTTACAAAATCTAGCTATTATAAACTGTGCTGCTATAAACATGGGTGCGCATACATCACTGTGGTATGATGCTTTAAATTTTTTTGGGAAGATACCCAACAGGGGAATAGCTGGGTCAAATGGGACCTCTAATCCTAGTTCTTTGAGGAATCTGCACACTGATTTCCATAGTGGTTGCACCAGTCTGCACTCCCATCAACAGAGGAGAAGGGTTCCTTTCTCCCCACAGCCCTGCCAGCATTTGTTATTGGTTGATTTCTTGATAACAGCCATTCTTTTGGGAGATGGAATCTCAATGTTGTTTTCATCTACATCTCTCTAATGATCAGTGATGTTGAATGTTTTTTCATGTTTATTTGCTGCTTTTACTTCTTTGTCTGAGAAATGTCTGTTCATTTCAGATGCCCACTTTGATTGGGTCTTTAAATTTGGGGGGTCTGATTTTTAAAAGTTCTTTATATATTTTAGATAGTTTGAGGAACAGCTGGTAAAAATTTTTTCCCCATTGTAGGTTCTCTTTATTTTGTTGGTGGTTTCTCTTTCTGTGCAGAAGCTTTTTAATAAGATGAGATCCGTTATTGATTCTTTGTGATATTTCCTGTGTGATTGGGGTTTTGTTCATAAAGTCTTTGCCTACATGTGTGTTTTCAAGAGTTCTACCTATTCTATCGTCCAGCAGATTTAGTGTTTGTTTTTAATATTTAGATCTTATCCATTTAGATTTTAGTTTGGCGCATGGTGAAATATTTGAGTCTGGTTTCAATTTTTGGCATGTGGAAAGCCAGTTTTTCCAGCACCATTTATTAAAGAGGCTATCTTTCCTCCAGTGAGGATGTTTGGCTCCTTTGTCAAAGATAAGGTAACTGAGTGTGTTTGGAGTTGTTTGTGCATCTTCTTGTCTGTTCCCTTGATCTTTGGGTCTTTTTTTTTTTTTGCTAGTATCATTCTATTTTTAATCACAGTAGCTTTGTAGTATAATTTTGAGTCAGAGATTGTGATGCTCCCTGCCTTGCCTTTGTTGCCCAGAATTGCTTCTGCTATTCTAGGCCTCTTTTGGTTCCAAATGAGTTTTAGGATTGTTTTCTCTAATTCTGTGCAATATGCTATTGGTATTTTGATTGGGATTGCATTAAATCTGTATAACAATTTTGGGAATATGGCCATTTTCACTATTTTGGTTCTTCCTATCTAAGCACAAGTGATATCTTCCCATTTTCTGATACTTTTTGATCTCCTTTTTCAGAGTACTGTAGTTTTCAATGTAAAGGTCTTTTACTTTGTTAGGTTGATTCTAGGTGTTTCTTTTTTTGGATGCTATTGTGAAAGGTGTTGTTTCCCCAATTTAACTCTCAGTGAGCTTGTTGCTAGTGTACAAGAATGCTGTTTATTTTCAAGTAGACTTTATATCCAGCTTTGCTACTGAATTTGGTCATTAAATCTTGAAGTCTTTTGGTTGAGCTTTTGGGGTCTTCTATGTAGAGTATCATGTCATCTGCAAATAATGATAATTTAACTTCTCCCTGTCCTATTCTTATTCCTTTTCTTTCTCTTGTATAATTGCTCTGGCTAACGTTTCCATAACTATACTGAATAAGAGTGGTGACAGTGGACATCTTTGTCTTGTTCCTGCTTTAAGAGGCAGTAATTTGCTGTCAGTCTTTACTCAACCACTTTAAATCTCCTTGATGTGGTTCTGAATCTTCAGAATTGGGCTCAGTGCAATGTGGAGTGAACTTGGAAGGTGACTCACTTATGTTACCAGGTTGTGTAGATGGAAGATGCAATCTAGTGCCATTGACACAAACTTTTCTTTGCACTGGAGAACGTGATGGGCCAGTGATGACCCCATGGAGAGGATTCCTCGGGAGGTTCTGTCTCACATTTTTTGGTGGTGGTGGGGAGGAGAGAGGATTCTCTTTGCTAGAACTGGTCCCTGGAACATTTTTTTTTTTTTTTGTACCAGGGACTGGGGATCGAACTTGGGTCCTTGCGCTTGTGCAGTAGGTGGCAAAACCACTGAGCTAAATCCCCGGCCCCCAAATTTTTTTTTTTTTCCTGGTACCGGGGATCAAACTTGAGTCCTTGCACTTGTGCAGCAGGTGGCGAAACCACTGGAACATCTTGATAACACTTGCTGTCTGACAGGATGCTGAGGATCCTAACCTGGGCACAAGGCATTGTCTAGCACGAAAACACCAGGACACATTCAGCCTTGCTCTTGTGGGGGGTTTGCTGTCAGGATGGATCTAGTCCAATGGAGGGACCTTGTTGCTGATGTCATAACCTTGCATGGTTGGCACTGGTTCATTTGGGCCATGGGTACCTAGAAACTGGTGCCACCAGAGCCTGTGACTTTTTCTTCAGGTACCTGATCATCCAGGAGATTCTCAAAGCGTTTTCTGGGACCTCTGACAAATCTCTCACTTAGATTATATGGGACACAGGCTATTTTCTGAAACATTTACATTCTTCCTAATTTTTTTTTGGTCTGATGTATGCATTTGCTTTCTTAATCAAAGTTTCCTTCAGCCAATATAATTCTCATCATATTATCATGAACTTTTTTCTCATGGGGAAAAAAAGGTGGATTTGATAATGGTGATTTACTCCAATTTTTATGTGGGAATTGTATCTTGCATCCAGATCTTATATACATGGCTGATATTTTTATCTGCTCTGGAAATGTTCTCTCTTTTCAAGGGAAGTTTTTTCTAAATTGTATATTTAGGGAAAATATCTTTTTCTTGATGAGGTTTGAGAAGGCCTTACTGGAGATGTTGCCTCCCTCTGTGACTTTTAACTATGATGTTCACATTCATTCTGCTCCCTAAACACACCAAGGACTTTGTCACAACACCCGAATACATCCTGACTGTTGCTCTCTGAGGACTCTTGATTGTTGGGCTGGGCTGGGCTGGGAACAAGGAGGCTGCAAATGCATGTGATGTCTGTGCACTGCACAAAGCCTTTGGCCCAGGGGATACAGGGGTGTAAAATCCACCTGATGTGATCTGGTGCTAGAGGAACTATGCTGTCCTCAGGGAGTGCCTTTTCTAATCAATGTCCCTTCATTCATGGCCTCCACCAGCGCAAAGCCTTGTCAGTTGCAATCTTGGGGAGTACTCCATTTGCCCACTGTCAGTATCCTACTTGAAGCTACTCCCGTTTTTCCTTGAATGTGCCACAGTGGCCCACTAAGTGAACTATCTCCACCCACTTTTGCCTGTCCAACTACTGCCTATATGGCAACCTGGATAACTCTCCTTATTTGGTTGACTGGGCCTCTCTAATTGCCAGGGAATGCACTGTTGGGCCTTCTTGCTGTTTCCACTTTGAGGAAGAAAGGAGCATAACACAGAGTCAAATGTCAGCAAGGACAAGCCCACTTGACCCAAACCATATTGGACCTGAGTCACTGCCACAGTTTGAACCTGTAATGTTCCCAAAGACCTAGGCATGAAAGGCTTGGTCTCCAGCCCATGGTACTAATGGAAGGGGGTGGAATGCGTAGGAGATGGGGTGTACTTTTGAAGAGAACTATGGGATTCCAGACCCTTCCTCTTCCTCTGTCTCTCACATTCTAGCCATGAGGTGGGCAGCTTTGCTCTGTCATGTGCTTCAACCAGGATGCGCTGTCTTGCCATAGGCCCAAAGGATGGGGCTAACCATGGACTTCAATTTCCAAAACTGAGGCAAAATAAACCTTGTCTTTTAATAAACTAATAATCTCTGATATTTTTTATAGTGATGCAAAGCTCTCTAACAGTCACAAAAGCAACTTTGCTTGCTGGGCATGGTGGCACATACCTGTAATGCTGGGTAAGGCCGATAGACTGCTGTTAAGTTCAAGGCCAGCCTGGGCTACATAATGAGTTCAAGGCCAGCCTGACTCTATGGCGAGACCCTCTCATTACCCTCCCCCCACAATAAGGAACTTCGCTCAATTACAGGAGTCTAGCTCAGCCCAGCTCAGCTGACAGAGAGCTACCAGCTCCATTCAGTCTACATCAGCCAAAGCCCAGCTGGTCCACAGACTATGTCAGCCTCAGGGTGTCTGTTGAGCTGGAAAAGGCCACAGTGCCCCATGGTCCTGGGACCAGCCTTCATATTTGCGGAGGAGCTCAGGTAGCCCAACACTCTTGCCATTATAAGCATCTTACACCCACAAATATCCTTGTTCTGAACAGCAGCATCCCAGATTCTATTCATCAAATTTCCCAGGTGCTGCTGATCTGAGAAGGAGGAATGCCCTAAAGTTTTCTTCAGTTCATAAAGCTGCCCATTAAACACAGCAGATTAACTCTTGAAAAGTAGGAACTCCAAGTTGCCTCTTTGTCTGTTCAGTGGCTTCTGAAGGGAGAGTGGAGCTCCATCAGTCAGTGCCCTTTGATTTCATCACAGTCCCTCTTAAATGCTCATGGTGAACCTTCCTGGAGGAGGGCCTGGTTTTCAGAATTCTGCACACTTGTCAATTTCTGCCAAAAACAAATCTTCAGGGAGAATTCTACTCTGGTAAGATGTCTTAGAGGTAGGTTTTCCCTAATCCTCCAATTAAATGCAATTATAAACACTAGACATTATACATATAAAACAAAATAAGCTGGGTGTGGTGACACACTGAAGTCATCTCAGCTACTCGAAAAGCAGAGGCAGAAAAAATGGCAAGTTTGAAGCCAGCCTAGTCAACTTAGTGAGATCCTGTCTCAAAATAAAAAAAAAGGTTGGAGATGTAGCTCAGTGGTAGACTGCTAAATTTCTAGCACCCACAAAACAAAACAAACACAAAACAAAACAAAACAAAAACTCAAACATAAGACTCTGAAAGGTGGAGAGAAAGTAGGTCTAGGGGACTCAGGGCCTAAGAGATGATATGGTAGTGTGTTTACTTGCTTTTTAATTTTTGTCTCTTGTATCTCAAACTTGAAACTGAAGAAGCCAGCAACCTAGACATACTCATAGGTAGAGATGAAAAATAGATCTCCCTGAAGTCTGTTCTCTTTAATCAAAGGAGCAAGAAAGTGACAGCCTAGAAAGACAAAACTTTTGACACTGTCTCTACTCCGGCTAAACACAATAGCAAAAAGCTGTGCCCTGTACTCTGCCCAAGTACTGGAAAATTCTGAGTGGAGAGCCTAAACTTTCAACCTCATGAGGCCTAAGGAGGTATTCCAACCTCTGCCATGATGGCATCAGAGAAGGTTAATCAAGACACTAGGAATCCTCATTTCTGTCAGCTTATGATGTCAGTTCCTGGTAATGGTGGTGCCAGGGGAGACCGTGTGAAGAGACAGTATTTTCATCCCTACACAGGAATAATGAGGAGCCCCTCCTTGGGTAGTAATAGAGGCCAAGTGAGGAACTTTGTCTTACACCTCCACTAGGCAGCCTTGCAAGTGCCCTCCAGCCCTTGCTATGGCAGTAGCAGAGAAAGCCATTTAAAACATAAGGCTTAAATAAGATCCAGAGTCACATATAAAAATGTTCAGGTTTCAATAGAAAATCACTTGTCATACTAAGAAGCAGGGATTTTCCAAATTGAATGAAGAAAGATAATCAATAGATGCTGCTCTAGTCTGAATATTCCTTGTCCCTGCCCAAATTAGCATGTTGAAATCTTAGCCCTCAAAGTGATGGTGTCAGGAGGGGGGCCTTTGGGAGGTGATTAGGTCACAAGGTCAGAACCCCCATGAATGGAGCTCTTGTCAAAGAGGCCCAAGAACTCACAAGCCCCTTCCATTGGGCACCGATGGCCTTGCATGAACCAGGAAGTGGGTCCTCACCAGGCACTGAATCTGATGTTGCCCAAATCTTAGCTGTCAAAAACCTCAGAAATGAATTTCCATTATCTATAAGCTGTTCTGTATTTGGCGTTTTGAAACAGAAGTCCGAATTGGACTCAGCAGGTGCAATATGAGGGGCAGAGATGTTAGAATTGCCTGACAAAGATTTTAAAGTAACTATGATAAAAATTCTTCATGAACAATTATGAACATACTTGAAATGAATAAAAAAATCATAAACTTAGTGAATAAACAAAGTCTTGGCAATAACATAGGAGATATAAACAAATGGAACTTTTTTGTGGTAGTAGAGTCTGAACACTGGGTCTTCACACTGAGCTGCATCTTCAACTTATTTATTTATTTATTTATAGACAGAGTCTTGCTAAGATGCTATATTGCCTAGGCTGGGCTTGAACTTGAGATCCTCCTGCCTTAGCCTCCCAAAGTGCTGGGATTATAGGTGTGCAAGACCATGTGCAGTTCCAAATGGAAATTTTAGAATTGAAAAATACATTGAATAATATGAAGAGCTCAATGGTTCGGCAGAATAGAGAACAGAAAGGAAAAAGTAGTGAACTAAAAGAAAAATACAAATTACAAATCTGAACAGAGACAAAATAGACTAAAAAAAAAAAAATGAACAGAGGGCTGGGGGTTTAGCTCAGTGGTGCCGCTGCCTGCCTTGCAAGCGCAAGGTCCCAAGTTTGATCCCCAGTACAAAAAAAAGAAAAAGAAAAAGAAAAAGAACAGAGCCTCAGAGACCTGTGAGATTACAGCAAAAGATCGAACATTACTGTCATTAGAGCCTCAGAATGACAGGAGAAAGAAAGTAAGGAAGAAAAAATACTCAAACAATTTGGCAAAAGACAAACATGTAGATGTGGGGTAAACATACATTAGGGAGAATAAAATCAAAGACATTCAACCCAAGGCAAATAATAATTGTATTTCTGAAAATTAAAGAGTCTTGAAAGAAGCAAGAGAAAAAAAAGACATCTTACACATAAGAAAAAGGAAACCAACTAGAATGACAGATTTCTGATCAGAAACATGGCGTCCACAGAGAAGCTGCTTGATACTTTTCAAAAGCAGAAAGAAAAGAACTGTCAACTCAAGACCACACACAGGGAAATGTACTTTAGGAGTGAAAGGGAATCAAAGCTATTCTCAGATGAAGAAACACTGTAAGACTTTGTTGCCAGCAAATGTACTCTAAGAAAATGATGAAAAGATTTTCTAAATAGGAAAGAAAGATGGGTAGAAGAAAATTTGGAACTTGGGAGGAAACATAATAAGCAAAAATATGGGTAAATTCAAGTGGGTGTGGTGCCACACATTGTAATCCCACCACTCTGGAGGCTGAGGCAGGAGGATTGCCGTGAGTTTGAGGCCAGCCTGAACTACAAAGTGAGGCTCTGTCTCAAACGGAAAAAAAAAAAAAAAAAAAAGGTAGCTGGGAGTGGTGGCACACAGCTGTAATACCAGCACTTGGGAGGCTGAAGCAGAAGGATCACCTTGAGTTCAAGGCCAGCCTGGGCTACATAGTGAGTTCAGGGCCAGCCTGAACTACAAAGGGAGACCCTGCCACAAAAAACAAAAACAACAAAACAGGTAAATTCAATAGACCTTCCCTTTCTTGAGTTTTCTAAATTGTTTGACTGTTGACACAAAAATTATAATATTTGATGTAATTAAAATTATATGTAGAGAGAATATTTATTATATTATAAATAAAAGAGAGCAAAGGGACACAGGAAAGTAAGGTTTCTAAATCTACCAAGAAGACATAGGGATCTTAGATATATATCAAGAATAGAGCCATAAAATATTGTATATGAAGTGAAAACTGCTAGAAAAAAACCTGACAAAAGTGAAAGGAGAAATAGACAAATCTATAATTTTTTTTTGTACCAGGGATTGAACTCAGGACCTTGCACTTGTGAGGCAGACATGGTGGCACTGAGCTAAATTCCCGTCACAAGAGGGTAAGTCTTAATAATCTAAGCTCCCACCCCAATGACCTAGAAAAAGAGCAAAATAAAACAAAAGCAAGCAGAAAGAAGGCAATAAGTGCAGAAAGTTATGAAATTGAAAGCAGTAGGTCAATAGAGAAAATCCAACAGGCACTTCTTTTTAAAAGATTAATGAAATGGATAAACCAAAAAGACTGACAAAGGAAAAAAAAAGAGAAATTTATTTTTCATATTAGGGATGAAACAGGGTAATCCAGGCCCTGCAGACATTAAAAATAACAAGGAGATAATATGACCAACTCTCCACATTTTTTTAAAAACACAAACTACCATAACTCACCTTATATTAAATAATTTGAGTAGCACTATGAATATTAAGGACATTAAATTTGCAACTCAAATTCCCCCAAAGAAACTGCAAGCCCAGGTTAACACATTTAAAGAACTAATGCCAACTGAGCATAATATTTTGCAGAAAATATAGGAAGAAGGAACACCTGCCTGTTCATTTTATGAAAGTAGTCTTGGGGACGAAAAACTATTTTTAAAATTTTTATTAGTACATTTGTAGTATATAATGATTACATTCGGTGTGGGGGGTTGGTACATGTACATAACACATTTTCATTCTTTTTACTTCCTCCTCCCCTCTTACCATCCCCATATTTTAGTCCCCTTCCCATTTGCAAAAGATCTATCTTGAGGAGGAAAAACTTTACTTCTTTTGTTCAGTGTATGAGGGCTGACAAAAGATAAACGAAATCAGCAGAGCATAGAAGAATTCAACACCACCACTAACCAACAGGACCTAATTAATCTTTTTTCTTTTAATAGAAAACTTCTCTAAAAGACTTATTTGTATATATGCTGGAGTTAACAAAAAAGTGGCTAGTTTGCTAAGTGATTAAAGTGTGAGGTTTATATACCTAACTGAGTAGGGACAACAGTGGGGAGACAAAGTTTTTATGGAAAGAATAGATTTTTTGGGGAAAGACAATGAATTTTGGGCAGAACAGTAGATAAGGGATTATGGTAACTGTTTAGTCAGTGCAAGTGGTATTGCAGTCTTCTTCATGCTATGAAATTCCCCCGGAGAAGAAATTTACGGGAGCCTCATTTTGCAGAAGTTGCTTCTCTTAGTTAAGGAAGGCTTTCAGCAGGCATCTTTCTACACCTAACTTTGGGGATCTGAGTGTGTGCCCTGTACTAGCACTATCCTAATGTCCAAACCAGACAAGGACAGTACAAAAATACACTGCACACAAAAATTACTTAAAATGGAACAAAAAACTAAACTTAAAACCTAACACTGTAAAACTCTCAGAAGAAAACATAGGGGACAAGCTCTATGATATTGGATTTGGCAATAACTTCTTGTTGATGACATCAGAAACACAGGCAACACAGGAAAAAATAAGCACACTGAACTCACTAAAGCTAAAAAGCTTTGTGTATCAAAGGACATTATCAACAGAAGGAAAGGCAAACCCCAGCGTGGTAGAGAATATAAATCACACGTAAAGAATTACATGTGGTAAATCACATGAAAAGAATTCCTAAAACTCAACAACCACCACCAAAACACCCCAAACAGTTCAGTTAAAAAATAGGAAAAGAGTGAGCAGTGGGACATGTCTAATCTCTGCCACTTGGTGAGGCAGGAGGATTCCAAGTCCAAGCCAGACTGGGCAACACAGCCATGGCTCATCTCAAAGATCAGTGAATAAAAAAATAAAAAGAGCAAAGGACTTCAACAGACATTTTCTTCAAAGAAGATATACAAATAGCCAATAAACAAGACAAAATGTTCAATATTACTTATCATTAGAGAAATGAAAATCATAGCTATAATGAGATAACCCTTCACACCCACTAAGGTGGCTATTATAAACCGAGACAGAGGAAGAGAAAGAGGGCGGAGGGAAACGAAAATGGAGAATGTGGAGGAATTGGAACACTTGTATACTGCTGGTAGTAGGAATGTAAAATGGTACTGCAGCTGTGTAAAATAGGATAGTTCCTCAAACATGTAAATAGAACTTACAATATGACACAAGAAATTCTACTTCTGAATATATACCCGTAAGAATTGAGAGCAGGTATTCCATAGATTATCTGTACACTTATATTCATGGCAGCACTATTTATAGCAGTCAAAGGGTGGAAACAACTCACTGGGCATGCATACCTGTAATCCCAACTACTGAGTACACTAAAGCAGGAGGATCACAAGTTCTAAGGTAGCCTGGGTAACTTAGGAAGACTGTCTCAAAATAACAAAAAGGGCTGGGGATGTAACTCTGTCTAGAAGGGTTGGCTAGCATCCAGGAGGGCATGGCTCCAACCTCATGTGTGAAAATAAACAATTTTAATGTCCTCTGATGGATCATTGATATACACAATGTGGTATTATTCAGCCTTACAAAGGAATTAAATTCTGAGACACACTACATCATGAATGAACCTTGAAGACATTACACTATATGGAATAAGCCAGCACAAAAGGATCACACTTATATGAGGTCCCTAGAATGGTAGATTCATTTTTTATGAATCTTTTGCATACATTTTTTATTACCTCCCAACCCCAATGGAGTCTTTCCATGTTGTGCAGGCTGGCCTCAAACTCTTGGGCTCAAGAGATCCTCCAGTCCTTAGCCTCCTTAGCAGCTGAGACTACAGGTGGGTACCACCTGGCCCTAGTCCTCCTACCTTTTATAGATAGGGATTAATAATTCTGACTTGACAGGAGAGGATACCCTTAGGAGATGCTTAGAAAAACACATTAGGAATCTAATGATCCCATGCCTTAGGCGTAAAATACATTTTGCTGTTCTTTTCCTTGTTTTAAGAAAACACCTTATATTTTCAGGGGAAAAATTATTTGGCAGATTTATTTCTGCTAGAATTTAGAAAGTGTGTTTGAGCTGGCACGGAGACAGAATTACAGAATTTGAAAATCAATTTGGATTTGAAGTCAGTTAATACATACAGAAGCTGAATCAAAGCACTCTGGGAGGCTGAGTCAGGAGGATCATAAATTCAAACCCAGTGTGGGCAATTTAGCAAAACCTGTCTCAAAATTAAGAATGAAAACAGGGCTGTTGCTCAGTGTGAAAGCATTGGGTTCAATCCCTAGTATTGCAAACAAACAAAAAATAAAACAAGAAAAGTGCTAAAAACGTGTGGCAGAAACTATATCTCAATAAATCATAGTTCCTACAAAAAGCCAACATCAAAATAAAACAAAAACTAAAAAACAAACCAAAAGTTCCTATTGCTATCACTCTCTTTCGCATGTATATTATGAGAGTCTACTGCCCTAGTTTTTTGAACGCAAAATGGCACATATGTTTGAGGTACACAGGCAAAAATTCCAAAACAAACAAAAACTCTCCTCTTTGGACAAGCTGCTACAACAGGTTTCTAGCAGCAAGCTAGGCTGGTGCGGATCAAGTTAGATAAGGTATTTACAAGCAGCTTAGTAACTATTAGTGTTAAATCGTGGGAGACGTTAATAGTACTGGGACTAAGATGAAATATTTGGTTCCTAGCTTTATTGCCTAGCTACACAAGACCTCAGACAAGTCAATCTCTCTGTTACCAGTTACTTCATTTATCAGATAACTTCAGAAGACTACGAGACTACGACAATTAAACGTCTTTCACCTAGAGGAATAATATTTGGATGGCACAAAAGAAGCAACACCCTGTCATTTGATTGATAAACATCTTAAATTTATTTGGAAAGTGCATCACACACATTTGCAGGGTAGGTGTATGAAATAACTTTTAATTCTTAAGTTTTTATTGGTACATTTTAGGTATACAATACATTTACATTTATCACTGGATGTTTGTACCTGTACATGATGTATCTTGATTCTTATTTTTTCCCCATTACCTGTGCGCCCTTCACCCCCTCCATCCTTCCCTATTTACAGAGACATCATTTCCATTTTTCTCTTTTCTCATAATTTTTCCTTTCCCTTCTTTCCTTTCCCCTTCCCCTCCCTTCACCCCCTACCTCTTTGGACCTTTTTTCCTATTTCAAATTATCAATTATTCATTTTAACCCTTATTTACACTTTCTTAAAGGACAAACAAGACACTTTTACAGTGCTTGCCTCAGGGAAGAGGAATTAGGTATTAGTTGAGCAGAAGATAAACTTCATGGCACACGCTTAAAAATCAAGTTAATTAAAAAACACGTAAGAGAATCATACAAAGGCATTAAAATTAAAGAGATGTGCACGGAGGAAAATTTTGCTCCTAATCCATCCTCTACTCACATAGTCCTACACGTAGCTTTATTTCCTTGAGTAATTTTTGCAAAAACCAATGCATCAATCCTCTACTTCTACATGAGGACTGCATTCTTTCTACATTCTTCTGCCAGCGTTTTATGCACACTCTTTTTTGCCATGAAGCAATCCGTCCCCACCCGCCACAGCACAGAACTAACACGAGCGTATCAGCGGATACCGCCCCTTAACCCTCCTTCGTCGGGCCCACGTGCTCTCAAGGCCCCCTTCCGGGGCTGTCCGGCGATGCCTATCCGGAAGAACCAGCCCGAAGCCCCGCCCACTCTCCCCTCGCTGGCCTCTGGACGCCAGTCTCTGCTCATGACTCGGCGCACGGCGCCTCAGGCAGTGCGCCGGACAGCCTGGCCTCTTGCGCGCCGGGGGCCTCGGAGGACCCCAGCGACAGCTGTGGCGTAGAGCCGGGTGGACGCGGCGGCGGCGCCTGGAAGAGATTGCACCGGTTGCCTGTGGGACGCACTTCTGTGGTAGCTCTCGCCACACTGGCTGATTGCTGTGTACCTGGAGCCATGTCTGTGAGCGAGATCTTCGTGGAGCTTCAGGGCTTTTTGGCTGCCGAACAGGACATCCGAGAGGCGAGCCCCCTTCGTCTTATACTCTTTCCCCTCCTAGCTGGGGGCCCCCGCCTGGCCCTCCACCGTCGCTCATTCTAGGGCAGTGGAGAAGCCTCCGAGGGTGGTTTGCTTCCTCTCTAGTTTCAGGTTAGGGCGCCTCTCCTCCCCCGCTCCCGCCCCCAGTTCTGCTTCTCTGTCCTGATTCTGTGTTATGGGTCTCGGCTTCTCAGCATCACTTGCCTCTTTTGAGTGTCACTTTTCCTCCTTTTCAGCACTTGTTTATGTCGAAGATTGGGTTAATGCATAGGACTCAGCCAGTGCATATTTCCTGTATTTGTTGTTGCTGTCCTAAAAGCACGTTTCATTCAAACTCTTTCCCTCTTTCAAACTGTCCCGTGGTTTTCCATCCCAAATAGGATAAAAATACAGACTGTAGTGTAGTCCCCATGGTCTCTCTCAAGTCTCGTTTTACGGTATTTTCTCTTGGGTATGTATGCGTACAAAGGAATATATTTATGTTTTCTTATTGAACACTTCAGCTCCTTTTTGTTCTTCTACTGCCCCAGATAGTTTCCTGTCCCAGGACTCTTGCATGTATTGTTCGCTTCTTGGGAATTTGCGTCTTTCCTGTTCCTTTAATCCTTATTTCGTATTTGTCTCCTTGACCCCACAATTGAAGTGGCTTCTTCTGTTATGTTTTCTTTTAGCACATTAACCTTTCAATAACTTTGATGGTTTTTTAAAGTCTCCCATTATATGCCAGAGAGCCCGAGGGAAAGGACCCCTATTTATACAGTGCTGAGCACATAAATATACTCATTGAGTATTTGTAAAATGAATTAATGGAAAATATCCAACCTTTGTGTTGCATTTAACTCTTCATATCATAAAGTGCATTCACATGGTTATGTATTCTAGTCATTGTGTTCTGGTTAGATAATTGGGGTGGGTGGGTAGCTAGTATCCTTCGAAGGCTGTGAGAAGAATTTTTAAGGCTTTTTAGTGACTTTCTGAAGGTCTCATAGAGGAAATCCGTGGAAAAATCAGAATTCAAACCTTTTTTTTTTTTTTAATACAGGTTCAGTCCTTGTGAAGCTCCTTAGTGTTTTGAATGTATATGAAAGTGGTAGATTAAATATATTATGCTATCTAGTGTGATTGGTATGAGTCTGTGATAACGATTATGTTGACTTTGTCTGACTTTAATTTTTAATTCTTTCTAGGAAATCCGAAAAGTTGTACAGAGTTTAGAACAAACAGCTCGAGAGATTTTAACTCTACTGCAAGGGGTCCATCAGGGTGCTGGGTTTCAGGACAGTAAGTTCTTTGAGTAAACTTTTATCTGATTTATTCATCTCTTATTTGAGTTTCATCCAGAAGATATCCCTAGTTTAAATGATTTTATTATGATAAATGTTCATTATGTTTATGTAGAGTAAAAATTAGAGTAGTACTAGTTTAATCATTTTATAGGTTTAAAATGTGTTTTGATTTTCTACTTTTGAATAATGTAGTTTAAATAGGAATGTTTTATAGTGTGATGGAATTGTATTGACATTAATTAGTTATTTAATAACTTTTACATATCTAACAACTTTTATTTGGTGGTCGTGCGTGCACGCGTGCGTGTGTGTATATATGTGTGTATATGTCTGTGTGTGTTTGAAATGGTGTCTGGCTATGTTGTTCAGATTAGTCTCGAACTCCTGGGTGCAAGTGATTTTCCCACCACAGCTTCCTGTGTAAATGGGTGCGGGCCACTGCACCCAGCTTATGTGTTTGAATCCAAACTTCTAATGATTGAATAACTATTGTATGCATATGTAGATATGAGGTGGCCAGTGTAAAATGTTCTCTAATGAAGTTATGGTCAGCCCCTTAAATGAGAGTCAAATATATCAAGTTTAGACATGGAACCTATGTTGTAAAATATATGATAGCTAAAACAACTGAAATTATTTTCAGATGGAGAGAAATACAATGTAGTTTATAGTTGTCAGCAGCAAGTCATTTACTCTGAGTTGGTTCATTTGATAGAGAATAATTGGTAAAAGTTTTTTTTGACCAAATGTGGGAGCTAGGAGTCCAACTTTAGGCATCTTCTTAGGACTGAATAGGAAAGCAACTGATGTGCAGCCTCTTAAGGATGGAGTTATTTATGACACCTTACAAATTACCAGTGTCTTTATTAACACACCTTTTCAGGGAGTTTTTATTTTTCAGTATGGTTAATCAGGGAAATTAGGTGTAGGATTTTGACAGCCAAGATGTGTATTTGGTTGTGAGATTAAAAAAAAAATTAGCTAATTTTTAGGTAGACTACAGATTTAGCAAGAACTGTATTTGAAATTTGCTAAGTTTTTAATTATTATGTTTGATTATCTTTTGTGGTCAGTTCCAAAGAGGTGTTTGAAAGCTCGAGAACATTTTGGGACAGTGAAAACACATCTAACATCATTGAAGACCAAGTTCCCTGCCGAACAGTATTACAGGTTTGTAAGAAAAATAGCATTATTTTGTAATATTAGGTTAAAAAACAGCTGAAGAAAAACTACAGATACTGAATGATTACTTATCACTAAATAAAAATCTCTGTGTGTAGAAGAAATGGTAAAAAGAATCATGCTAATGGTGGCAACAAAACTGATAATTTTGTTTTTCTCCATTTTACTTTGAAAAAAATTTTAAGGAACGTGCATTACTTGTGCAGTGAAAAAGTGATTAAGAAAGTATCTGTTGTTTGAAGATCAAAATTTAGAATATCTTTTTACTATACTCAAGTTTCCTATGCAATCGAGTGAACTATGCTTATGCTATAAAGCAGTGACAGCGAACCTTTTAGAGCTTTCAGTGATAACAAACAGCCTGCTGCAGTACGTGTGCTGTAGGTTTACCACCACTGCTAGAAAGATTATAAGATTAGGTGGCAGTATATATATGGAGTTGAGGTTGGTTTTCTTTTTGTGTGTGGGTGTGCTGGTGATTGAACCCAGGGCCTTGTACATCCTAAGCAAGTGCTGTACTATTGAACTACATCCCTAGCCATTTTTTAACTTTTGAGACAAGGTCTTGCTAAGTTGCCCAGGCTGGTCTTGAATTTGAAATCCTCCTACTTCAGTCTCCTGAGTAGCTTGGATTACAGGCATGTACTGTGTCTGGCTATCCAGTTGAGGTTCACTTCAGAGATTGAATTTTGCTGCCAAAGGACATAATAGTATTTAGATAATGTTTTAGACTAGTCTTGAACCCCTGGGTTTAAGTGATCCCTCTGCCTCAACCTGCTGAGTGCTGAGATTGTAAGCATTCACCTCACTGACCAGTGGTACCCTAAGTTTTAAAGTCCTCTGTTTAGTGATTGCAAGTGATAATTCTGTGAGTCAAGATTTTCTTGATATCCTAAACTTGAAGTCTAGGGATAGGTTGGATTTGGAGGCTGATACACAATTATAGTTGGCATCAGTCTTTACTTGCAAAGTTTTATTTTTCTCAGAGCAGTATCATTATTCTTACAGATTAAACTTCTTTTATTTTTGGTACCGGGGATTGAACTCAGGACCTTGTGCTTTCGAAGCAGGCGGTGGAACCACTGAGCTAAATCCCTGGCCCCTGGATTAAACTTCTTAAGCACATTGTCCTGTCATTCATAATCTTTAATTGTAAATTTTCATAATCATCAAAATTAGATTGTGTTTCTCATTATTACTGATAATTAAATGTTACCAGTTTGAACTTGTAAAATTCCATGCCTGTTCCATTTGATATGTTTGAATATCTTGTTACTCTTACATGTTTTATGTAGTAGGATTTTACATAAGATTTTATTTGAAAGTATCCCATTTCCAAGCTGTTTAGATATGACTGTACTGAACCCATCTTTGAAGGTCCCAAACCTCACAGTATAAATATACTTATTGTCCTGCAGGTTTCATGAGCACTGGAGGTTTGTGTTGCAGCGCTTGGTCTTCTTGGCAGCATTTGTTGTATATTTGGAAACAGAAACACTAGTGACCCGAGAAGCAGTTACAGAAATTCTTGGCAGTAAGTGTCTCCATTGGTGGGATCTACAGAATCAGGCATGATAGCTTAGTTTTTGGTGGGAGGAGCTGTTGCTTGTACTTTCTATTAAAATAAATGAAAACTAAATAGAAAACTTTTTTCTTGGAAACACAAAATCTAAAAGAGTAGCTTGGTCACTTATATGTAGGTGCTTCTTTTTCGCTTAAAATTTAAAAAATTTTCAAGCTGGGCATGGTGGCAGCATGTCTGTAATCCCAGCACTTGGGAGGCTGAAACAGGAGGATCTCAGCGAGTTTGAGGCTAGCCTGGGCTACATAGTTCAAGGCCAGCCTGAACTACATAGTGAGACCCTATCTCAAACACTTCCCCCTCCCAAAATTCTAGTATCCAGAAAAGTTGAAAGAATAATATAACAAACACCTATTTGTAGCTGCTTAGAGTCACTACTTGTTAACAATTGCCTGCTCTTCTCACTTTGCATGTGTCTGTATAACTATTTGGAAAAGTGTATAGATTTCATGGGCTGGGGATTTAGCTCAGTGGTACCACTGCCTGCCTCGAAAGCGCAAGGTCCCAAGTTCAATCTCTGGTAACAACAACAAAAAAAGCATACAGATTTCATGACTTCTTTTGAAACTGCTTTAGCTTGTATCTTCTAACAAGAAGGATGTTTTCTGACATAACTAGGTACTGTTCTTGCTGGCATTACTTTTTGAGAGGGACTAGAAGTAAAAATTGAATTTTGGTTAAATGCTTGCAAAGTCTTCGTTGAGGTCTACTTGCCAAAGGTGTGAACATCTTATGAAGCCAGTAAAGATTTATCTTTTCTTCACTTACTTTGAAAGAATTTTTTTTTTGTACATGTGTGCATGCGTGTGTATTTGTATTTATATAAATATGTATTTATATTCTTAGTCTTAAATTGCATTCACATTATGATTTTGCCTTTATTTTGGTATTTTTTAGTTGAACCAGATCGAGAGAAAGGTTTTCATCTGGATGTAGAAGATTATCTCTCAGGAGTTTTAATTCTTGCTAGTGAACTGGTAAGACACTCAGTAATTTGCTGCATGCTTTCTTAATCTTCATGCTTTGCACTAATTTTTAAATGGGTACTAAAACTTAGGAAGCCTCAATTCTTTTTTTTTTTCAACCGGGGATCAAACTTGGGACCTTGCTCTTTCGAGGCAGGCAGCAGAACCACTTAGCTAAATCCCTGGCCCTAATAGTTCACTCTTTCTTTTTTTTTTTTGGTACCAGGAATCGAACTTGGGTCCTTGTGCTTGCGCAGCAGGCGGCGAAACCACTGAGCCAAATCCCCGGCCCTCTCAATTCTTTTTTAAATCATCTGTCAGTCATGACTGCATTATGGTTTAATAGGCATCAAAGAAATGCCAGTTGAAATGATGACAGCTGTGCACATTTACTAATATATAATTTTATTTATTTTTTTGGAGGTACTGGGGATTGAACTCAGGGACTTGCATATGCTAAGCATGTGTTCCACCATAGAGTTACATACATCCCAGTTTTGTAAAAATTTTTTTTTTTTTCAGACAGAGTCTCAGTAAGTTGCTATGTTAGCTTTCCTGTTGCAACTTAAAGGAGGAGAGATTTATTTTGACTCACAGTTTCCCTGGGTTCAGTCCATGGTTGAACAGCTCCAAAGCAGAAATGGCATGATGGAAGGGCCTGGTAGAGGAAAGCTGCTCCCATCATGGCAGCCAGGAAGCAGAGAGAGAAGGGAGGAGCCAGGAACAAGTATATGCCCTTCCATGTCTGCCCTCAGTGACCAACCTCTTTGAGCCAGATCCCGCCTTTGGACAGCACAGTCAGCTCTGAACTCAACAGTGGACTGATTCAGTGATGAGTGTCAGTGCCCCATGATCCTGTCACCTTTCAGGAGGTGACTGAACTGGAAACTTTCAGGGGGCATTTTAGATCTAAACCATAGCAGTTGCCCTGACTAGGCTTGAACTTGTTCCTCTTCCTGCCTCGTCTCCCAGGTAGCTGGAATTATATGCATGAACTCCTGTGCCTAATCTATGAATTTTTAAAAGTTTATAATACCTCTTCCTCTAAATATACTGACAAGACATGTATTCCTGATAAGTGTGTTAATTCATGTAATGATTTTAGATAATAGCTAATTTATATAATTGTATAAGATACTGTTATCCTTTTTAAGTTGTTCTTATTCTTCATTCCCTGAATCCCTCTTAGGAAATTTTTCTGTAAAAATAATTTTACAGAATAAAGAAAGCTCAATAGAGTGTTGAGTAGTTGTGACAGACTGTGAAACTGCTGAAGTGAACATGTTTTACTCTCTGGCTCTTTACAAAGTACACCTAGTCTTGCTCAAGAGAAAGTATTCCAGGGCTAGTATAGTGCTTCTTTAATTTTTTGGCCCTGTATTCTTCTAGCTTGTAGCTTCTTTCTCATGCTCCAAAACTTGTTGTGTCTCTGATGATTCACGTCTTCATTCCACAATAGATGAATTAGGTAAAAAGGGTGGATCCTCACTTCAAGGATGTTTGTCTCAAGCTCTATGCACAGCTCATATTTGACATTGTAGTGCCTTGGGGCTGGGGATTCAACTGAGTGATAGAGTGCTTGCTTAGCATGTGCAAGGTCCTGAGTCCCATCTCTAGCACTGCCCGCCCCCGCCACGCCAATGCTAGTGCTTTGTTGGTAGGGGAGGAAGTGGAGTCTATTGGGGCAGGCATGTAGGTGGTGAAAATTTGAGGAATTTGGACTGAGGAAGGTAGGGAAAAATGGTACTGGGGCCCACTGGCAGGCTATGCCACTTGCCTAAGGCTTGTTGGAGATATCAGACCGGTAAACTTGAATTCTAACCCTTTACCAGTGTAAGTGTAAAGTGAGGTGTCTTTAATACCACATATGCTGTGAATGCATTAAATGGTTAGATTAGGGAAGCTTGGAAGTGGGGGGGTTTATGGTGAAGAGGAATTTTGAGTTGGGTCTTGAAATTAGTCTTACTGTTGTTCAAGACAGTGTTGGACTGAATTAAGTTTAGCTTCTTTTCCTGTGTCTTAGTGATTTTAGGTGACTGGAGTTGCAGCTCAGCAAGTGAGCTCTAGAAATGTGATCATTTCTAGATTCAAGAAGTTAGAGCTGTTGTGATTACCCTGACATTTCTTTCTTCTGGACATTAGCTGATGAGCTGTAAAGTTGACGCTTCCTAATTTAACACACTTTATGGTACAGTAGCCAGTTTAAGACATTACAGAAATTTTAGAAGACATTAATCATACTAAACCTGTATTTGACAGGAAATATCTCCTTCCACATGAGAGTCTTTTCAAAGAAGCTTCCGTACTGGCTGTCTTACACCTGCCCTGAGCTGAGAACATCAGAGTAGCTGTCACAGCTTGAGGTTCTAGTTGTTGTGACTTGGGAAGATGCTAAAGAGGAGCCACATTGTAATGCCCGTTTTTCTCTTCCTGTGCAGTCAAGGCTGTCTGTCAACAGTGTGACTGCTGGAGACTACTCCCGGCCCTTGCACATCTCCACCTTCATCAATGAGCTAGATTCCGGTTTCCGCCTTCTCAACCTGAAAAACGACTCTCTGAGGAAGCGTTATGATGGCTTGAAGTATGATGTGAAGAAAGTAGAGGAGGTGGTTTATGATCTCTCCATCCGGGGCTTCAATAAGGAAACAGCAGCAGCTTGTGTTGAAAAATAGGAGGCTCTCCCTGCTCCTGGCCTTGCTGACCCAGCAGTTGCCAGGGATGGGTGAGCACAGAGTGCCTCTTTCCGTAGTTAGGATGCCCAGTTGCTAAGCACTGTGCTTTATTTTCTTAATCAGTTGTGTGCTGTGAGTACCAGAATCAAAACACTTTTGGGAGTTAAAATAATTAGCCTTTACACGGACAGAGTTTTCATTGTTGTTTTGGTGAATTTGCTCTGTAATTTGTTGTATTTCAGTTTTGTCAAAGAGTGTAAATGTCAGTTTCTTGGTAAAGTCCTTTTCTTGCTTACTCTGACTGTTGATGTACTGATTGAGAATTTATTGTGTCATCTGTGATTCTTCCAGAAGTGACACTTAATATTTTCTATATTCACGTTGGCCATCCATTCCCAGGTGTAGCCTGGATACAGTATAAAAATAGGTAATTAAAAAGGATGGTGACAAGCAAAGAGAACATACTTTTTTCTTCCTTACTTTAAGCTTTGTGAGTAAATCAGATGTTGAATTTTTTGCCAAGGGAATTATAGCCCTGGTTTCTTTCTCACTGCCATCAAAATCTAAAAGATTAAATTGCAAAATCAAGCTCCAACAGATTATTTTGGAAGATTTTTGTATTACGGGATTTAGTAACATCTTAATTGGTTATACCAGGTGGGGAGTTGGGCTTGATGTTCTAAAACACCTCTGCTTTCTGATGTTGCCTTAACATTCTGCTGTTGCAGCAATTAAAATAGTCTTCACACACATCTTGAACTGACACTTAATGTGATATATTCTTAATCTATGAAACGTTTTCCCTAGCAGCCAGCTAGACCAATTGGTCTGGGACTATAAAGCTATCCTTACGTGTTAATTAGCAATACCTCAGTGAGTATGTTTTTAAAGAATAATGTTATGCTTGGTCTTGAAGAAAGATAAAACATCAGCTTAAAATTTTTTCTTAGTGCCCCCATTTCCTCCCCACTTTCAGATAATAATGAGACCTTGCCATGTAACTCTTGCTGTTGAATTGAAATTACTAAAATGGTGACTTAGGCTGGGTTGTAGCTCAGTGGTAGAGCACTTGCATAGCATGCCCACCCGTACAATGGTGACTTAATTCACAGTTCTTTGGCACTCTCTGAAAGGAAGTTGCTAATGTTTCCAGAATAATATGAAGTATTCAAAAATATTACTGTTTCTTGCCTAATACCAGTTTGGGCTTCCTCTTTGTGCGATGGGATATTTGCCATTGCTTTCATAGCTTTGACCACACCAAATTAAGGAATGACTGCATTTTTTTATCCTGAGGAAACAAGTGGAAAAAAGGCATGAGTAGTTTTGCATGTTTGGCTTTTAGAACAATTTTTTTGACAGTTCTTTTTGCAGTTTGTAGAAAAGATGTTAGGTTGTTAAAAATGCTTAGGATAGTTGCTTAAAATGTGCAGTAATAGCATTGCCTGGATTGAGTATAAAAGGATTTTTTTTAATGATCAGATACAGGCAGTAAAGTTCTTGCCAGAAGTTGTGGATTTTGGGGGAGGGGAGGATTGGTGGAATGGGGCCTTGCTATCTTGTCCAGGCTGTTCTTGAACTCCTGGGCTTAAGTCACCTCCTGTCTCAGTTTCCGAGCAGCTGGGACTACAGAGGCATGCCACCTTGCCTGGCTCTTGAAATTTCAGTTTTAACCCACTTTTAAGTGGAACACATTCTGGTTTTCAGTTCTGTTTGAGAATTTAGAAGTGTTGTGTTTATAATTATTCAGTTATATTCACTGCTGGCTTGTAAAGCAATAAAATGCTTTTTTTTGGTCTTTGTAACTTAGGGTGCCGCTGTGAAAACTCTTCTGTGTGGAGAATAAATTTTTACTTTTTTTTGAGGTTGAAAACCCAGGAATGATAAGCATGTGTTTTGTAGTGATTACTCTAACCAAAAGATACCAGCCATTGTTGAATGCTTTATTATAAACTGCAAGTGACATTGTGTGATCTGCCTTGATGGGACTTCACTTGATTGGGGAAGTATTTGAGCTGAATGTGTTGCGATACCATGCTGTTTCATACAGCAGAATTAACTTTTTCTTTTGTGGTCCCAAAGATTGACCCCTGGGACTTGCACATGGTAAGCATGTGCTCTACCCTGAGCTATATTCCTAGCCCCCAGAATTACTCTTATCAGTTTTAGAAAATAAAGTAGGTTAGAAAATGTAGAGGTGAAGGAAGGGTTGTTTTTTCATGGATGTATAAAAAGAAAACAAGACGTAAGTATTTGGTGGGATTTGTTCTGTGTTAAATGATAATATAAGTAATGAAGGATAGTTTCATCAGTGTTTTGAGACCTTTACTCATACAGGTGGCTGAAGACATAAGACACTATGAAAGTTGTGTACTCACAAATTACAGCTTGCTTGTTTCTTGATCTGAAGTGAACTATTTGTTTTGGATAGAGCATCATTGCCATGTCTGATACTGAAGTAAGACTTCTCGTTAGCCTGAAATAAATTTTCTTAATATACAGTATAATAAACATTAAATGAGCAAAAATGAATAATCTAGGCTGTAACAACGGTAACAAATGATTAAGATACAATTGCCAGGGCTGGCTCCTTGAGGATGGAGCGAGGGAGAGGTGACCAGCGTCCCCGCCAGGTTTCTTTCCCTGGGTGAAAAAGTGGGTGCTGTTAACTGAGGTGGGAAATGTAGGAGGAAATGCTGCGCCACAGTGGCTGGGCAGCTGAAGCCTTTGCTTGTGGATGCGTTGGATTTGTGATGCTTGTGGAGCAGGTAGGTGAGAAAATTCTAAGTGACAAATTCTCCCGGTAGAATAAAAGGTGAGTCACAAATTGAGGACAAACATTGGTCAACAGCATTGTTTAACCAGGAGGTAGAAGGAATAGAATGCATAAGGAAGTAGAGAAAGGATCTGAAAGGTTGGCAGAGAAAGTGAAGAGTGAAGAGTGGCTTGTCACAGAGACCAGGAGAATAAAGGGTCTTAGGAAGATTTCGGGTGAGAGATTTAAAATACATAATTTCACAGCCTGAGAGCCCAGGACTACCTGTCCGCCTTGGCCATGCTATGCTATGCTATGCTGTGCTGTGGTAGGACTCCAGAGCTTGTAGTCACGGGACACTCTCACTTTTGGTCCCTTTGTATTGCAGATTAGCTGGGGATCTGCTTCACGTTGCCCCTATCTAGGCTCAGCCATTGCCAATCATGGTGTGAGGGGGAAAGAGCTGTGGAGATTCTTACACAAACATCCTCTGGTTTGGAAGTGTGGCCCTGCTACACACAGTAAAAATGGTAATTTTGTCTAGCTTTTTAAGAAGCTACTAACCTGTTTCCCAAAGTTACTGCACCATTTTTTATTCCTACAGTGATGTATGAGGATTCCTTTCTATAAATTAAAATTGAAGGCAATAATAGACACAATGTTGTAATAATAGTTCGTAATGGCTAAATTAACTCGTGAATGGTTGCTATTGGAATTTATGATATACATTATAGCTTGATCTAGTTCGTAAGTGAAGTAGGACTTAGAAAAGCATGGAACTAAGAAGAAGGTCATGGTGGGTAGAATATTGAAACCAAAGCAGAAATATATCCCATTTAATGAGGGTGGGGATATCACTCACTCTAGTGGAGGGAAAAATCTGGCAAGGTTAGAAAAGCCTAAATTGAGTGGTTAGGGAGTTTGGATTTCAAATGATAGACTTTGGAGGACAGTTTTTTGAAGCAGGGAGGGAGCAACTTTGGAGCCAGACAGCCATCCTTTCAAATCCTGCCTGTGTCATGTTATTAATGGGGAGAGACCCTAGTCAGGGAGATGTGTGAGCAAGCTCTTGCTCTTGGGTAACAAGGGTCATATTGTGTAGCTGGTGAAGGGCACAGCAGAGTAAGGTGTAGATAAAGTACACTGCAGAAAAAAACTTAAATCAGCCTGCTGACTGGTGGGGTTGGAATCATAACAGAAGGAGTTGGGAGGAGTTAGAGGTACCCAGGCTTCTCAAAGAATAAATGTAGTGAAATTGCATCTAGATTCTGGGGTAAGAGAAATGCAGTTTTGCAGGTGTTGGGTTAGCTGTATGGTGGGACATAACACAGGCCACGGAACTTTTTGGTCTAGAATTTTAGGAGCCTGGAGTTGAGGGAGTCCTTTAGATAGAGTGGACATATGAGCTTGTGACTGCAAAGGAGGGGACTGTGGGCCAGAAGTAGAGGGGCATGTGCTAGTAATCAATGCAGGGAGTCCCAGGATCTGACTGAAGAGGTCAAGAAGGTGGGAGAGGAGGCAGAGGCCTGTGTCCCAGGCTGCTTAAGCAGAATCTGGGACCCAGGTGCAGCACATGGTATTTTCTTGGGAAATCTTTTACTTATTGTAAGGTTTTGATGGAAGGGAAATAGATGTGAAAACGTAGAGTCCCCAAACAAGAAAGGGGCTCCAAAGAAAATGCAAAGGAAGTATTTTACTCAGACCCTGATATTGGCTACTCACGCTTATCTGGTGTCATTTAATATTAATTAACATTGACCCACTGCCATCTACTCTGGCTGGAGTTCTGCATTCATCCATGGCTGCCGTGTGTTCTGTGACAGAGTGCTGGCCTTGCTGTCGGGACCTACCAGCTGGACCGGTTCAGAGGTTGGAGAGATGCCCCTTCAGCTTCCTCTGCCATGTTCCTGTCGTTAGACCTTTCTTTGCTTACCCTGACAATGGAAGTGAAGCCAGAATATTTCACCGTCAGGAAAAGCAAAGAGTGGGGTGTTTGTTTTTGGTTTCTGGAGAAAGCCTGCAAAATTGTTATCATTCATTAAGGGGATTGTTTTGGGAGCACGGTCAATGCGTTGGGTCCTTCTGCCTGATAAACTATTAGACCCAGACCAACACAACTAAGACTAATAGCCTTTGTTAAAAATAAGTGATCCTTTTAGCTTTACTTCCTGTATGCCCAAGTTAACTTTGAAATCAGCAGGGATGGTTTGAGGTTCTCTTCCTTTGACTGTGCCTCAGAGAGTTCAGCCATCAGTGTTCTTGGGACAAGTGCTGTCGTGGGCACCAGTGGGGAGCCAGCAGGAGTGCTGCCCAGGAGGAGAAGGGTTGTGTGGCCTAAGGTGCCTTTCCCTGTCCGATTTGCAGTCCCGCCCCTCAAGGATGAGGACATAGCTTTCTGTTTAATAAAAGTGGCCAAATGGGTGCCTGGGTTCTTGGCAGCCTGGCCTGTGTCATCAAGCAGCCCCACCTTTCCTTGAACTGAACACTGGAAGTATTTCTCCAGATACCTTCACTGAGGAGAAACAAAAGGAAATGGTTGGCACAGGCAGTTTTGAGCTGACTCCAGGAGCATAGCTTTGATTTCAATCTCCATTTTGAAAATATACTTTGGAAGGAGGGAGGGAATAATTGATACTCCCTGGTACTCTGTCAAAGAGGTAGTAGGGGTGGTAGAGACACTTTTTGGAGGATATTTAAATGTGTATATCATTATTTTGTGGTGGATTATCTTTTTCTTTTCTTTTCTTTTTTTGGTACTGGGAATCAAACTCAGGACCTTGCCCTTTTGAGGCAGGCAGGAGCACCACTGAGCTAAATCCCTGGCCTATCTTTCTTTCCTTTCCTTCCTTTCTTTCTCTCCTTTCTTTCTTTTCTTTCTCTCCTTTCTTTCTTTTCTTTCTCTCTTTCTCTCTTTCATTCTCTCTCTCT
>NW_004624732.1:23401043-23431729 GCF_000247695.1 Heterocephalus glaber | reverse complement strand
TATGGATATTGCTGGCAGTAAAAAAGAATTTATTGTATGGACATATGCTACAATCAAGATGACCTTTGAAAACACTCTGCTGGGCCGGGGATTTAGCTCAGGGGTTCCAGCGCCTGCCTTGCAAGCACAAGGTCCTGAGTTCGATCCCCAGTACCAAAAAAAAGAAAAGAAAAGAATACACTGTGCTAAGTGAGGAAAGGCAATCACAAAAGACCATAGCCTCCTACACAGTACTGCAATGGGCTACTACTTCAGCAAGCAGGATGGGGAGAGTCTGTGGAAGAGACCCTAGGGAGGGACTGAGAGAACTGGTACCCACATAGAGATGGGTAGCGGATTCTGATCAGGAGATATGGCTAGTGTCTAGGTTGGGTTAACCATGCTGCTGCCCTGGGGACACTGGGAAAGGGGTCACTTGTGTGTGTTAGAGAAAGACTTGGAGAGAGGCATAGCAGTGGGACTTGGCATGCTTATACTGGGCCATGTAGCTTGGAGGCATCTTTTAAAACATTTTTATTTTTATTAGTACATGTTTGTAGTATATAATGATTACACTCATCATGGGGAGGCATCTTTGCTCTTGTTAATTAGGGAACTGATGGGAAAAATCCACTTAAATTCTATAGCTCAGATTATTGTTGTCTTTGACCCCTTGAATGGCCTTTTGGGTTATATCCTGCAGGTTGGGTATCTGGTAGCTACTCATGATTAGTTAGAGCCTTTAGTTGCAAAAATTTGAAACTTTAAAAAGGAGTTTATTGAACAGGCATGGAGCATCTTGCAGAAAAAGAGCTTATGGAGTGTAATTTAAAAATTTTTTGCAAAGTGTGTATAAAATTTACTATTTTAGCCATTTTTAAGCAAACAGTTCTGTGGCAATTGAGTATATTCTCACTGTGTAGTCAGCATCACCATTATCTTTCATCTTCTCCAACTGAAATTCTCTACCAATTAAACAGTAGTCCCCTTTTCCCCCCTTCCTGCAATTCCTAGTAACCACCACTCTACTCTCTTGGACTAGTCTAGGTACCTACTGATAAGCCTGCCCTTTGTCTGCCCCCCCACCCCCACCCCTGTCCCAGCCACCTGAGTTCCTGGAATGCAGCCTGAGCCTGGGGAATAATACCTACTCTGTTAAAACACGACACACTTAACCTACTTGCTAGGTCACAACACTCATTGCTATAGCCAGATACTCAGACATTCTCCCTCCCCCAGTCTCACACTCTCCTTTGCCTGACTCCACCTAAGGCCATCCCACTGATCCCCCTAGCTCTATCCATAAAAGACCTAGCTCGATAAACTGGACTTGACTGTCCTATGGAGTTATTACAGGAGGTCCCACCTGGAACCCCCAAATTCATGCTTGCTGTATTCTCTACTGGGTCATCACTGTTTACTTAACATTTGGTGTCAAAAACCTGGGAGGTAGCAGTCTAGAATGCCCCTGCTCCAGCATGTGGCTCCTCCACCTCTACTCCTTCTGGCAATAAGAGCCAGGGGCCTCATTGCCTCCAGCCCACCAGAGACCTCTTCTCAACATCTCCACCTATAGCCTGCTGTTCAAGATTGTGGGGTGAGCCCTCTTGGGGAGCAGTTGAGAGTATCTGTCCCTCTGTTCCATTGTCTAAGTCCTAATTAAGCCTAATTTCTGGCCTCAGCCTAGACAGAACAGACCTACCTGGACACAGGTTACTCTGCTTGTCCTTCATTCTGGCTTTTGGTGTTCATCTGGGGGACACTCTTTTTGATCCTGATCCCTTCTTCCCATTGGACACTCTCAGCCCTAACCCACCATGGGAGGAACTGCCTCTGCCCCTCCTAAAGATAACCTCAGTAACCTGTCTCAACTTGGTCTTCAATCCTATCTCAAGTCAAAATACCTTGTCTTTTCTCATAATGTGGCCAGGCCACATTACAAACTAGATAATGGCTCTCTTTGGGCAGAACATGGTTCATTCATTTTTCACATCCTCTCCAATCTTGACTGCTTTCTTCAGAGTTCAGGCAGATGGGGAGAGGTCCCCTATGATCAGACCCTTTTCACCCTCTACTCTCATCCCACCGCTCACTCTACCTCACACTAGATAATGGCTCACACCACCTTCTCCACGCCCGCCTTCAGCCCCAGACTCTTCCTCACACAAAAACTTTGATCCCACAAACAAACCTTTCCCTCCACACCCTTTGCTCCCTCTCTCACTGCCTATGACCCATTCTTGCTCTGACAGATGACCCCTACGGCGTCCACCAAGTCCCCTGACCCAGAACCCTTTTATTCTTTGTGAGAGGTTAATGGCACTAATGACCCTATCCACATCCACATTTCCTTCTCCCTCTCCAATCTCTTTCAACTGAAAGCTCGCCTCAGTTCCTTCTCATCAAAGCCGTCATGATATGTTAAGGAATTCACTCATCTCACTCCTTCTTTTGACCTTGTTGGCGCCCTATTGGAATTAGTCTCACCACCACTCTCCTCCCCGATGAGGGACAAGTTTGGATGATGGCTGCTTTTATAGCCAGTGAGGCCCACACCCAGGATAATCACAAAGGCCCCAGGACAGTTGCTGTTCCTAGCATTCCTGGTGATTCCCCAGTATCCTATTCCCTTCCTTGGACAAAACCTCCTTTTTGAGCTCTGGGCAACGGTCGGTCATCTTCCAAAAACCTCCTTCCTTCTCCACACTTTCTATCCTTCTTATTCCTTCTTTTGATCACTCACCTCTGTCCCAATTCCCCAAACTTTTTCACCTTCACATAGTCACCTGACCCTGTCTCGAGCCATACACCCTCAAGGATTTAGAGACAGCCCCTACTTACTCAGTCAGGCTCTCAGCCACAATCTTGAATGGACTCCACCTCTCAGCAGTAAAGTGCTCCAGTATGTTCCTGATATCTTAATCTACAGCCCCTTTCTCAAGATTTTCCCTCAGACACCTCTCTTTCCTCTCCTACAGATACTGTGCCTCACCTTCCAAGGTACAGTTAGTCCAGACTACCATTCAATACCTGGGGCTTGGGCCATCACAGCCAATCACAAAGTTCTCATTCAATCAATTCCCCTTCCCACAAACCAAACTCCTCTCATTCCTCAGTCTAGCTGGCTTTCTCCACCTCTGGGTTCTCAACTTAAGCTTCATGGCCAGGCCCCTGCATAATGCCTCCCAAAATACCCATACTCTCATGTTGTCCCTGTCTCAGGATCCCAATCACTTCCTTCCAAAAACCACAGACAAAGGTCACAGCCCTAACACTTACCCTGGCTTCTCCCCAGCTTTCTCACTCTCACCCAAATTCCAAAAGACCCCAATCACCTTGTTCCCAGATCTCAGCCATTAAACTCCACTGTCCCTGGCCAAACTCATTACCCCTGGCCCTCCTCCATACAGGAGCCCTGCCAAAACACCCCATAGGCCTGAGTCCTTTTCAGCTAATATATGATTGCCCCTTTCTTCTGGGCCCCATTTTCCCCACTCATTCCCTACCCCCACTCACTTCAGGCCTTTTAAGCCCACCTACAAAGCTCTCTTCTTCCCAGCCTTCACAGTCACTATTCCCCTCCCTCTCCCCCTTGGGCAACAAAAATGCCACTATTGAACCGACATAACAGAGACCCTACATGGTCAACTTTACCACCTCCCTGCTGTTCTTCCCACTCTGTCCTTATTACTACATTAAAACTCAAGAATGACAGACTGTTCTGCACCTCCTCCCTGCAGGTTTATCCTTAAAGCTACCTGTTGTTCTCATGACTGACTCACTCCCTGAATTTGCTTGCTTTACCTTTTCCCTTGTAGAGCTCAACTTTGCTCCCCAAAATAATCACTGACCTCTGGCTCCAGGACACCTTCATCAAGTTCAGTCAAACCCAGGTCAGCTTCTTCACCTTCTGCCTCCACTTTCTGTTAATCCAGCTAGCATATTACCCATAACAATGATTTTCTTGGGCTATTCAGTTAATTCCCCTTCTGATGAAAATCAAAACAGTCACCACTGTTGGCACCCAGCCAGTCACACTAAAAGTCAGCCCCAGCCCCCTGCCCAGCAGCTGTCCATTCTGACAACCTCAGCTCCAGACAGAGAATAAATAAAATTCACTGGTCTGTTGCACAAAGTTATCTGCTACTGCCCAGAACTTGTCCTCACTCTCTTGACTGCACTGCCATCCACCTTGCCTGACTAAACTTCCCCTCCCTTTCACCATTTTTCTATCCTCTTTCTATTGAACTCACTAACCTGCAAAGTTAAAGCGATTCGCTGGTGTCTGTTGTGCTCCAAAACCACCAAGGCCTAAACTTGCTCGCCAAAAGAGGTGGGCTTCCCACTTTTCTCCAGAAGACCTACTGTTTCTTCACCAAGTCCACACTCATACAAGATGGCACCAAATGGCTGTGTGATCAAGCCACTGCCCTACAAGATTGGGCCTCGTTCTGGACCTTTCCTGGCTGGCTGACCCCTTCTCGGGGAGCTCCTGGCTCACACCCTTTCCTGGGCCCATTGTTTCAATACTCCTCCAAATCATATTTGTCCTTGTCTCTTTCAGACCCTGTCTGGTTTCATCCAGATACAGATATGTTGGTTTGGTTCTCAAGTGACCACTCCCTGGTTTCTTGCTAGTCACCCCAACTAGTCCCATAACTTTGTCTCTCTCAGCCTGAAGCAGCTTGATGAGGACCTATGCCTCCATACCCAACCCCTTACCTTGTTTTTTCTCTATTATCCTTAACACTCAGGAAATGATAGGTCTAATCTCCCCACCCCTTGCCACCTGAATTCCTGGAATGGCTGATTCCCAGCCTCCTGAGCCCTGGGAACAGTGCCTACTCTGCTAGGACATGACACACCTGCCCCACCTGACAGGTCACAGCACCTGTTGTTAAATCCACATACTTAGCCATTCTTGCTCTGCCAGTCTCAACCCCCTTCACCTCACCCCTCCTAAGCCCAACCCACTATTCACCCCCTCAACCCTATCCATAGCAGACCCACTTCACTAAACTAGGCTTTATTCTCCTTTGGAGTTACTCCACGAGGTCCTGCCCACAACCTTCAAATTCAGGCTGGCACTGTGTCCTTTCCTGGATCATCACTGTTTACCTAACACCTCCCACCAGTGAAATCATACAGTGTATTAGCAGCTTATTTCACTTGGGATAATGCTTCCAGGTTCATCCATGCTGTAGCTTTTGCCAACATGCTCTTCATTTTCAAGGCTGAGTAACATGTCAGTGTATGTAAATGCCACACACTGTTACTCATCTGTGATGGATATTTGAGGTGTTTCTGCCTTTTGGCATAGTGTACTGGACTGGACTGTGGAGAAGACATGGAACAAATATGATTGTCATGTGTTATGAACTTAGGTATGCAAAAAAGTAACTTTTTCTATAACTGAACTTAATTTCCATCTTGAATTTCTTCTCTCTGATACTAGCAAACAATGCCAGTTTGTTTTTCTTTAGTGACTTAAGGATATCGCCAGTAATTTTGAAGAGAGTCTGTTGTAGTCAGCAGGATTTGGC
This sequence comes from Heterocephalus glaber, assembly GCF_000247695.1. The sequence continues at coordinate 23,426,207 of NW_004624732.1, read as the reverse complement.
AAGGGAATACATTAAATACAGGACACATAATTTCTAAGATTATTTTGTGATAATTACTCAAAAAGTCAAATGCAAAGGAGTGCAAGAGATTAACCACACACTAGAAGCCCAAAGGATTCAGCTGAGGGCCTACATCCCAGCAGTTTCCCACACAAGTCCAGCTGAAGGCTGAGAGTCCAAGGCAATGTCCTCCTAGTGTCCAGCCAGTGGCCTAGAGCCCATGGCAATGTATCATGCTTGTCCGTATTGAGGATCTGCCCTGGAAGGCCCAAAGGCCAGTGTTGGAAGCCAGGAAACTTACGCTGGTAAGATTAAGGATTTGTGGCACCAAGCTTAGGGATCCACTTTGGAGCCAGGAAATGATGCTCACAGTGAAGATCAGCACTCCCCTGATGAAAACAGCAGCCATTCCCAGTGACAGTGAGGCCCCGAGCTTCTCTTCTGACAAGAACAGCCAAGTTTGCATCAGAAAAACCATCCGCAGCAAGCTTCTCCTAGAAAATTAACAGGCCAAGATCTTCCCCTCCAGTTCTCTTTTTATGGCTATTGGTAACAATCTTCAGGTGGATTCTCCATGCCCAGACCACGCTTTTTTTTTGTTTTTTGGGTTGCTTAACCTTCATTGCTTATTATTTTTGTGATGATAGGAAAGTGAAAACTAGTAGATTACAAACATGTAAGTGCAGAAAGGCACTGACCTAGTTTGCAGCCTCTGGTGGGGCCACACTTTGAGCATGGTGCCCCTCCCAGCAGCAGATGATGGAGCTGAAGGGTGCAGTGGCCATGGGGTCAGGCCTCAGCCTCAGCTTCAGGAGGACACAGGAGTAGAGGCTTTGAGGCACTGTTGTGTACACGCCCTGCCTAAACTGCTGCACTCTGGATGGCTATGTTGTTTGGCACGTGGACCCCTGGCTGGCAGGTCTCTTGATTTTGAGATCAGCTGCCAAGTTCTAAATGTTGGTAACTAATTTGAATTAAAATGCTGTGCTAGCTAACACAGCAGGTGTGAGAGGCAGGCCTATGTGGGCCACCAGAGAGGAACTGCAGGCCAGCAGGACCAGGACCTTCCTGTTGCCACCTTTGTTAGAGGAACACAGTGCCAGAGCAGTTCCACAGCGGCTCTGGGCCAGTACAAATGCTGGATGTGGGTGTTTAGACAAAGCCTTTGTAACATTGGCTTCCAGAAATAACTGCTGGTATTAGCTTAATTGTATTCTCCTTGACTTTTTCCTCAGATATGATTTAAGAAAACATTTTATTATGAAAAATTTAAACTATGAGACAGTTGACTTTTTTTTCCTGGCAGGACTGAGGATTGAACCCAGGACCTTTGCACTGAGCTACATTCCCAGCCCATTTATTACTATTATTTTTTAAAGTTTTGAGACAGGGTCTCCATCTTGTGCTGTTTTTGTGGTCATTCCTGGATGTGTCAGAGCGATCAAGAGTCAAGCTCTCCAATGTGCATGTTTCTAGATAAGAGGACTTGTTTCAGCTCACTAAGCCACTAATTTACCCAGACTGAGCTCGAACTTGTGCTCAACGTCTCAGAGTGCAGAATTGCAGGTGTATACCAGCATACCTGGCTTGTGCTGTTTCTTGAAAGCAGATCAAATTCCCATCTGACAAACACCCTCCTGTACCAGAAGGAATGACACGTTTAGCTTCAAGGATGAGAAGGTGAGGCCAAGCAGACTCTGCAGATTTTGTTAGATCTTTTAAGTTGCCCACAGCATTTAGTTGCTTCTCCTATGTCCTATTTGTACAATTTAGTATATAAGGGACTGGCTCCATCTCTGTCTTTTCTTTTTCATTTCCTTATTAGGCCTCCTGTAATAAAACTTGTAAAAACTTGTAAAATTTGTGTTAAATAAATTTGTGTACTTTTCTCCTGTAAAATTACAGGGAAATCTACATCGATTTAGTTCTTAGGCACAGCTAGGACCCTAAGAGGATGGAGATAGCTGAAAATTTCTCTTCTCTGGTTTCTTCCCACCACTTGGTTGTCTTGACTTTGCTAGGAACTGGTGGAGAAAGGTTCTTGTGGGATGGATAGGATCTGTGTCATGTGCCGGGGGGCGCTGCTTGTCTGCATTTTTCTCAGCCCCACCTCAATCCAGAGAAAGCCAGCTCCAGAGAGCCACTGTGGATGGGCAGTGCCCACCTTTTTTTTTTGCCACCTTTGCAGTCAGCCACTAGTTTTTGCTCTTTCAACTGGCTTTTTAGGCCACCAGCAGCAGAAGCTCCCAAGATGACCAATATCCTTTCTTAGAGGTGAGGAAGGTGGTCTTTCCTTACCCATGGGAAGGAGGGATGCTTTGGAAGAGAAAGGAGAAAAACTAAGAAGTCCACCAGGAATGGGGTGTAGACATTGAGGTTATAAGTGACCTTTCTTCCATGCTTTTGAACTTTTCAGTTTTTTGGTAATGAGCATTTATTGCTTTTATAATTGGAGAAAAGAAAGAACAGGGGCTCATAGAGGTGAGGTAGTTAGCCCAAGGTGGTTCTTAACTGTATATTCACATACAGGTGTATTGGGGTTCAGAAACAAGGCTCGTTTTTCTAGAGTCTGCAGCCCAGGGAGAGGGGTGCTCAACAATTATTCTCCTCCTCTTCTCCCTTTTCCTTTCTTTCTCCTCCTTTTCTTCTTCCTCTTCTTTTTTCTTTTTTGGTGATACTGGGGATTGAACCCAGTGTCTTTGTGCTGAGCTATGTCCCCAGCCCATTTTTATTTTTTATTTTGAAACAGGTTCTCACTACATCACTAAATTGCCAAGGCTGGGCTCATTGCCTTGGCCTCCCAGAATGCTGGGATTAAGTGTGAGCCATCATGCCTGGTGCTTATCAATCTTCTTTCTCATTCTTCTAACTCCTTGGAAGATAAATGCAGGGAGAGGCCTCCATAGCATGATAATCACGCTGTGTTCCTCTCACACTCAGGATCAGAGGGGGAGAGTTTTAAGGTTTGTATTTCTTCCTAGCTAGCCAGATGACTATTTCGCACAGTATGCACTATGGACAGGGCTGGCTGTGTAGTTTGCAAGGCTTGTGCAAAACAAAAATGTAGGAATCCATGTTTAAAACCTTCTAAGAATTTCAAAATGGCAGCAGTGAAACTTTAAGCCAAGTGCAGGGCCATTCTAAGCACTGGCCCTTGTCAATCTACGTCATACTCTGGTGAAGCTGGTCTTGCTTGCGGACATTCCACAGAGATAGGCCATGCTTGGAGAAGGGATGCAAAAGGCACTTAAAAGGCAAGGACAGATGGCAGGTTTGGGCCTGAGAGGGTAGCAGCAGAGCAGAGGGACCCCGATTTACTGCCAGGTCTCTGTGGCTAGTTTGGAATCCAGAATGGGCTTTATTCAAGATATTAAGGAGTTTAAAAAGTTGAATTCTGTTCTCCATCTGTGCAAACATGAATGAATTATGTCTTGTCCCTTGACCTCAATTTCCTTATTTCTATTGAGGGAATGTAGTGGATCTCTAGAGTGTCTATCAGCTCTAAGAAAATTCTGATTCAGATTTTCAGTGCATGTGTAGCCCATATGACATCAGCTGTAAACATGTTCCACGAGGTGCTGAGCAGCCTCATCTGAGGAGTAGTAGGTAAGGGCTGCTCCATAGAAGTGTCATGGCAGCCCTGGACATGGGGCAATGGTTAAAAGATAGTTAAAAGTTAGCTTAAGAGAAGGGAGGAGACATTTTTACCTTGGATCCCAACGTGGAGGTCACCTTTGAGCAGCTAGCAAGACAGACAAAACTTTAAAGTCTTCTCTTTGATTCATGTTAGCAGGACATAATTATGAAGCAACAGAAGAGGGTAGAAAGTCAGTTTCCAAAAAAATGTAAAGACTGAGAGCAGGTCCTCCTGAATGGGGTGACCCTTAGCATTACAATCACATAAAATACTCGACATGTAAGATGTATTTTTGTATTACAGCAGATATTTCCTGCAAGTAACAATAGGGGCTGTAATTGTAGTGGAAGTTGCATCCTTGTGTAGAAGATATGGGAAAAAACCAGAATAGGATGGTCACTTTAGGGTTATTACAGCTTCCTTAGGTGGAAAGATTGAAAATTAATATCAAGATCCTGCTATATGTTTAGTTTGTATACACTGAGTCTCAGGTTTATGTGGGTCCCATGTCATAGTGTGATAAGTTATTCATAACTTGTTTGTGTGTTGTTTTCCTACACAGCTGTGCTAATGAGCTCTTCCAGGCATTGTTCTAGAGATGTATTTGGAGCCACTGGTTGAGAGTCTGGTATGCAGAGGGCCAGTGTTATGGGCATTGGACATGTTGAATTTGCAAATGAAATTTTTGAGAAGTTTTGATGGTATTTTATGTGATGATAAAGCAAGAGGGGAAAATCTCATGCTGTGGTACACAGGAGCACAAGACTAGTGATTTATAGGTGGAATTTAGAATTTTCGGGAAGATTTTTGTTGACTATATGGACACACTTTTTCATTCAAATTTGAAATTTCATCTGAGTGTGGTGGTGGATGTTTGTAATCCCTGCACTGGGGAGGCTGAGGCTGGAGGATAGCAAGTTTGAGCCTAGCCTGGGCTACAAATGTATATAGCAAGTTCAGTGCCAGTCTGGAACTTACTGAGACTTTGTCTCAAAAGCCAAAGGAAAACAAAGCAAAGCAAAGCAAAGCAAAGCAAACCAAACTAAAGCAAAGCAAACCAAATCAAACCAAATCTAAAAACCAACCATCTAAAAAAAATCAGAATCTCATAAAACAACTTGTATTTATAATGCCTTTAGAATTTTTCTTTTTTGAAAATATTTTTTTATTGCTATTGCTCAGTTGGGCTGATACAGGAGTGTCTTGCAAACAGTGACCTCAGTTTTGAGTGATTTGGTTTCCTCCCACCACCCCCTGTCTCATGTCTGCTTGGTTTGACAATCCTGGGGTTATCTCTTTAATTTGGTCTAATGTAATTTTCCTTCTCGAATATCAGTTTCATGTTTTTTTACAGAAATGCTGAGAAAAGATTTTCATATTTTACTCTTGGTGCAGAGTTTGCCTTTTTTTTTTTTAGGATACAGAAATATGTGCCAAGAGAAATTTGAGGAACAAATTGAGCCAAGTCTGATAACCCTGATATTGCTGTAGAATTAAAAGATCATTAAACATAGTTTAAAATTTAAGGCCTGGTGGTAAAAGGGAGACAGAATTCTCAAATTTTTTAGGTCTTGAAGTTCAAAGAATATGTCAAAAGCATTTGTATGTTTTTTTTTTTTGGTACTGGGGATCGAACTTGGGACCTTGCGCTTGTGAGGCAGGCGCCAGAACCACTGAGCTAAATCCCCGGCCCTCAGAAGCATTTGTAATGAAAAGATTTTTTGGGAGATAGTGTAAGCCACAGACTCACAGCTTTGGAGGGGAATATTAAAAGGCTTTCCTATCCAGTTCCTACCTTTGATCAGATGAGGGACCAGCATCTCTTCACTAGTCAGAAAATCAAGGCCCACATAGGCTGGGTGGTATGTGCAAAGCTGTCCAGGGAGAACATGGGTCTGCTTTGTTGAAGGTTAGGTAGCTTGACACAGATTACAAAGATGGTTCCAACCATCTTGGGTGCATTTTTCCTCTTATCAAGAGGATAGTTTGTTTCCTGTCTTCTTGGCTGAGCAGGTACTGTTACATCTTTTGACTAATAGAATGTCATTGGAGTGACATAATACAACTTCTTAGCTCAGGCCTTCAGAGGCCTTGTACCTTCTGTTTGGTCCAACTTGAAATCCAATTGTTAAATCACAAGTTAGAGTCCAGTCAGCCCACAGAATCATGAAAAATAATAAATCACTGTTCAAAGCCATCAAATTATAGTTTGTTATGTAGCCATAGGTCATTGAAAGTCATGGTCAGCTTTCATTTGGAAACTTTTATGAATTTTTGGATCACTTCTCTATGTAATCCTGATAATTATAAGAATCCTCTGTAATATAATATAATGTTTCTGATACTTATAAGAATCCTCTGTAATAACTGAGGTAATATTAACAATAGTAATAAACATAATTATCATGACACAGAGAGTTAGGACGTGGTATGTATGGAGATTATAGTGTGATGAAAATCATAAAAATAAATGACAACCTATTTTTGTAAACTATGAAGCTCATACGGATGTTATTTCCTCAGGTCTGAGGTCAAGGAAAGGGCAGCCAACTTTTCCTCAAGATATGTGGATTGAATCATTCATTATTCCTTCCAAGAATACACAGGAGACCCTCATTCCAGGGATCTCACTAGGACTTGTGCAGAGAGTGAAATTGGGTGGGAATTGGACTATCTGGGCTGGTTCTAGATTTCTCCTTAGTCTTTTGATGCCCCTGCATGGGTGGAGAGTATCTGAAGATTAAGGGCCACTCTGAGACCCAGAGCTCCGCTCCCTCTCCAGGAGTGGGATTGGGGACCAGGAGGCTCCTGGGTTATGGTGAAAAAGACTGTCTGCCAAGCATATTGCTTGGTGATCAGGATTTGAAATTACGGCCTTTAGTTATTACCCTACTTCCAGGTGAGGCACACCCCTACCCCTGTTGACACAAGATGGACAGGTACTTGGAGGATTTATTACCTTTTTCTAATTCTTTATGAGTCTAATTTTAATCAGCACCCAAGCAGAAAAGCCTTTGACTCCTGTGCTGTGAATAACTATTATTAATAAAAGGGCAAGTGGCTTACTGTGGCTCCATTGCATATTTCCATGTTAATAATGCCATAAACTCCCCCAGAATGACATCTCAGCCACTCAAAATGCAGAAGCTTGCTTTCTGTGGACTCAGAGTTGTGGATGGAGCTAGTGTGTCCTGGAAGCAGCAATGCAGTGGGGCTGCCCGGGGACTCTAGGCCCTGGGTTCCAACTGTCCCCTGCCTGGCTCCCTTGTGGTGTCAAGTGTGTTACCTACGAGTCTATCTTGAGGGATAAAATAGCTGATTTTGTGGAGTAAGTGGAGGGAATTCAGCAAGTTCTGTCTGTGTTTTGATTAAGATCTAAGATGTTAGCCTTAAAGCTCATACCTTTGGAAGGTGATTGGATCTTAAGTGTTCTAACTTTATCAAGTGGATTAATCCACTGATGAGTTTGTAATTTGATGGCATTACTGTGTGGTGATGGAAACTTAGAAGGTGGGACCTTGTTGTAGGGAGTGGGATGTGGAGACATGACCTTAGGGAGTATTTGTTGTCATTGGCCCCTTCCTCTCCGGCTTTGTCCCTCTCTTTTTTTGCTTTCCACATGCCATGAGGTGAACAGTTTTCCTCTGCTGTACCCGTCTGCCATGATAGTCTTCCTCACCACAAGCCCAAAGCAATAGTCAGCACATAGACTGAAACCTCTTAAATCATGAGCCAAAATATCTTTCTTCTTTTTAAGTTGTTTTGCCAGGTATTGTGTCACACTAATAAAAAGTTGACTAACACAGTCTGCTTTCAGATACCTCCCATATTAGTCTGTCAGTTTGTCTGAGATCCCATCTGTGTTAATCAGCTTTCTACCTCTGTGACTAATTCCTGAGAAAATCAACTTAATCAAGGAAAGAGTTATTTGGGCTCATAGTTTCAGAGGTGTCAGTCCATGGCCACTTGGCTCTATCACTTCTGGCTCATGGTGAGACAGAATGTCATGGTGGGGGACTTGGGATACAGTAAAGAGGCTCTTCTCATGGTAGACAGGAGGCAGAGGCAGAGGAAGGAGCTAGGGACATGATATACCCTTCAATGACTGATCTCTAGTGACTTACTTCCTCTAATAGGCTCTACCTCCTAAAGTTTTCATCATCTCCCAATATCCCCTTGTTGTAAACCCATGAATGGATTAATCTATCGATGAAGTCAGCACTCTCATGATCCAACCACCTCCCAAAGACCTTGCCTCTGAATGCTGCTGCATTGGGACCATGCCTTCTACATGTGAGACTTGGAAATATTCAGGTTCAAACCACGACACCATAATTTAAAGGCTCAAGTAATTTTAGCCCCAAAGTTACTCCAAATTTCTGAATTCTTAATTAAATGGGAAATACAGGAGGGACAGAGGATATTAATTTACTTAAAGAGATCAACTGAGCATTACTCTGCTTTAGGCACTGGCGATATGGTAATGAACAAACAAAATCCCTGCTCTCATGGAACTTCAAGTCAAGTAAGATAAATAATAACTAAAGATGCAAGTGTACAGTGTGCCAGATGGTGCTAAGTTCTTGAATTAAGGAGCAGGAGAAGCAAATAGGGAATGTGGCTGGGGAAGGATAGGATCATTTTCCACCAGGACAGTAGGCCTAGAACAAATTTTTTTAAGAGTCTCTCTGGGAATAAACAGAGATGACCTGGAGAAGACAGATTTAGGGTCATTTCTGCATGGTGGCATCCTCTTACCCACATCAGGTGCCAGTGGGAGAGATCTAAGAAAGAAATCATGTTTCTTTCCAGCCAGTGCCTTTTGCCTGATGGTGGGGGTCCCACAACCCTGGGCCCCTCATCAGCTTCAGGTCTATGTAAGCCCAACATGGTCTTTTTTCTGTGGGTTCATACTGTCCTGTTTCAGGCTCCTGGTTCTGATTTTGAGCAGTCTCTGTGCAGCCACCATTGATTCTGACATGAACACTTTTCACAGTGCCCTAAAAACACACGCCCTCTAATGAAATATTAATGAGTGTATTAGTTTGTCAGGGCTGCTATAACAAAGTACCACAGGCTGGGTGCCTTACACAGCAGGAGTTCACTTCTCACACTTGTGGAGCTTGGAGGTATAAGGTCAAGGTGTCAGCAGAGCTGGTTTTGTCTGAAAGCCAGAAGGGAAGGATCTGTCCGAGGCCTTCCTCTGCCTTGCAGATGGCTACCATCTCTCCTTTGTTCATGTCTGTTATAATTTCCTTTTCTTATGGTGACACCAGTCATCTTGGATTAGGGTCCACCTCTGATGGTGGCATATTAGATTTAATTATATCTATAAAGACTGTATCTCTAAATATAGTTCCATTATGAGGTCTTGGGGTTTAGGGCTTCAGCAGATGGATTTGAAGGGACACAGCTCAGCCCATGTAAAGAGCAATGTGGCTTTTGTAGAACATCCATAAGGGTGAGGAAGAGGGGTTCACCCTGTTTTCTTCATGACACCTGCATGTTCTCTGGGCACTTGGATATCCCAAAATCCCATCTTGACCCTTTACCACAAAGATTTCCTTTTTTAAAATGTAAAATTGCTGATCTTTGTCCCCTTGATTGTCCAGTTTCACTACTTTTCTCCCTCCTATGTCTCTTGCTCCCCAAGGGCTATTGCATGCCCAGCCTCTTCCTCTCTTTGCCTCTGGAAGCTTCAGCTGCCTCCTTCTGGTTATGAGAAGCAGCTTCCCTCTTCCTATAACAGAAAGAGTGATTAGCTACCATCAGATCGGGGTTGGTTTTCTCCTCAGATAGTGATTGCAGTGCTTAGCCAACAACTCAGCACTCGTCCTCATGAACTTCTAGTCATGAGAAGTGCCAGCACCTTTGCCACCTTTTTGTGGAAGGCTGTGCTAGTTGCTTACACAATGGCCGTTCCTTCTCCTTTTGCTATAGAAACTTAATCTCATTGATTGCAGTGGTACACCTGTAATCTCAGCTAATGGGGAGGCTGAGGCAGTAGGGCAGCAGGTTTGAGACCAGCTTGGGCAACTTAGTGAAGCCCTGTCTCAAAATAAAAAATAAAAAGGGCTACAGTTATAGCCCAGTGGTAGAATGCCTCTAGGTTCAATTAAATGAAAAAGAAACTTGATCTTATGAATGAAACCATGAGCCCAGTTAAAAGTGTTCATCTTGCAAGACTCCCTGGAAGTGGAGATGGCCATGTGATCCTGTTCTGGCTGGAAAGATAGGAGTGGGCACTGCTTTTGGGACGTACTCTAACTAGCATAAGTTTAGGCCCCTGGTCACCTACATCTTCCTGCCAGGATAACTATGAGCTGACAGACATTCATGACTGGAAGGTTGGCAACCAAATGTTAAGGCTGGTAGGGCAGGAATGTAGAAGGGGCGAGGTCCTTTATAACATCTTTGACCAGCAGCTCTGGACAACTACTCATACATTTCTTACTATATGAGACAAATCATTCCTTCTTTGTTTAGTGTAGTCCTTTCTGTGTTATTCAGCAGAATGCAGCCCTAACCAAATACATCACTACTTGGGAGTCAGGTGTCTGTGGTTTAGTGGGACAAGAACCAGCTACAGAGGCAGTGAAGGCAGGTCTGGAAAATGGTCTTGGATTCATTTCTAGTTCAAATATTCACTTAGGATGGTATCAGGGACTAGGCTACTGGTTCAGGAGCTTCATTTCCCTGGCCAAAGACTTTCTGTTTCTCTCTTTCTTCCCCAGAGCCTGTGGTTGCAATATATTGGCTCCTTGGGATCTTTCTGGCTATGAACATCTTATGTTTAGATTCCAGGAATGTCCAAACATTCATCCAACAGCTGTTGTGGGACAATATGCTAAGCACAGTGCCTGGCATGCAGAATAGTTAGCCTCAAGGTATAGATGTTTATTGACAATGAATAAGCAATGAACATGGGAGCTATAGCCTATGTACATGTCTACCATGCATTCACTTATTCATTAATTTAAAGGTAAGTTTATTTTCTTTCATTATAAAAATATAATTATTTGGCCTGTTACTGTGTGCTAACCACTGTGCTAGGTGGTTTTCTTGGATTTTTGCCCATCTTTACAAGAAATTTTCAAGGTAGACGTTGTGCCTGTTGTATGGATGGGGAAAATGAGATTCTGAAAAACCAAAGGTGAGCTAGGGGTGTAGCCCAGTGATTTACCTACTATGTGTAAAACCCTGGGTTTCATCCCTGGCAACACACACACACACACACGCACGCACACACACACACACACACACACACACTGAAGGTACACATGGTAAAGCAAAGATTCAAATGTTCCCAGGCTCATGCTCTTTCCAAAATAGTATGTTGAATATACTAGCTGATGCTCAAAAAATAATACATGCTTACTGGAGCATTTATATTTATTCTCGTACATTATATATATATATATATATGATATATATAGAAGGCATATGTATATAGTTTCCATACAAATTGTACAAAATATAAAGAACAAACTAATCCTTGTGGTTCTGTTTGTACATATGGTGAATATGATGCAGTGATTACTGATACTAGTATTTCAACCTACCTACAGATGTGTGCATGTATGTTTTCTTATTTATTAAGTTTGGGCTATTTTATAAAATAATTTAATATGTTCTAAAAAGGAGATTTAAAAATTTATATACGTTAACTATATTATATATTTTATGTGCAGTCCAAGACAATTCTTAATACAGCCCAAGGAGGCAAAAAGTTTGGACACTCATACCGTAGAAGAAAACATGGGAATAAATCTTGATGATCTTGAATTGAGTAATTATTTGTTAGATACCAGCATGATAGCAAATCATAGTCATTAAAAGAAAAGGTATGTGTCTTAATTACTTTTCTCATTGGTGAGACAAATGCCTGACACCTACAAGTTAAAGGAGGAAGGGTTTATTTCAGCTCACAGTTTGTAGAGGTTTCAGTCCAAGGCAGGGCGGCGTGGCACAGGGACATGGCAAACAGGAAACAGTCCACAGCCAGGCAGGCAGGAAGCAGAAACCGGAAAACAGAATCCTGCCTTTCCCTTTTACTCCATCCAGGGTACAAGCCTTTTGCGTGGTGGCACCCATATCCAGGGTGGGGTTCTGTCTCCAGTAAATTCATTCAACCACACTAGAACTATGCTAATTCCAATCAGTGGGCTACTTTCATACCACACACCCTTAATCCCAGTGTCTCACACCCTAGATCTAGCCAGCTCTGAAAAGCTCCACCTATGAGTGCATGAGGCTTTGAGGGGACATCTAGATATAAACCATAACATTCTACCCTTGACCTCTCAAAGACTTATGTGCATCCCTCTGTGCAAAAGGCACGCAGTCCATCTGTAAGAGTTTCCAAAGTCCTAACAATTTCAGCACTGCTGAAAAGTCCAAATCCAAAGTCTCTGAGATTTAAGGCAAACTCTTAGCTGCAAGCCCCTGTACAAATGAAAAGAAAGTTAAACATGTCCAACACACAATGGCACAAGGTAAACATTTCCATCCAAAACTTACAGAGAGGGTGATAGAAAGGAATATTTCCATGTCCAGCATTTGAGATAATTTGTGGCAAGATGTGAATTCCAAAGGGCTTGGGTGGCTCTGCCCCTATGGCATGGTAGGTGGTTGCCGCACTCATGGCTTCTCTCTTGGCTGTCTTTGCTCATCCCTTGCAGCTTCTTTCAGATGATCCACATCCCTGGCTTCTCCAAACTCTTGGTATTTCCACTACACCTTTGGCTTCACACTCAGAGCTTCACACACTGCCTTCTCAGGGGCACACTGCCTGGCCTCTCAGGCTTTCTTCTGAAATCTAAGTGGAGGCCTTCCTGGCCCCATAACTCTTGCATAACTCATGCACATAAAACGAGTACCACCTGCATGATCCCAAGATCTGCTGCCAACTGGAGGAGCAGGCAGGCTTCTTTCTCTCTTTGCTGTAGGGATGGAGCACCTGGATTGCTGAGCACTATGAACCCTATCCCAAGGAACAGCTTCTGTAGGTTGCTGCCATTCTGGGGCTCTCTTCTCATAGCAAAGTCTTTCACTTTTTCATCATTGTGCTACAAAGGGTGGAGTCCTGGTGGTTCTTGTGATGCTTATAGACCGTATTTTCTAACGTCCTCTTCTGAAATACTTGGTTTTTATTGCTAATCTTCTCAGCAAGCAAGTTCTCTGTTCCATCTTTGCAGTCTGCAACTTTACTGGAGCTTTCTTTCGGGCCAAACTCAAACTTTTAAAATCATTCTGCTGGGCCCTTTGTCCTGGATTCTCAACAAAAATCTGGCTAAAAGCCCCCAACAGCAACCATGCCACTGCCTCAACTTTAGATAGCCTTGAAATTTCTTCTGCCAGATTAATTAGTCTGCTGCCCTTAATTTCAGTCACAGGCAAAGTCTCTGGACAAGGGCAAAATGAGAACAAATATTCTGCCAAAGCATAGCACACATGGTCTGGAGTTCAATAGCCAATGCAGTCCTTGTTCCTAACTGAAACTTCCTGAACCTGGTCTTTACTGGTCTTCTGGATTCTGACCAGAATCACCCATCAAGTTCAGCTTACAGCATGCCAGGGTTGCTTCATCAGCTGGCATCTCCAAACCTTTTTAATCTCTTGCCACTAGCCAGTTCCAAAGGCTCCTAAACCACAAGGCCAGGTAATGTCACACCAATGAGCCCACTTCTCAGGTACCCAAATCTGTCTTAGTTACTTTTCTAATTGCTAAGACAAATACCCAACACTCAAAAATTAAGGGAGGAAAGGTTTATTTTGTTCACAGTTTGTAGAGGTTTCATTCCAAAAGTCAGCTGGTTCCAAGCCAGGGCAGCATGACAGAAGGACATGGCAAACAAGAAATAGTCCACAGCAAGGTAATCAGGAAGCAGCAAGCAGCAAACAAAATCCTGCCTTTCCCTTTTATTCCATCCATGTTACAAGCCTTTTGGGTGGTGGCACCCAAACTCAGGGTGATGGTCTGTCTCTAGTAAATTCATTCAGCCATACCTAGAACTATGCTAATTCCAATCAGTGGGATACTTATGTATTACACACCCTTAATCCCAGTATCACATGCCCTAGATCCAGTCAGCTTTGAAAAGCCCCAACTATGAGTGCATGAGGCTTTGCGGGGGACATCCAGATACAGGCCTTAACAGGCAAATTGGACTGCATCAAAACCAAAAATCTCTGTGTTTCAAAGGACACTATCAAAGAAAGTAAAAAGACAGTTCATAGAATGAGAAAACATATTTGCAAATCATATACAATGGTATCTTGGTCCACAACTTTAATTCATTCCACAATTCTGAAAAAGATATCCATGTTCATGTTTGTGCAGGAAAGATGGCCCCCATCATGTTTGTCACCTGATGTGGAGTTAACAAGCAAAAACAAAATTTTGCGAAACACTTCTGTTTATGAACCAAATTGTTCACAAACAAAAGTATTCATGAACTGAGGTACCACTGTGCCTGTTAAGAATCTACTATCCAGAATATATACAGAACTCTTACAATTTAACAGTACAGATACAAATAATGCAGTTAAGAAGAGCAAGATATAAGTAGATATTCCTCCAAAGAAGATATACAAATGTTAGTAAGGATATGAAAATGTTATATGCTTAACCATTAGAGGAAATGCAAATCACAGTCACAATTAGATAACACCACCCACTAGGATGACTTTAATTAAAAAGATGGCTAATAAGTGTTAATATGGAGAAATTGGAACCCTCATACACTGATGTGAAGTGGTATTAACACTCTGAAAAACATTCTGGCAGTTTCCCAAATGACTGAACATAGAATTAGATATTCATTGATGAAATGACTAATGGATAAATAGAATGTGGTATATTTATTCAACAAAACAGTATTCACTTGTAAAAACAAATGAAGAATTGATAAATGCTACACATGCCAAATGAAAGCAACCAGCCATAAAGCCACATATTGTATGATTCAGTTTATAAGAGACGTCTAGAATGAATAAGTCTACACAGACAGAAGTGTTTTTTTGGACAGAGTAGGGGCACGGGATGAATGGAGGGTACCAGCTAAAGGGTACAAGATTTCTTTCTGTGTTATTGAAAATATTCTAAAATTCATTTTGTTGATGGATACATGATTTTGAATAGAATACACTAAAAGTCATTGAATTGTGCACTTTAACTAAAATAATTGAGTGCTGTATGAATTACATATCAATAAAACTTTTGAAAAAGGAAATGCTGGTTAAGAACCTTTATGCTTTCCCCAGAAAAAAGTGACCTCCACTTTGGGAGCCCACAACCCTTCTTAGGCAGATTTTTGAGAGTATCTGGGACACATTGGTGTCTGAATTTTTTTCCTGAGTCTGTGTTTATGGAGGCCCCTACTCTCTCCCACAGGACATTAGCTTCCCTTTTTCATGATGTTCAGACTTCTCTACTGTCTGTTTGCACAACTGTTTTCCTCCAGAAAACAGACTGGTTAGGACATTGAGCTTTGAGGAATGACATGGTGATAAACTCCCTGGATTTTCTTTTTCCTCCCATATATTCTGAATGGAAATGTAGCAACTTGAAACTATAAATAGGCTCTGACAATAAAAGTCATCCCAACAAAGCCTGTTCACTATAGCCATAGGACCAAAGGGCAGTCTAAAGGATAATACCTATGCTATTCCAGCTACACACATGATAAAACTACTCCCTGCACCCTAGCCTTGGGGTATTAGTGAAAGGGAGGCAGGGAACTGACTTTCTGGCTCCACCTGAAGGCAATAATTTTCTGCCTGAGCTTGTAGCAGGGAGGTGATGTGGTTGTGGGTTCTACTTTTGGTGGAGTAGGATCCAGCAAGGATTTTGGCTTGTACTCCCACATTAACCTGCATGCAACAGCTCAACAAGATGATGACTTTTCAAAAAAAGAGTGAGTAGGATCCAGAGTTTCATAACACCCAAAATATCTAGGTCACAGTTACAATTACTCCTTGTCTTAGTTACTTTTCTCATTGCTGAGACAAAATACCTGACACTCAAAGTTAAAGGAGAAAAGGTTTATTTAGCTCACAGTCTGTAGAGGTTTCAGTCCGTGGTTGGCTAGCTCCAAGGCAGAGTGGCACATGGCAGAAGGATGTCACTGTTCATTGCACACACAAGACAGCAAAAGCAGTAAGGGATGACCACAGCTCTTTTTGTCTCATATCTTATCTAGGCTAACTGCCCTTAAGGCAGGTAGCACTCACACCCTTAATCCAAGTGCCCTTGATCCTAGCATTGCACCATGAATCAATTCCAGTGTCACATAATCTAGATCCAGCTACCTCTGAAAATGTTCCCTCTATGACCACATGAGGCTTTTTTGGGGGGGGGGCATCTAAACAGAAGCCCTAACACTCATACTAAGAACCAGGAAAATTTCAATTTAAATAAGAAGACACAAAATAGATACCAACACAAAGATGGAAACAGAAAGTAGATTGTAAAATAACTGCCATCAAAATGTTTCAACAAGCAATTATAAACATGTTTGAAAAAAATGAAAAAAGAAACTCTCAACAAGAAAATAGAAGATTTAAGAGAAAGCAAATGGAAATTTTAGAACTGAAAAGTACAATAACAAATAAAAACTGAAGATGAATGTAAACCTTATGTACTGCAAACATGTACCAATAATATAAAAAAGAAACATAAAAAGAAATAAAAATTGAATAGGTTCATTTAGTAACAAAATGAATATAGCAGAAGGAAAAATCAGTAAACTTGAAGATAGAACATTAAAAATTACCTGATCTGAACCACAGGGAGAAAACAGACTAAAAATGATAAGAAGCTCAGGGAACTTGTGAGTTAATAATAAAAATTTGACATTTTATTATTAGAGCTCTAGAAGGAGATAAGAAAGTGTGGGCAGCAAAAACATTTAGAGAAATGATGGTTGTAGAGCTCTCAGATTTTTAGATCTGAAAATCTGCATATGAAGAAGCTGAAGGAATCCCAGATAGGATGTATTGGTCACTTTCCCAATGTTAGAACAAAATACATGACACTTGCATTATAAAGGAGGAGAAATATATTTGTCTCACAGTTTCAGCCCATGGTTGGTTGCCTCTAAGCAGAAATGGCATGGTGGAAGAGCATGGCAGAGGACAGCTGCTTATCTCCTGGCAGCAGAGAAGCACAGAAAGGGGGGGGAGGGAGGGATGGAGAGGGAGAGGGGGAGGGAGGGAGAGAGAGAGAGAGAGAGAGAGAGAGGGATAGAGAGAGAGAGGGAGAGAGAGCCAACAAGAAAATCTACTCTTCTACTCTTCCAGGTCACACCTCTAGTGACCCACCTCCAAACAGTCTCCACCTCCTCACAGCACATCCATCTATGAACTCATCTATGAATGCCTCCATGACCAATCACCTTCCAAAAGTCTTATCTCTGAGCACATGAGAGTTTTGAGAGCTATTTTAGATCTAATCCATAATACAGAATAAATCAAAAGAAATAAATTAAATACATAAAAACTGAAGCAATTGGGCATAGTGGTGTATTCATTCCTGTAGTCCTAGCTATTTGGGAGGCTGAGGTGGCAGGACTATGTGAGGAGTTTGAGGCCAGCCTGGGCAGCAATGGTGAGACCTTGGCTCAAAGAGAAAACAAAAAACAAACAAGCAAAAAAACTTAAAGGCAAAGAAAAAGACTAGAGAAAAAAGTTTTGAAAGCACTTAGAGAGATGAGGAATTACTAAGAAGAAAAAGTGATTAGTGTGACTGAGGAGTTCTCATAAGTCAACACTGAAGCCAGAAGGAAGAAGACCAATATATTTTTAAAAAATAACTTTATTATCAAACACACACACATACAGAAATTAAAACCATTCAAAGAAGAACAATGCAAGGGAAAAAAACCCTACAATAATATTCAAATACAGTAGAACTTAATGACCAATATTTTTTGAATGAAAGGCTGAATTGCTCCAAAATGTCTTTTACTACTGTCTTAAAACCATACCATTCTGAATTTATTTAAGCATTCTCTTCTTGAACGTTATAAATAATCTCATCTTCTTAATAGAAAATGAATCTAGATAATTGTGATTAAATCTCTTATCTTTCTAATTGGTTAGAATTTTATGGTTTAGATCTAAAGTATCTCCTCAAAGTCTCAAATTTGGAGAAGGGGCTCAGTTGGAGGATGTGGAGCCTTGGGGGTGTGACCTGGAAAGGCATGTTCTTGTCCCTAGCTCTTCCCTTCAACTTCTGCTTTCTGTTTGCCATGGTTGAGCAGCTGTCCTCTGCCAGGCCCTTCTATCATGCTACTTCGTCCCTGGAGCCTGCCAACCGTGGACTGAATCCTTTGAAAACCATGAGCCAAAATAAAACTCTCCTTAAATTGTGCATGTTGGATATTTTGTCTCAGTAGTGGGAAGGCTATTACATATAACTTTCCAATTGGTTAGAATTATTTTGAAAATTTAGTTGTATTCTAGCTACATTGCTGAATTCTGTTTGTGTTATGCCTTATTCTTTTTATTTGTATACAAATACAAAAAAAAAAAGAATATATTGCCAACAATATATTCTTCTCTTTACCATTCTAAAAGTTTCAGTTCTTTTGTTTTGTTTTGTTTTTTGGTACTGGGGATTGAACTTGGGTCCTTGGGCTTGTGCAGCAGGCGGCGAAACCACTGAGATAAATCCCCAGCCCTAAAAGTTTTAATTCTTAATTTATTTCATATTTTTATAGTATTCCTACAAAATTTTAGAAAAGGCATATATGATAATTGTCATAGGAGATATCTTGTTTTGCTTCCAATTTTATCTAGAATGTAGTATTTCCTAAAGTGTGTTTGATGAGGGTCTAGGTTTCTAGAATATTTTGGGTGATTATTTAATAACATAAAAAATCTTTTTTACAACATACAGCTTCTGAGTCTTAGGTAGGACAATGCCCCCGTGCATCTCCTGGAGGTGGGGTTGGAGGACTCTTTCTCTCCTTCCTTTTTTTGGTAGAGCCTCTCATGTGTCAGTTGTCCAGGGACACAGTTGGTTCAAGTTTGTGATGTATGCTATGAACAGGTGAGTTGAAATAAATATTGTTAGTCAGCTTTCAATCATTGTAGCAAATATCTGTGACAGATATTAAGTGGTTACTTAATAAGTAAAAAGGTTTATTTTGGTTTATGGCTTCAGGGGTTTCAGTCCATGGTGACTTGGCTCTATTACTCTGGGGCTGTGTTGAGGCAGCACATCATGGCAGAAGGACGTGTTGTGCTTACCTCTTGTTGGCTGGAATGGGGGGCGAGCTGAAGTCCTATATGCTCTTCAAGGGCACACTCCCAATGACATTACTTTCTACCACTTGGCCTCCTGTCCTAATGGTTCTGCAACCTCCCAATAGTACCATAGACTGGGGCTCAAATCTTTAACACAGGGACCTCTCCAGACCCAAAACTATAGCAGTTTTTGATATGTTAAAGAACTATTTTACTACAGTGGACCTCTGACTTACGAACTCAATTCATTCCCAAGGGCTGGTTGTAAACCAAGTTGGTCAGTGAAGACTCAGGCTCCTCTACACAGCCTTCAAATCTCTCTCCTGTATCTAGGCAGATCTCAGTGTCCTTAGAGAGATATTGGTCCAGAATTTCTCAATTAACCCCACACAGAAAAGGATGTTGTAATGTTCCTTCCAGAACTCTTTAAGGGTTAAATCTGTATCTGAGACTATCTGGAAGCACAAATGGCTGGCATTCAGGTCATAACTCAAGACTTTCTTCATAAATTTAAACTAAAATTCCAGTTATAACCCAAGTTGTTTGTCAGGTCAGTCCACTCAAGGGTCCACTGTAATTCTGAAAGAGTCACTTCAGTTCTCCTTGGCTCATAGAATTGAACTGGAGAAGGGAAGTGATTAAGATTGTTTATTCTCATATTAAACTGTTTATAGTTATCCTGTCTTAGCTTTAAAATGGAATAAAACTCATAAAATACATATACTTTTGGGGAGGCAATATCTTCAATGTGGATTGGGTCATTTTTTTTCTTTGTGAGTGATAAAAGTATTTCAGACCATCCCTGTGTGTGTATTTGCAGGTGTAAGATAGCAAAGTGCAGGCCTAAGGCATGTCCCTGTCATCTTGAGTTGGGTGACATCATTCTTCTGCTTAATTGGCTGCCAGTGAGAGGCCGTCAGGGCCCTGGGCTTTTTCCTGCCTATTTTACCTGTAGCCAAATTCACCTTCAGCAAGTTGAGTAAAAATCTTCCAGAACAGTTGCTGACATATTGTAGGATGAAATTAAATGTAATCATTTTTTGGCAATTAACAAACTCAATTTTTATATAAGATCATTTTTAACTCTCCAGAAATATGTTTATTTTTCTCCTAGGAAAGCATGAGTTCAACACTCTTTTTCAAATGATTATAATTTTTTGGAAGCCAAAAATTACAGTTTTTAATGGTATTTTCCTTTCTTTATGATTACTGGGCTATCTGGTGGTAGTATTTGAGTTTTCTTCCTCTTTCCTCATCTCTTTCCCTCCTTTTTTCCTTCTAGGGACAGTCAGTTTCCCATCAATATAATGAAATACCTGAGACAATTAACTTATAAAAAGAAAAGTTTCTTTTGGCTTATAGTTCTGGAGGTTCTGTTCCAAAATTGGCCTTATTGCTTTGAGCAATTGAGTAAAAATAGCATGTCATGGTGGGAGCATGTGGTGGTACAAACCACTTATATCATGACCCAAGAAGCAGAGTGAAACAAGAAGAGGAATTCCACTCGCAAGGATGTCAAGGCTTCCTCAGTGGGCTCTCCCTCATAAAGATTTCACCACCTCCCAATCCTGCCATTTTGGGGACCATTTCTTTATCTCACAGGGACACTCATCCAAACCTCAGCAGATGAACTTTTCAGAATGGCTGTTCAGTTATTTTTCTTGTTGCTGAGATGAAATATTCAAGACCCAAATTTAAAGGAGGAAATGTTTATTGTAGCTCACAGTTTTTAGAGGTTTCAGTTCATAGTTGGCTGGTTCCAAGGCAGAGTGGCATGGCAGAGGGGCATCACAGAGGAGTAATGGTTCATGGTGGGCAGAGGGCAGCAAAGCAGTGAAATAGCAAAGAAGTAGCAAGTGATGGCCACAGTCCTCTTTCTATCCCTTATATTTATTCTATCCAGGCTATCCAGTCTGGTGGGTAGCACTCACACCCAGGGTGGGGCACTCTTAATCCTAGCATCCACCACAAATCAATCCCAGCATCATATTCTTAATCCTAGCATCACACACCCTGGATCTAGCCACCTCCAAAAAGCATCACCTATGACAGCATGAGGCTTTGGGGAGACATCTAGATACAATCTAACAATGTTTGTATTAAAATCACCAACAGATAGGATCTAGGAGATCAACCAAAGAAGGACTAGCAACAAGAATAATAGCCACTAGTAAAAATAATATTAGTGGCTATTGTCAGTGTTTATGGAGAAGGGACTATTCTAAGTCCTTTGCATGTATCATCTTATTTGAGCCTCTCGGTATTCCTCTTGTAGGGACAGTTAGAGGAGGAGATAGGCAGGGGTGTAGGGCATAAAGTGGTTGATGTGGCATGGCTCAAATGGTAGAAATGACCACCTGCTTACTTGAGGAAGTTGCCTGTTGTGAAACCTTTGCAGGTATAAAAGTTATTTTTAGGGTCCAGCTTGCATGTATTTACTGTGTGCCCTTAGACCTCATGACCCTTGGCTCACCTCAGAAACAAAGACTAAGACCCCAATTGGCTTAGACTATTCCAATCAGGAAAACAGTTATTTTTAGGGACCAGTTTACCCCTATAAGTATTGGGCAGAGCAAAGACATCAGGTTGAGAAGCTCATTTGTGTGCTCCCTGCCTTGTAGTCTGCTACCTGGAAACTTTGCCTCCACCTTCACAATACTATAAATAAACCTCTGCTTCATACTACTTTCCTTTCCGACTTCATTATTCCTGGACCTGATTTTCTCATCCCTGCTAGGGACCTTTGGTTTTGATCCAGTCTTGCCTCACTTCTTCATTCCTCACCGGAGTGGAGGTGAGTGACCCAGAGACACCCAACGAGGTTGTGGAGGCTCACTGGTCCTTCAAAGACTACCCACCTGTTGCTACACTGTGACCACGAATTAGGTGTATTTTAGAGTTGGGGAAACAGGGAGATTACTTTGTTCAAAGTCACACAGCTAGTGAATCACAGAGCTAGAACAGAGATATTGTCCATGATAAGTTAGAGATAATAGTAGTCCCCTTGAGGGAAGGACAAAAGCTGGGCTTGCTGATGTTCTGGTGGGAAGACAAAAACCAGTGGAGAGGGGAGGGCATTTCAGAAGAGAGGAATCAACAGATGATCTAATATCAGAACTTGGGAGAACCTGACTGCCATCATTTAACTGGTAAAGAAACTGAAGCCCCAAAAGGAGAGGGGGCCACTCTTCGTCACAATAGTTCTTGGTTTGGAGTCTGGCTGGAAGCCAGGTGGCTTCCAATCCAGTTGTCCTCTTCTTCCATCTCACTGGGCAGCCTTCCAAGCAGTATATATTTTTAAGGCACCAGTACAATTGTTTTTAGAATGTCAAAGCCATCAGAAATGGCAAGTGATAGAATGGAATTAATGAGAGCCTATTTGCCCTTTCAAAAGTGGTAGAACCTCTGTGACTTGCCAGGGAAGCCTGAGGACATGACATATGGTTTTGTGCATGTTTACAACTCAACTGTGCTTTTCCCCTTGCAGAAACAACTGGCTCCTGATGAAAACAGAGGAGTCTAGTTTCTTTTGTTCTCAGCAGTCAGTTGTCTTTTGTTCACACTACCTGCTTAACAGCTCTCCTCACCACACCACCCCTCACCCCTGCCCTGCACACCTGTTCACAATGGCTCAGACTTCTAACCAGGCCCCTTTTCCCAGTGTCAATGAGCAGGATCCACTCAGATTCCACAGGCATCCCTGCAGGGATCTGGGAGGCCTTTTGGCACCCCACTTGCTGTCCCAGTGGCACGGGGTCCAGCTGTTAGCTTACCCTGGAGTCAAGGGAAGGTCTGGCTTGGGAAGTGGGAAAGGAGACTCTGAGAGAAGACACCAAAGCAGGTCTATATGCATATACAGAGCTTTTGTCTGATCATAAAAGGGCTCTGTGTTCATGGTACAAAACACAGAAATGTATTACTGATAAATGATAAAAGCCTCCTATAATCTTATCACCAGAGAGAATCATTGTGTATATTTACAGCTAATCTTTGTTTCAAGGTGTATAAATACTGTGGACAGTTTTGTGCCTTCTCTTTTTGCTGTTAACTTTGACTGTGATCACTTTCTTATGCCATTGTATCTTACTCAAAACACAGTCTTTTTATTAGTTTTGTAAGACAGTCCATTTCTACTCCACTTTTTTTTTTTTTGACCAGATACTGGTTTTATTAGTGAATTTTATCAAAGGTTTAAAGAATTCACACCAACTTTTGTACAAAGAATAGAAGAGGATGGAACACATTCATTAGGCTAGCATTGCTATGGTAGCAAAGTCAGACAAAGTCTTCATAAAAAAACTAATATCCATTACAAAAATAGATGTCAAAATAATAAATGCTAACCAACCACATTAAACAACATATTAAAAAAAAAGCATCATGCACCATGAGCAAGTGAGATTTACTCTAGGAATGCAAAAGTGATACAACATAAAAAAACCCTCAATCAATATAATATATTACATTAATAGGAGGAAGAAAAAAATTCACATGATAATCTCAATTGAGATGAAAAGAAATTGTCAAAATCTGAA
The DNA here is from genome assembly GCF_000247695.1 of Heterocephalus glaber. Next base: position 23,402,783 of record NW_004624732.1, on the reverse strand, counting down.
CTCTTTCACGATGAAACATTTAGCAAAATAGGAATACAAAGCAACTTTCTTGACTTGATAAAGAGCACTTATGAAAAAATCCACAGATAGCATTATACTGAATATAAATGACTGATACTTCTCCCCTAATATCAGGAAAAAGACAAAGATGGTCACTTTTTGCCATTTCTATCCAACATTATACTAGAATTTTTTTAGCAAGATCAATCAAGCAAGAAGAAATAAAAAACATCTTGATTGGAAATTAGAAAGTACAATTATTCCTATTCACAGATGATTTTACTTCATATATGGAAAACATTTAAGAATCCACATACAAAACTATCAGTATTAATAAAGGAGTTCAACAAAATTGTAGTATCATATATATAGTTTAAAATGACCCCCCAAAGTTCCATGTGCTCAGAGATGAGGATTTGGGGGTTGTAATTAGATCATAGTACCCCAATGATTTAATGAATGTGCTATTAGGAAATGGGTGTCCTGGTCACAGGAGGTAGGTCACTGTGTTGGGGAGTGAACTGGAGGGGTGTATTTTTGTTCCTGCCTCTTTTCTTCTCTCTCTCTGCTTCATGGCTGTCATGGGATGAATAGCTTTCCTCCACCATGCCTTCCCACCATGTCATTTATGCCTTTGATCCAGCCAATCTTGGAATAAACTCTCTGAAAGCATGCGCCAAAATAAAACTTCTCTTCCTTTAAGTTGCAGATGTTGGGCATTTTGTCTGTGATGGGATAGTGACTAATACAGAAAGTTGGTACCAGGAGGGGAGTCATTGCTGTGACTGTACCTGGTCAGGTGGTTTAGAAGCCTTTATAACTACTTTACAGAAACTTTTTGCAAACTTGCTTTAACCACTTAACAGTTTACCCCAAGCATCACTTGGGTGGCATGTTTGTTTACATACTATCCTGAGCATCATTCAGGTGTCATTTCAACCAGTTGATTCTTGTTTGCATGAGATACACTCATGCATTGATTTATTTCATATTGATTACTTTTTTGCATACTTTTAAATTTAGAACATTGTATTTGCCTTTGATGTTTGTTTCTAGTAAAAGCTAATAAGTTCTGGGTTTTTCTTAGTAATTAGTGTTTATTTGTAAAAAATGACCTATAATTTTCTGCTACGATCTATACAAATTCTTATTATAAGTACATTAGATAGAATTTTTATATTTCTCCAGAACTTAGTGATATTCTTTTACAGTACAAATGGACACATTTGGGACACTGAGGCTGACTAGGAAGGAAGTGCCAAAAGATTTGCAAAAGAAAAAACTGAAAAAGGGAGAAATGTTAGTGTATCAGAGAGGAGAAGTGTGTTGTGAAATGGAAAGACAAAAAAAGACATCTTATTTTCAACTATTCATAATACAGAAATGATAGAATTTGAAAGAAGAACGAGACTAAAAGAATTCCAATAGTTGTCAATGATTATAATAATTCTATGGGTGGTGTTGACAGAGTCGATCAACATCTAACCAGCTACCCAGTTGACTGCAATAACAACTCTGTTTCCTTATCTGCAAAAACAGGGCTACTTTCTACTTTGAAGAATGAGATTATTCGGCACTCACATCAATACATTGTGAGGTGTTTGTTTCTTTTCTTCTTATTTATAATCCGCCAGGGCCTAACCTGTGGGAGGGGGTCTGAGTCTCCTGCGGCAAGGCAAGGTCCCGGGGGGTGTGTGTGAGGGGGGAGCCGGCCGGTTCGGGAGGCGCGCGCAGCGCCCC
>NW_004624732.1:23360615-23378371 GCF_000247695.1 Heterocephalus glaber | reverse complement strand
TCCACGGGTGGGTGGGGGGTGCTTCTGGCATGGACGCAGCTCACCTTCTCTGCCCTAGGAGCTTGGGATGGCAGAGGGGGAGCTTCCTTCCAGGTGCTGGGACTGGCTGAGCTTCTCTGCCCTAGGAGCCTGGGATGGTGTTGGGGAGCTTCCCTCCGGGTGCTGGGACTGGCTGAGCTTCTCTGCCCTAGGAGCCTGGGATGGAGGTGGGGAGCTTCCTTCCAGGTGCTGACACTGGCTGAGCTTCTCTGACCTAGGAGAAAGAAGAAAGACATTTAGAAGCAAGGCTGAAGGACAAAGGCTGAAGATTATCCAAGCCTCAGGAAACTGGTTAAGAAGACAGGAGGGAAGGAAAGAAAAACAAAAACAAAAAACTAAAAACAGTGTTCACACTCACAAAAACCAAAAACAAACAAATAAAAAAAATTAAAAAACCAAAAGCAAGAAAAAGAAAAGAAATTTTCCTGTTACTTCAAGTTTATGGTTATCTTCTGGGGCTCTAGTTTTGTGGCAGTGTCCAATTCAAGGTGTAACTCTGCTCCTGCTGTGGGCAGACAAAGGAGGCAGTCAGAACCCAGATCCATTCTGGGTAATCACCAGCAAGGCAGCAGTAGGATTAGGGGCTTTCAAACCCATGGAAATTCAGGCTGAGCCTGGCCTCTCATCATGGAGGTAGAGCCTGAATCATTTAGCTTATAACTCTCTGGGTGACTCTTGGGAGTCTGTTCATGGTTCCATGACCATGGACTCCTCCTGTGGTTGTCCCTCACCCAGCCACTGTGGGAGTTTAACATTGGAAGCTCTGAGATGAAGCCAACTAATGGCTGCTCTGAGTCCCGTATTCAGTTGGCCCCTCCCTAGAATGGTGTCTGGGCAACCACTCTTTCCAGGGTACATGGCAGATGTGTGGACTGGAGTCAATCACTAGCTGTTGTAGCACCCAGCATGCACTTCTCCATTCCACTGGTGCATTTCTTCCTGAAGGCCTCTGTAGTCCCTGCTTTCACTGTGTCCCTGTAGATTTGATTTTTCTTTCTCACAAACCATGAGCCAGGAGCCAGGGAGAAAGTGCAGGTTGCCTCTCCCTTTTTCTACATTGTAGTCTGTCTCTTCAATTTCTCTGTAGGCTCCAGTTTTCCCAGCAGATAATTCCTGGATCACAGGGATTCACTTCCCTCCTTCCTTTCTTGCCTAAGTTATCTTTCAGTGTCTGGATACTGTATCTTGGAGAGGCTGACTTGTTGCTGCTTATCACTGCACCATCTACCTGGAAGTCTGATCCAATTCATTCTTTATGTCAGTCCTGTGTCTTAGTTACTTTTCTCTTCACTGAGACAAATGACACCAAAAGTTAAAGGAGGAAAAGTTCATTTAGCTCACAGTTTGTAGAGGTTTCAGTTCATAATAGGCTGGCTCCAAGGCAGACGGCGACATGGCAGAGTGGCATCACAGAGGAGAAACAGTTCATGGAAACTGCCTGATAGCAAAAACAACAAGGGAAACTTAACAGCATCTTTCTGCCTCTTTTGTTTTATCCAGACTCCAGGGATTAGGGTGGTTCCAAACCAATCAGTGTACTGATTTAGTAATCACACACTCTTAATCCCAGCATCACACACTGTAGATTCAGCCACTCTGAAAAAGCCCTATCAGCACATGAGACTTTAGGGGGGACATGTAGACCCAAACCACAAAATTCTGCTCCTGGCCTCCCAAAGACTCATGTATATTTCTTTATGCAAAAGACATTTAGTCCAGCTGTAAGAATTGCCAAAGTCCTAACAGTTTCAGCATTGTGGAAGAGTCCAAATACAAAGTCTCCTCTGAGATTAAGGCAAATTCTTAGCTCCAAACCCCTGTATAAATGAAAAGAAAGTTAAATATTTCCAACATTCAATGGAACAAGATAGACATTTCCATTCCAAAGGTTGCAAACAGGGGATACAAAGGGATGGGAACAAAGCAAGTCCAGAATGCAGCAGGGCAAACATTAAATCCCTCAGTTCCACTTCCAGCATCCCTGGCAATCTGTAGCAAGTTGTGAACTCCAAAGGGCTTGGGCAGCTCTGCCCCTAAGGTGCTTCTGGTGGTTGTAGCTCCCATGGCTTCTCTCTGGGGCTGGCTCTGCTCCCTCCTTGCGGTTTTCCTCAGATGATCCACATTCCTGGCTTTTCCAAATATCTGAGGTCTCCACTGTACCTTCGGCTTCACACTCACAGCTTCACACACTGCCCTCTTAGGAGCACACTGCCTGGCCTCCCAGGCCTTCTGAAATCTGAGTGGAAGCCTTCCTGAGCCCACAACTCTTGCATTCTGCCGAGGAACAATTTCCCTAGGCTGCTTCCATTCTCTTTTCAGTCCACAGCTTTACTGGTGCCATGTGCCCCTTTGCCTTGGAGCCAGCCAATTATGGACTGAAACCTCTACAAGCTGTGAGTGAAATAAACTTTTCCTCCTTTCACTTTGGGTATCTGGTATTTTGTCCCAGCAAAGAGAAAAGTAACTAAGATATCCTGAAAGGCAGACTTCAGACTTGCGTGCTACAAATGTAGAGCAAGATTAGGGAACTTTCCTGGGATGACTCAGGGAGTGAGGGAGCGGGCAGGCTCTTGGTGGTCCTCCGCCTGGCCCAGATTGGGGGCTGGAGTGCTGAACTGGGATAACTCAGTTCAAACCAGACCTCAGCTTGTCTCAGCTCTGTACCTTTCTGTCATGCCCACAATGTCCCCTTGATACTCTAGTGAAGTATAGGATAGGCTCATGGCAGCCCATGAGAACCCATCACTAAACACTCAGGGATTTTGTAAGCCAGTTGTACACTTGCCCATTATTAAAAAGGAAATGATATAAACTTCAATTACATAAATTATATTTTTAAAAGGTAATAAATATTCAAAGGTCACCCTTTGTAATTATTTTACTATTGTGTATTCTCTAGAGTTATTTACATTGACTATTAACTGTGTGGTAGAAAGACTGTGTGTGTTACTGGACATCTATCCTCTGTTTTGTGTCCCTAGATGCCACATTAGTAGTTTAGTGTAAATGGGAATATCTACACCATGAAAAGTGGCAGACATACATACTGGGACATTTCCTCTTTCCAGAAAGCCAGCTAGTAATTCTTCAGTAATGTACCACTGCTTCGAAAATGGAGCAGGTGGGAGTGGAGGGACCCAAGGGTCCAGCCCTGGCAGGATCACTCCCGATATAGCTTTTCGGGTCAATAGAGAGGGTATCATTGCCAGTAGCCCTGTTACAGAAGATATAAAAACTGTTTCCTGGAAACCTTTCTGAAGTGGATGGTACAAACTCACATCTTCCTGTACTGGATACACCAGGCTGTGATATAGCCTTTTCTCAATAGCTCAGGGACATCATCATGAGCCCCCATGGTGGAGCTTGCTGTGTCTTAAGGAGGTTTCTTAGGTTTGGGGTCTGCTGTCTCATCGCTGAGCCCACAGGCACTTCATGAATATTTGATGAAAGGCAGGATCTTGTGGGTTGTCTTACCCCCATAGAAAATGATATGCACTGCCATGTGGCCTTTGATGAGGGCTGGGACAAAAAACCATGGCAGCAGGAATGAAAAAGATGCAGACATTTGGGAACAATTTAGAACGTCAGACTGACATGACTTAGATGATGGATTAGATATGGAAGGTGAAAAAGTGAAAGATGAATATTAATTTTGTAATTTTTAATTATACAAGTTTCAAACATACAGTAATGAGAATGGTGTAAGGAAATCCATCACTTAGACTTAACAAGCATTAACATTTGCCTTGTCTGCTTTATTGAAGTATTTAGAGTAAATTACAATCATCATGACATTTCAACCCTAAATAATTAAGCATACTAACACATTCTCTAATATCACTATCAGTGTAACATTTTCCCAAAATATATATTTTATAGACTTTGTTCAAACCAAGATGTAAATAAGCACTTTGTATTGCCCAGGATTCTGTAAAGGACAGGGAGAACTATTTTAGGCTTTGTAGATCAAGAGATAAAATCAAAAGAAACCAAAGATTTTTACATTTTGTATTTAAAAGACCCCTAAATCACCCTTAGCTCATGGATCATATAAAAACAGACAGTGGGCTGGCCTTGCCTTGCACACTTTAATTTCCTGAGCCCTGATCCACTGATCCTTCCTTCCACAGGATGGGATGGGGCCTTTCCTGGCTCATTCCCTCCACTTGCCATGTCACCCACTCCTTAACAGGGGCATTTCCTTCATAAGCCACATGCTTACCTCATCTCAGAGTCTGTTTCTGGAGACTTGACCCACGGTGGTGTCTGATGTTACCAGACTGTTGAGCTGAGAGATTTGTGGGGGTCAGCTGGTCAATAGGGCCAAGATTCCCTCCCTGAGTCCTGGGAAGCAGAGGCTGGATGCTGCTCATGTCTGCAGGCCCCACAGGAACAGATGGGCAGGCTTGTCTGGCCAGGACCTCAGTCTGAGAGTGAGCTGGAATGTTCTCATCACAGGAATTAAGGGGGCATAGGTGGGTTTCAGCTGGAAGATGTGCTTTCATAAGAGGCCCCATGCTTCCTAATTGGAGCACTATGCGTCCAGGAGAGGACTGTAGCTCTTCAGGATGGTTTTACAAGAGGCATCTGTTCTTCTCTTTCCCATGCCACCCCAAAGGGCTAGCTGTTGGGAAGAGGAGGGGGAAGTTAGCATTCCTCTCACCCCCAGCACTAAGGTTCATAAACTTGGTCTATGCTGAGGGTGAATTGGGCTTTGAATAAAAAATTAGGTTGAAATTCTGAAATGAACAGGTTGGAGCCTTTAAAGCTAGGATGAAATTGCTTTAATTAACTGAAAATGACCACAGAATTATGGATCCAACTGTGATGCCATTAATGGAGCTGCTCCCCAGTGGGTAATGGGGGTGGACCTGTGAGTGAGCCTGGCAGGTGGCTGGTCCTAGTAAAATGAAAGCTTTTTGTTTATACCCCGTGCATTGAGCTTCCTCTTGAAGCAAGTTACAAAGATGTTGGGGAACCTCTCACCACAGATTCAGATGTTCTGGCCATGGGGAGCCAGTTGGAGCCTTCAGAAAAACTGACCTGGCAAAGATCAGATATCATCAAATGAGAACTTCACCCCAGAGAAACACAGGACCCAGTTTTCCATCTGAATTTCAGATGGACAATGAGAAATTTCTTAATATAAGCATGTCTCAGGCAACTTCAGATGGAACTTGGCATTCTGTATTTTTATTGATAAATGTGGCACCTCTGAGCTTCAGAGCATCTAGAAGATCACTTTTTCCTCAAGTAATTGGTCAGAGACCTGAGGATGGAATTATGTGGTGGGTTGGGTGGTTGAACAGGAGGTTTCAGGAGAGGTATTCCTTGAGGGAATTAATCGACAACTTTTAAATATTGCTCATAGAGAATTTACAATGTGCAGGAGCAGGCTTGGGGCACTGCTGGACCTAGCATCCTCCTGAGAGTCCTGCAAGACCAGCAGTAAGTAGCTATACCCATTTTGTACCTAGGAAAGCTGAAAGCTCAGAGAATCATCAAAAGCAACTTATATTGGGGATTGAACCAGCTTAGTGTGTTCTCAAAGCTCCAGCTGCCCTTTCCAGGATGGTGCTTCCTCCAGAATGCTGCTCCCCATGAAGCTGGATCTATGGAAGATGGCAGCCAGCTCTGTGCTGTGCAGGAGGCCCAGCTGGGATATGTGCTTCTGTAGGGGGAAACATTCACAGGGTTGAGAGCAGGATAGGCCAGGAAGCACTGCCTCTTTGATGCTGCAATTCAAGTCAGTGTCATTCAGGATTCCTGTTTGAGTCAGGCAGTGTGAATAGCTGGGGATCTAGCGAGGGAGCATATCTCTGCCCTCCAGGGCCTGTAGTGACTGGGGTGAGATCAGTGAACAGGATAACTGATGCTGTGGGGTTGTAGAGGCCCAGCCTCTGTGTGTGTGCACACAAGTGCATGAGTGCCTCTGTGTGTGTATTTGTGTGTGTGTGTACCTGTGTTTCCATGGGGCCTAGTCTTTTTTCTTTTGGTACTGGGAGCCTAGTCTTCTTGAACATGGCTCTGTCCTTTTCACTCTCCCTACCCCTCCTCTCCTGTTGGATGTTGGTCATGGCTAGACCTGCTGTGCTCATATTTCCGTAAGCCTTGAAATTAAAGGCATGATTTGTGCAAACTCCAGGTGCAGTGTGGCTGGGTATGTGCAGTACCCAGTTATTAGTTTATAATCTGAGCCGCAAGAGGGACTAGAGTACATGATGACCCCCAGAACTTGGATATTTGAAACTTGCTGTTGGCAGCTTTGCAACTACCCAGTGTAATTACTCTGGATTTCAGGTGACACAGTGGGAGGTGTAGAAGGCGTATTCAGCTCATTCACCCCAAGAATGTCTGGCATTGGGGCAGGAGCTCACTCTGGGCAGGTGAAGGCTCTGGGCACTATGTGAGAAGGGTCTCTCTGTGATCACTTCATAGTCTGGCACCTTTGTTAATCTTTTCCAAACTCCGTGGCATGAAGATGTGACTGGTGTAGGCTTCTTGTGTGATAACACCATCCCTGCCTTGGTCCACACTCAATCTTGTGTCTGTTCCTTCCCCTGTGTGAATTCAGAGAGCAGCTGTCTCTGGTCGATGCTACAACCTGAGTCACTTTGAGAGCTTCAGGGCTTATGGAATGTGGATTTGACCAACAGACAAGAAAGGGAGAATAAAATGGAGGATCACTGAAAAATTGCACTTGGACTTCTCCAAAGGGGCCAGTTAGCAGCTCCTGTTTCATCATTAGAAGTTGGAAAGACAAGAAGACTTGGGAAACGTCTGGAGATGAGTGATAGGAGGTCTGGTGGAACAGATGTGGTGGGGTTGAGGGAAAAGGGACAGATGCTGCTGGAAGGCAAGTTTTCCCTGGGAGCTGCCTGAAAAATGTTGGTTTCTATGGGCTCTGTTATGAGGAGAATGATGGTATGATTTAGGAATTTAGAGGAGTGGAGAAAAAGGGTGAAGATCAACAGTCATCTGTCATTCTGGGGGCACCTGCAGGACCCTGGCATCCCTAAGCCAGTTTATTAATGATCCAGGACAGAGAAACCAACAGTGCCTTCATTAAAGACACAAATGATTCTGGCTGGGAGCCGCAGTGGAGAGGAGTGACAAATGAATGCTCAAATTAGAGGGTTAAAGAGATATGGGGGAAAAAAAAAGAGATATGGGCAGCAAGGAAGTGGAACTTTCCATGGAATCAAGAAAACCCGATAGAGATTTAATGACTGACTCTGTGCTTATTTACGAGAAAAAAATGCCCCCAGTTGGATTCAGTTCTTTAAAGAGTTGGCACAGTTTTGAAAACTGTTAGTAATTTCCTTTCCAAAATTGATTTTGGCCAATGATCAATTGAATGCCATTTTCCCCTTTCTTGTCAGTGTGCGTAGACAAACATATCAAATATAACACTGGAAAGAAGAGTTATTAATAATGACCTGGGTTCCAAAGCTTCATAAAATCGTGGTTTAGAACTAACTCATTTTAGATATGAAAGGGGTTTGGGGATTATGGGTCTCAATTCTTCATTGTACACATGAAGCTCAGAGGCAGGAGCCTTGCCTGGTATCAGGGGGGCCGGCACTGTCAGACTGGGCTTGGCATCTGTCCCCCAACTGCTGCCACACCAGTAAGTGGCTCCTCTCCACTTCTCATTTCCCCACTTCAATGAACATGTTGGGGGCTCCATGATAGGAAGGCCCCAGGATAGTTCCTGGGGGCCACACAAAGAGGAATGACCCAGCTTCTGATACCAAATGTGCATGTGTTTTTTTCACAGCAAATCAGAAATTCTGCAATATCAACCTGTCTCCACAGGTCAACTCTTTTAAAAATAGTTTTTAATCATACACTGTTATGGGGTAGAATGTGATAATTCAATACATGCATAATGATCAAATCATGGTAGATAACATTTTCATCTCTCTAAAATTTTAAAAATTAATATGTAATAATTGTACATATATATGGAGTATGGTGTGATTGTTTTCTTTTCTTTTTTTAGACAGAGTTTTGCTATGTAGCTCAGGCTGATCTTTAACTCACTAAGTAGCTTCGAATCCATGACAATCTTCCTGCCTCAGCATCCTGAGTGCTGAAATTACAAGCATACATCACCATGCCTGACCAGTGCATATATCAGTACTGATCAAATTAGTATTGTGTACCCTGGACTGAAATCTCAATTTCCTGCAAGGTAATATGATGCAAGGTGAAAAGAAGACACAAAGATTCACAGCAAAATGGGGAACTGGGATGGACCACGCTGAGCATGTAGCGAGAACCCCAAGCAACCAGAACCACAGGTATTTATTGAGTGTATGAGCATGAGTAAAATAGGATGGGGGGCAACGTGTAGCATCCAGTGATATCAGCTGACACAGGCAAAGCTTGCAAAAGGGCGATAAGGCATTCTAGCAGAAAGAGCAGAACAGACCAAGGATAGGTCATGGTTAACTAGAAAGCTATTAAAACAATTAAGAGAGGGGCAGCTCTAGGAATGGAATGTGGTTTGGCGTCACATAGTCCTTGGCAGCATTTATCTCACTTAGGAGTCCTGCCACTTCACAAATGAGGACTTAGGTCACCATCACAGCTGCTAGCAGGTGGACTTATGCTAGCCTCCTCACCATTTGACATGCTCCTGTGAGTCACATAGGCTCCAGTCTGGCTCCAAATACATTGTGGCCAATTATGGGGAAAAATGCCTGCTCCATATTACAGCCTTCTCTAACTTTGGTGTGTGTGGGGGTCCGTCACAAATTGGGATAATGAATGTTTTATCTTCTTATTGTTACTTTGTGTTTGGTGAGTTTTAGCACCTCCCTTCTAGTTATTTATAAAATGTATAATAGGTTATAGGAGAAGGTTAGATAATAGGTACTGAGAGTTAGACGGAAGTAGTAAGTCCCAGTGTTCCACAGTACAGTAGGGTGGCCATAGTCCAATCTGGTTCTGATACCACATACAAACTCTTTGGAGTTTGCATCAAACCCACAAGAGTGACCCCACTTTAGATGCCAGCTGCAAGTCTTGGGTCAACTCACACTTCTGACCAGCTGCTATCCACTCTAGAGTTCTCATGGCCCCCACTTCAGGCTTGATAATTTGCTAGAAGAGCTTACAGAACTCAGGAAAACACTTCACATCCATATAGTGAGCCCTTTGTCCAATGATAGACTGCATATGTGACTGTGCTTCGATAAGGTTATACTGTGGCCTCAGTGTGGTATAGGCTATAGCATCTAGGTGTGTGTAAGTATATTTTGATGGTCACACTACAGCAAAATCCTTCATAAGGTACTGTTCAGAACATATGCTTGTCATTGAGTGACACACAGCCATGTACTTTAGTGATTTATTTTAAAGGATGAAACTTTGGAATAGCTAAATGGAGAGCTGCATGGGGCAAGGTAGGGGGTAGAGGTGGCACAGAACCCCCATGATGTCTGCGGGTGCCTCAACTTCCAGCACCCCATGGGCTCACCAACTTGGGATATCGATGGGAGAAACTTCAGTGTTTGCCATGTTCTGTGGCTGGAGAGCAGGCTTGGGAAGAAGGATAAAGGACTTGATATGAGGGCGATCTGGTAGGGAGCCTTGAAGATTAGGATTTCCACATGAAGAGTCCATTTGAGTGTTTGAGGGCTTACCTGGCAGAGCTCTGTGGAGTGTCCCAAGACTGGCAAGGTCTGGAGGGCAGCAGAAAGGCTGGGACCAACATCCACAAGGCTCCTTGTGAGTGAAATGATTGAAATATGTAGCCCTCAGAGTGTCTTCACCTTACCCAGCCTGCTTTTCTGAGAGCTGCTTTCTTCTATGCATAGGGTCAATGCCAAGATGGGCCATCAGGGTAGTTTCTGTGATGATGGACAATGGAAGAAATGGACGACCATTACTGTCATGTGCTGTACAGCAGAATAGAGAAGTCAGGCTGCAGAGAGGGAGGGGTTTTCACCCAGACAAGGCTGCCTGGGGTCCTGCTGCTTCTCAGATCTGGGTGCTTAAGGGGCCTACAGCTTTTGGTTGGTCCAGTGATAAAACTTTGTGTCTTTTGTGTGTGTGTGTGTGTGTGTGTGTGGCACATGGGATTGAACTCAGGGCTTTTGCACTGAATTACAGCCTCAACTCTTTAGTTTTTAAAAATTCTGTTAATGTCAGACTTTACAGAGGATGACAGGATTCTTATCTCTACCTTTACATACAATCTGCTGAGATGTCAAGTGTTGAACTTCCCTGTATGCTTGTGAGACAGTGAGAGTGAAAAATTCAGATGGAGTTTAAAAAAATTATTCTTTTATTTTTTTGTTTTGAGACAGTCTTATTAAATTACCCAGGGTGGCCTTGCATTTGTGATCATCCTGCCTCAGTCTTCCAAGTCGTTGAGGTTACAGGCATGTTCACCACGATCAGTGAGGATGGTTTCAGTGTTACAACAAAAACAGTTTTGTCTTCACATTTCTGAACCTGGTAACTTGGGTTCTTCTGACATTGGTTTATGGAACTGACCAGAGGATTTCAACTAAGGCAGTGAAGACTCAGGAGCATGGCTTCATTTTCTCGCAGTTCCTAGTGAGATGAGATATGAGTAAATGAGTAATTCCTTAGGTTAGAAATGTGATATTCCAAATACCATCTACAGATTTTCCAGTATGTAGTACATTTGAGGAGCCTTAATATGCTCACAGACACAGATGTACAGACATATACAGAAATACAGATAGCTATACCTTCATACACAGATACACACGTGCACGGGTGCGCGCGCACACACACACACACACACACACACACACACAGACACCTACATGTCCATAGGTGGAGAAGCTAATGAAACAGTCACGGTGGCTATGAACAAAGGAGTGATGCCTTCCCTTTAAAATACTTTTCAATAAACAAGTGATTTATGCTCATCATAGAAAAATTAGAAAGTGCCTGTGGGTAATGATTACCCCATAATCCCACTACCCTAAAGTCCCTGGTCACATTTTGGCTACTTTTTTCTCCGTAGCTATATGCTTTATTTAAGCAAAAGTGGAAACACATTGCACATAATTTTTATATTGTTGCTTTTAAATAATACAAACATATTATAATTATCCCTGTATTAACATATACTTCAGCAACAGTTTTTAAAGGGCTGCTTTAAAAATTCTGTAAAACAAATGCAACATAATTTATTTGACATACCCCAACTATTGTACATTTAGTTTATCTTTTATTTTGCTGTGAATATACATCTTTGAGCCCATTACTAAGATTTTTTTAAATGAAGAATTTTAAGCAAACGCAAAAGTGGAGACCAGACTTGTAAGCTCCCACTTACTCTTTCCCTAGCTTCAATAATTATCAAAATTTGTCTAATTTTAATTTTACATTCTTATCCTGCTGGATTTAATGAAAATCTAAGAATTCACATAATTTTCTCTGTATGTATCTTTAAGATATTACGATTTTCTTTTCTTTTTAGCATCATAGCTATAATTCCATTAACAACCTATGGAATTAATAATGATTTTACACCAAAGAATTGAAAGCCAGGTCTCAAAGAAATATTTGTATACCTGTCTTATTAGCATTATTCACAATGGCAAACAGTGTCTATGGATGGATGAATGGATAATCAAAGTGTCTTTTATCCATAAAATGGAATACTATTCATTCTTAAAAAGAAAAGAAATTCAGATACATGCTTCAGTATGGATGGATCTCAGAGATGCTATGTTAAGTGAAATACATCAGTCATAGAAAGATAAGTACTGTACCATTTCATTTGTATCAGGAACCTATCAAATTCGTAGAGTCAGGAAGTGGAGTAGAGGTAACCAGGAGCTAGGGAAGGGAGGAATGAGAGGTTGCTGTTTAATGGGAACAGAATTTCAGTTTTGCAATATGAAAAAATTCTGTGAATGGATGATAGTGATGGTTGTATAACAATGTGAATGTACTTAATGTTATTAAACTGTAAGTTTAAAAGCACTTAAAATTGTAAATTTTATGTGTTTTACCACAACTAATAAGAAATAAACCATTAAAATACATATTAAAAATCAGGGCAGTCTGAATAAAATATGGGCTTTAGCTAATAAAAATTATTAATTTCTGAATATTACTAAATAGTCAAACCAGAATCCAAACTTTCTGGTTGTCTCATCAATGTCTTTTTAGAGTTAATCTGCTTGAAGGAGTCACAAAAGTCCCCACATTGCATTTGATAATGCTAAATATCTGTGATAAATTCTTGGAAGAGAATTGCGGGATCAAAGTACATGCATATTTTAAAGGACTTGGCTGCATATTGCAAATGGCCCTTCATGAATTATGTATCATTAAGTACCTGTGTCCACTCTTTAATAAGCTGAACTTTGAAATGATTTTGGGAGACAACCTCCTCTGAGATGGACATGAATTCTCACTGGTCCTCACCATCTTGTGGGCATCTGCCCCCTGTGCTCCACCTTCGCTGTTCCGCTCCAGCTTGCATGGTCATGTTATAACTCAAACTGGGACTGTGTTTGAGAATTGCTTCCCCTTCTCTTTCTTTGAGTCTCACCTGCTCCAAGACCTGTCCTGTGACACATCTTTCTGCTCTGTCCTCCTCCCTTCTGCTCCTCTCCAGGCTGTGGGTCTTCAGTATGACCTGCGCTGGGGCTGTGGGTGTCACCACACTGACAGTGTTGGAGAACCTTGTAGAGATGATTGCCCAAACTGCAACCCAAAACCCACTTATTTATTGCAAAGTGCCAACACTGCACTTAAATCTGAAAAGTGAGGTTTTAATTTAGAAAAAAACAATTCATATATTAACATCTTTTGTCTTAAAGGAAAAACACATCTTTTTGCTAAATTTTAGATATTAAATTTCAACTTTTTGTTAGAAAACTCAAAGCTAAAATCTTGCATTAATAAAAATGAATGTATTAAAACTCACAGCCAGTCTAAGCAAATATTTATATACCCTTAGCTGTGCACTGACTGGCCACACGAAAGCTTGGAGGAGTCTCTGCTAATGAATCCAGCGCCTGATGTCTCCTGGAGCCACTACTACTTTCTGAGCATGCGCGTGGCCCCTATGTGCACCATTGTCTGATGCTTGGATGCTGGGGTGATGCTGGGGTGACCTGGCTCACGCAACAAAGAGGGCTCTGTGTGTCCTCTGTGGCACATTTACCATAGGTTCACCACCACCGGGTTAAGGGACGAGCAGGAACAACTTGCGGTCTGGGAGTCCTGCTCAAGTAGACATTTCTGAAATGCCTTTGCCTCCATTTTGTGGCTTTGATTTCACAGTTCCCGTCTTCCTAGGATTCTAGCTTTAGAAGGCCTATGAGGTTGGGGTAGGGGTGGGGCTGTGAGAGTGGAGGGAGGTAACAGTTATTGAACATTTATTAGGGATGGTGATAGTACTTGTCATGTTGTCTAACCCACTCAAAACCCTGTGCCATCTACACCATCTTCTGATGGGGAAACCAACCCCACAGAAGGAGTCAGCTGGTTTAGTGAGCCAGGTCTGCCACTAAGCCCTCACTGTTCCTGCCAGTCACTTGCCTCTCTGGGTTGGGTCAGTATGGGTGAAGGATGTCAGGCCTACTGGGATGAACAAAGCCATCAATGGCTCAGTCTGTAATCTACAGAGACAAAAGGAACTAAAAGAAAGTCTAATACCTGATTGTAGAATTTATAAGCCTTTCATTTTTCCTGAACTTTCCAAAATTTCTGCTTAAAAATACCTTTAATAGAGCAATTTAAAAATTTTAAAACAATTTTAAAAAAAAGCAAAATAGGAAGAAAATTTCCCTTTGGATCCAGGGAGATGATCCTTGGAAGATCCTCGGAAGAAAATATCTCCTGGCCCTCCTTTCTCACTTTGAGCCCAGAGAGGAGACCTGATTCTGGGGATGAATCAACCAAACCTGAGTCCCCAGGTGCAGTTGGGGAGGGAGAGGAGGCCAGAATAAATCTCGTTTTCATTGGCCAAGTCTCTAGTGATCTAATTATAGCAGAAGATATACTGAATGCCAGACCAAAGGAAAAGGCACGAAGCCTGCCCAGGCATCGAATGTTGGCAGCATTTGTTATCTTTGCCACTGGGGTTTGCAGAAGCCCTGGTTAGAGTTGACTTTGGACTCCTTTTCAAATGCAGGGCCCTTCTCACCTTGGCTACCGCAGGAGCTTCATGGCTGCAGAGGACTGAAAATGTACGTCTCTTCCCTCGAGGTTCCAGCTGCTTCCCTCCTTTTTGATATTTACAGTCTATAAAATCCAATACAGAGATGAAAATGATGGGTGAAGGAAGCCAAAAAGGCTGTGAGCTGAGTCAGACTGTCAGCATGATGCTGCTCCAGGTGTGGGGCATCATGGAGAGCAGTGAGGCTTATAAACTCACAAACGGTGTCTGTTAACCAGACCAGGGGTGACAGCAGGAGAGGGTCCCCAGCCATCCTGAATCAGCTGGGATTTTAGAACAAGAACAAGAATGTTCTTCATAGGCTTGGGAAGAAATCTAGGGATTTGTTATGAATAAAAACATAGGTAGGAGATTATTCATGGTTTTTGAGCTCTGTTCCTGGACGTGGTGTAAACAAGTACCTATTATTTTAGGACTACCTGTGTCCAGGTGGTCCTCATCTATTCTTCTGCATCATAAAGTTGAGGTGAGGATGAAGCAGAGCCCAGGTAACTTGTAGCAGATCTAAACTAGAGTGGATGTAGAACAGGTGAGTGACATGCTGGTCCTGGGGGGAGTCACTACATCTTCCACCCTTTCTGGGTAGTTTAATTTCCCCTATGAGCACCTTCCCATTGGCCTGGCTTGCTATAAAAAGTAGATGAGACCTTTGTTAGAGAAGCCGTTCCTGGGCATTTGAAGTCAATCACTTGGTGCATATTTATTAAGTGGTTACTGGGAATAACCTAGTAAGCAAAACAGACTCACTTTATTAAGGAGGTTAAAGTCCAGTGGGGAAGACATATTGAAATAATGATAACATTAGCTAGGTAGTTACAGAGATGATCTATATGGCTTTTGCACTAGACTGTGAGCTCTTCAAAGCTGAGGAACTCCTGGGTATGGTAGTGCATGCCTATAACCCCAGAACTCTGGGAATCCAATGCTGGAATTAGTACTGGGTAAAATAGTGGCTTAGTCAGACCCTGTCTCAACAAAAGGGGGTGAGTAGGGAATATAGCTTAGTATTAAGGCCCTGTGTTTAATCCCCAGGACTGAAGGGAAATAAAAGAAGGGCCACCATTTCTTATTCATCTCTCTCTCCCAGACTGTGGTCTACAGAGATGTTGGGAATGATGACAAAGAGGACTCCTGTGGTATGGCTGGATGTTTCATTCAGATTGCAGCCAAATGACACTTTGGTTGAAGGAAGTGATGCTCAATTTTCAGGGAATGGCAGTGTCATCAAAGGCTTCTCAAACAGTGGCATGTGTTTAAGCAGCCTCCTCTGATAGGAGGTGTTATTGCTACCTGGGGGGACAGGCTGCACACTGAGATGAGTAGGGGTCTGCCTAGTCTGTCCCTATGGCCTCAGATCTGCCACTCAGCCTTGAGAACCTCAGACAGGTGCTGCTACAGCCCTGCTCTTGCACGTAATTAACAGCCACATGCCACACAGAAGAGCCTGTAACCCAGTCATGGTGACCCGATGCTCCTGAGAGTGTTGCTGTGGAACAGATGCCCCAAGTCCAGTGAAGGAAAGCAATCAACATTGTATTATGCTCTTGGGTTTGCAGGCCAGGAATTTGAAGAGGGCATCCAAGGTCAGCTTGTCTTTGCCTCGTGATGTTGTGACCCTCAGCTGGCAGACTGGGGTTTGGAGCCAACTAGAACCTTTGGAACCTGGACTGACACAACTGCTTGGGTGGGCTTGTTGCCTACAGCACTTGCCTGTGGACTCTGAGCAGCTCTGCTACCTCACCACATCAGGGTGGTTGGTCTTTTTATGGGAGAAAGGGGGTAGTTGTATTAGGAGGATAGAATAAGAGTGCATATGAATATATTGATGATACATTAATAATTTACTTATATATAATACTAATGATGGGATTATGGAAGGTAAGCAGTCCCATGATGTAGTTGGTAAACTAGATCCAGGGAAGCTGGTGGTATAATTCATTTCATGTTCAAAGAGAACTAGGAGAACAGATGGTGTAAATCCTGGTTTCATGGCCAGAGAAGATGACATAAGGTGTCCCAGTTCATCAGTGAGGCACAAAAAGAGGGTTGGATTTCTCCTTCCTCCACCTTTTACTCTACTCAGGACTCCAGAGGACTGTGTCATGTCCAACCACATTGGGGAGGCCCTCAATTTTACTGAGTTCACCTACTCAACTTCTAATGTCATGCAGAAACCCTCACAGACACATCCAGAAATAATGTTTACCTTGGGTCCCCCATGTCTCAGTCAAATTGATGCAGAAAATTATCCTCTGACTGTTCCCATGAACAAGATGTAAGTCACAAAGTGTCACTTCCACTATTTTCTGTTGGTTGATGTGTCCATAAACCTGCCCAGAAACAGATAAATTACACCTCGGTGGAAGAAACTTGAAATAATCAGAATAAAAAATGGAC
This sequence comes from Heterocephalus glaber, assembly GCF_000247695.1. Next base: position 23,361,747 of record NW_004624732.1, on the reverse strand, counting down.
TCATTTGTGTCAATCCTAACAAAACAAGTAAATGAAGATGGGATATTCTGAAGGAAGGGTTCTTATGCACAGTTGCCTCTGACTAGCACAAGACTGCCAGAACCACAAACTTTACCAAGGTCACCATAACCACTTATAGTCCTCCCAATTCTTGGGTCTTAGGAGCTTTCACATCGCTGATACACAATACACAACACTCACAGCTTAAAGTAGGAAAGGTTTACTTCAGCCCACAGTTTGTAGAGGTTTCAGTCCATAGTTGGCTGGTTCTAAGACAGGGTGGCATGGGAGAGGGGAGACAGTTCATGGTATGGCAGGCAGGAAGTAGAGAAGGATCAAAGAAGAAGGAGGGATATACACCCTTCCAGGCCATGCCCACAACGATCCTCCTCTTTCTACCAGGCTTTACCTCCCAACATCACACCCAGCTTTAAACTCATCAGTGGACTAGTCCGGTGAGGAGTATCACACACCCATGATTCAGTAACCTCCCCAGTCCCCACCTATGAGTGCACGAGGCTTTGGGGAGACATCTTGATATAAACTATAACATCTTGTTTTTAAAAACTTACCCTTGCTCAACCTATTTGAATGCACCCATAATTTACTATGGTATATATATTCCAATTGCAATGCTCTGCTACTCCCACATAAATATCATAATTCTTTGGAGATTCTCTATATTAGCTTTTCATCACTGTTGACAATATTTGATATCTACAGCTTAAAGAAGGAGTGGTTTAATTAGGCTCACAGTTTTAGGGGATTCAGCTCATGCTCAGTGGGCTCTAAGGCCAGAACATTTAAAAAAATTTTATTTTATTGGCACAATTCAGGTATACAATATTATGACATTCATCACTGGATATTTGCATCTTTACATAATCTCTGTTGATTCTTACTTTTCCCCATTCTCCTACCCTCGCTTCAACCCCTCCAACCCTCCCTATTTACAAAGACTTTGGTTCCATTTTTTCATTTTCTCATATTAAATCCATTCCCTTCTTTCCTTTCCCCTACCCTTCCAACTTCCCCTTCTCCTTTGCCCCTTGTCTTCCTATTTCACATTATCTATTATACCTTTTAGTCCTTATTTACACTTTCAGTTTCTCACACCAGAGAAACTATTCAG
>NW_004624732.1:23300207-23318833 GCF_000247695.1 Heterocephalus glaber | reverse complement strand
CAGTAAAATAAAATAAAATAAATAAAATAAAATAAAATAAAAAGAAGTGAGGCTAAAGGACACAGGAAGGTCATGCAAACTTTGAGAAACTGTTGAAGACAGGAGGAAAAGATAGAGTGAAGGAACAATGACAAGAACAGAACAAACTAATAGCAATATGGAAGCTAGACGCTGTATTCATCTTCCCATAAAAATAATGACAATTGAGAGAAGGAAAGAGAGGAAAAAATCCAAAATAGGACAGGAACAAGAACAAAAAGGGAGAGAAATGAAGAACAAGAAGGGAGAGAAAGAAGAAGAAGATGATGAAGAATAAGAAGAGGAAGAAGAAGAAGAAGAGGAGGAGGACGAGGGAGAAGAATAGGAAAAAGGGCCTCCTTCAGGGTATGTCTCTGCTGTTGGAATAGACAACATGGGCAGCAGTGTGTAGATCTAAATTGATTAGTCTCAGCAAGCCAGCCACAGTCTGCTGAGATTCAGGCTGATTTCTGGCTGCAAGGCTCAAGTTGAGCTCCCTGACCTGCAGATTTGAGCTCTGCAAGGTTCTACTGCAGGTTTCAGCTGCTCCTCCCCAAAAGCCAGTCTGGGTTCTGATGGGAGGTGCTGATCCTGATAAAGGGGAAGAGATGCAACTCCCAAACCTACTAGATATCTGAAACAGGAGTTTGTGTTTTCTAAAGTCAAGGAATGAATTCTAGGAACAATGGAGTTTAAGAGTAGGAAAAATTTATTTATTTGTCTAAGAGAGAGAGAAGGGGGACCAGAAAGTGGGTTGCCCACCCACCGCACTTTTCAAAGATGTTTTATACAGCAAAGCCATGTGGTGAGGTGGGTACAAAGTGGGACAAAACTGTAAGACTCAATGGAAATTTACAAGGGGGAGCATGAGGTGGGACAAAAACACAACCAACCAGTAAGATTACAAGTACAGTCACACAGGTAATATTGATCTGAGAAATCACAAGGTGAACAAAACTATGAACAACCAATAAGATTATGAGAAGTATAGTTGCTTAGGTAATACTGATTAAGTGGGGATCCAATGGGGACACAAGTCATGTAGCAAGCCTACAAGGAATGAGTAAGGATTTTCGGTGGAAAGGGGTAGGTCAGGGACCTTTCTTGGAAGATCTTTGTCCCCCACGCAGGTGATTGATACCTATTTAGAATATCAATCACTGCTATTCATCCTACATGGGTATAGTAGTTTCTCTCCTTTTACAATTCTGGCCTTCAGTGAATGTGTCTTGACTGTCCTCCATGTTGGCTCCTTCTGGGCTGGCCCTGTTTGTCTATAAAATATCTAATTAATTTACCTATCTGCAATAATCCCACCAATTTATCAACCATGGTGGTCTGGTGCACCTTTATTGCACAGATTTTTCTTCACTCTCCCAATGGGCTTCAATTTTCATCAAGGCGCCTCAGAGAGGTGGATCTCTGTTGTTCACTTCTGCTCTATCTTCTGGAGCTCATAACCATGTCCTTTATGGCCCCAGGCACCTCTGTAGTGTGGATCCAGTTACCAGGCCCACCTGAGCAGCGGTCTGGGGCCACAGCCCTCTGTGCAAAGCTGCTGGGATGGTGGGGGCTATCCTGGGCTTTCCTCCATGACAGGGTGCCAGGAGCTGGGTGCCCGGGTGGTGGCAGGCGGTGCTAGGGCCTCTGTGCGATGGTGCCCTGGATTCTTATTTTTTATTGTTAGAAACTATGATTCTGGGAACAATCTAGTATGTGACTCTTTCTGCACATGCACAAGGTTTTTCCAGGGAGAGAGAGGCTCAGAAGAGGAATTTTTGGGTCAAAGAATATTCACATTTAACATTTTAATATGTGCTACCAAATTGTCTTCCTGAAGGTCTGAGCCTGGATTATGCTAGTGAGTGTGCTCTTTAAAGAATTTCCTCAATCCCCTACCTGCAGAGGTTATGGCACACTTCTCTGTTTCTCTGAAAATTGTTGATTTATAATTCAGCATGAGCATAGTCATTCTGTTTTCCCCACCAGAGTGATCTACATTTAAAGGTTTGCTTCTAATTGTGGAATAAAGCATGTTGTTTTCTGTTGAAGTAATTTCAGGCACCAGTGAGCAAGAAAGGGAGGAATTTTGGGGTGTGCAAACTATTCTGTGTCCTTGAAATTACTCTGTCCTGGTTGCTGACTGCTCTGTGAGACTCATAAGACTCTGTTCTTCCTTGCTTGAGGGAAATAAATGCTTGGAAGAGCTGGGTCCACTCCCAAGGCTCAGCAAAGAATTTGGAGGCACTCTGTGGACTTCAGGGGTATAGTGGACCAGTCTCCAAACACTCATGTGAGAGGATTCCACAGCCACAACATCATCCCATGACATCCTGAGTCCCAAGAGGAGAGAAAGGGTAGGGTCCACCACATACCACCTGTGAAGGGAATTTTCAGCCTGCATCTAAGAGTCTTGTGGGGGGTGGGCACAGGCTAAGGAGATTCAGAGAATAGGCTGGAAAGCACAGCATCAGTCTGGCCAAGGAGCAAGAGACATGACTGGGGTGCCAGCATTGGATCTCATCCCTAAGAGGCTTGTCTTGAAGTTCCTTCCCCAGGCACAGTGGCTCTTCTGGCAAAGTACACTCATGGAATGCCCCATGTTCTCACAAGGGTGACTGGTCTCACATGTGAGAGAGGAAGGGTCAGAGCCTGCCACTCACCATGAAGGACAGAGCTGGGGGCTTTGCTGAGGGAGGGTGGAGGGGTTGTCATGAAGTTCTGACAACTGAGACCAAATGTCTCCTCCAGTTTAGGAACTAGCCCTGAAATGACATTAACATCTCTTCTTCCTCCTCCTCTTTCTCATCTTCCCTTTTCTTGCCACCTGTTACCTGCTCCGCTAATGCTTACTTTCTGCTGCGTACATTGTAACTACTCCCTGAGCAGAATCACCAGGATGTGGTCAGTTTACAGAGGTAGAAATTGAGGCTCAGAGGACAGGTCACTTGCTGGAGTTCACACAGATGACAGTAGACTTCAAGACCTTTCAGTCTCTGTCCTGTGTAACTGTGGAAGTTTAGAAATATCTGGAGGTCCATTGTTGACTTCTGGGTTCTGAAAGGCAAGAGGACACTTTTGGAGGACGGGCCACTACTCTCTGCCTGTAATGAGGAGATGTATTACCAGCAAGGCTCTCGGCTGGACCTTGGATATAAATCACAGTTATGGTCTCATGCTCATTGACCCTATGAATAAATGACAGCATCAAAATTTCCACTATAAATTCTGAGTGCATGCATTTGCTTTTAGAAGAGAAAGCTTATTTTTGGCTCAGGAAGGGGTCCCAAAAATCAGAAAATGGAAAATTCTCTTCTAGAAAACTAGAAAATAGTGATGCCTTAAAGAACCTCTGTCTCAGGAGTACAGGATGCTGAGTTAGAATTAGCTCTTTGCTCTGTAGAGTTTGGCCCAGGAACTGATGGGTAACCAGCACTGTCACTTGATAGATGGCTTCCTTGGGCTGGGTATGATAAACTTATACATTTTACCTTGTCTGAACCAAATTCTTCAAGACATAATTACTTTTCCCATTTTACATGTAAGAATACTGAGATTTGGCAAGGTATAGTACTTTAAAGGCTCAAAGTTGTACTGTTAATAAGGGGAAAAGCCAAGACTTTATCAGGTCTGGTTGGCTTTGAGGTATGAATTTTACCCACCAAACTTTGAAGTTTTACTAAAATATTTTTAAAAAAATGCCTTTGTGACAATTTTACACTCTCCATAGAGATCAGGGATATGCAGAGGATATGAAGAGAGCCAACATTCATTGAGTGTCTACTATGTACTTTTCAAACATTCTTCATTTTCTCTTAAACAAACCTGTGAAATAGGTCACAGACCCACTTCATTATAAAAATAATTGCTTCAGTGGAAAAAAGGGCTAGTAACAAGAGAGTTTCAGACTTGCAATTACAAAGTTATCTTTTAAAATATGTATTTAAAAAAATGGAGATGATTTTTAATCGTGATGGGCATGAAAGCTATGAGCTGAAAGTAATAGACACGTTACCAAGGAGAACCTGAACAACACTTGCAAACTAAACTTAAAAGGTTCCTCGCAGGTCCCCTGATGAGTAGTTCACAACTTCTAAAAGTTAACAAAAATCTTTTAAGTCAGATGGGCCGATGGCTGCTTGGCGAACAATCTAGAGCTTCTTTATTGCCCAAGGAATTGATTTTCTCTTTATGCCCTGGAGTTAGTCTCAACTATGAGGAAATTAGAACAACAATCTTCATGAGACAAACCATACTTCCTACCAAATGAGTTTCCTATTCCCCAGTCTCTGTGAGAAGCTGCACACCACACTGCTCTCTGGGTTTCTACTTCTCTGGAAGTGACCACATGCTTGGTGATTTGGTCTGAGGCTTACCGCAGTGTTTCTGGCCAGGGTTTGCAAAAAAGATGGTTTTCCAGTGAGCATCAGACTCTAGGCAATGGGAAGACAGAGAGGAAGAGAAGTTTTTGAGGGCAGCTTGCCATTTTCTTTTCTACCTTTACACATTTGCTTAATTCCTTTCCATTACCCTCTGTCTGTATGAGTTCTAATTGAAGAAAAATGAAAAAACAAAAAACCAGCCCCAAACTCTCTTGCCCTCTTGGCCCTCAAGATAATGTGATTAAATGGGGCAGAACTGGCCGCCAGCTACACCAATAATGTCTTGAAATTTTGTTCTTAACTGATTAGAAAACACAATGTCTCCGGAGAGAATGGGCTCATTTATCACATCTCTCCAGCACGTCGGCCTGGGCCTTGAGCAAAGCTCACTACAGAGAAAGGACAGGATGAGGGAAAACCCTGCACACCCCATGGAAACAGAGATTCTGCTTTTTCCACTTGGCAGTTAATCTCCTTTGGCTCTGCTAAATTACAGCAGAAGCAGGACAACTTGGGAAATGGAAATAGGAAGGGAACAGTGGGCCCTGGAACAAAAAATGACCTTGCAGATGGCGCCCTAAACACTGCAGAGTCCTGTGCTGTGAGTCCATCTCTGCTGCCCAGGGGGACCATGGGGCCCAAGGCACCATGCAGAACTGTGCATGAACTTCTGAAGGGCAGGGAGGGGTCCTGTTTACTCCTTGCTCACCACATTTTCTCACTTCCTCCCACTTTTCTCTGCACTGTTGGGTAATGAAAACAGTCATTCACTTCTGTGTTTTGGTACTAAGACAGGGGAATAGGGTGAGAGACACTCCACTCTTAATGTAGTGACACTAACCTTACTGTATTGTGAACAAATCCGAAAAGTGTTACTTTGTACCATCAGAAACTTGCTATTTTCAATCCGTCCTTTGAATCTGGTGGTGTTCACAGGACCAATCAAAAGATGCTCTTTTAATCCTTCATTTGCATGTAGCAGAAAGCCAAATGAGTTTTTTGATAGGGCGGTTTATGCATGGTATGATGCCAAGTGAGTGTTTGGTAGGATGGCTTTCTCAATGCTTTAATTACGTGACAGACAGATAATCTGGGGATTTGGAATACAAAAGACCCCTTTCCCTTACCCTCAGGGGTGCCCTCTGGCAGCCTTTTCATTGTCTGCTCTCACTGTGTATAGCTTACTTCTTTTCTGCCTTCCATAAATGTATAGTTTCACTGCCTTTTCTGTGTGTCCCATCCAATTCTTTGTTCAGGACATGAAGAACCTGGAGAGAAGCCCCATGGGACCGTCTATCCCATAACAGTCCCATCCATGTCTTGTTTGCTCTCACCTTCTGTCTTCTCATTTATTAAGCTCGGCCATGCTGGCTTACTTTCTATCCTAGGGCACCATTCTGGTTCCAGGATTTATCCCTCTGTATGGTTCCCTCTGTATGGTCTACGTCTTCCCAGATCATCACGTGCCTCGATCTTTGGATCTTTGTCACTTGGGGCACGATTCAAGTCACTTCTGCAGAAAGGCCTTTTAGTTTTGGCACCTTGATGTAAGCTACAAACCTCTTTTCCCCAGCTCCAGTCTCTGCCACATCATGTTTTTTATCTTTATTTAGCAGGTCTCATTAAGGTTTCCTTGCTTAATCTCTTGCCCAGTAGTCTCATCCTTCTAGAAAATATGCCCTTGAGAGCAGGGGCTGCAATTGGTTTATTCACTGTGTACACTCAACTTATAGAGCAGTTCCTTGCACAAACTAGAGCTCGCAATGTCTGTTGAATGTGCAACATGTCTGTTCTGTGTGCAAGGCTGGGTGACATGGTCTAAGTCAAGTAAGATGGAACTGAGGGCTGGAACTGTATCTCGATGGTAGAGGATGTGCTTGTCTAGTATGTCCAAAGCCCTGGGTTCCATCCCCAGCAATGAAAAAAAAAAAGATAAATAGAAAGTACCTAGAGCTGGACTGAGTTGGGCCTTAAACACTTCCCTTCACACTCTCAAACAAGGTCCACGGCTCCAAAAAGGCCTCCCTTTTATGGGCAAATGGTCTCCTTTTCAGACCTTCCCTCCTCTTCCTGCTCCAAGACACAAGTGCCATCTCACCTCCATCTATCCACAGCTAGTTTGGTTCCTGATCATCTGTTCAGACATTTCTAGGCTTGTTTTGCTTAGGAAGTTGCCTGTGGTTCCCTTTGGCTCCTAATACTGTGCTGGTTAACACTCTAGAGAACTGTTACTTTGCCTACCTCTCATGCCTTGCACTTTCCACATGAAACCAAATTTTAAGCTTGCTGACTCAGCTGGGCATGGTTGGAGCAGACCCAGATAGGAGGACTACAAATTCAAGTCTAGCCTGGGCAATTTGGTGAGACCCTGTCTCAAAAATAAATAAATAACATGAGCTGGGGATGTAGCTCAGTCCAAAAGCCCTGGGTTCAATCCCCAGTACTTCAAAACAAAAACCAAAAACAGAAAACAAAAGCCTTGCTGAAACTTCCCAGGGGGCAAATGAAAGCCAGACCAGATGTGTGACAATCTGTTCTCTTTCATGTAATGAACTCTGAGCATCACTAGGCAGTGTGAATTTCATTGTCCATCTCTTTGCTCCAAACGTGTAAATGACTGATGTATACGTGTGTCTTAGTCCAACATAGTCTCCTCCTTTATCATCCAGTCCAGATGTCACCTGAGCCTCCTGACTCTTGGGTATGTTATTAACTGAACCCAACTTCTTTGACATGTGACAGTCTAGATTCTCCTTCCTGCCATCTGCAGATTCCATGATTTCCCTCTGTCTTGGCAATCATATATCTAACAAATCTTTTTCTCTTTAAGAGCTCTGGTTGTATCAAGCCCCTCATTATTTTCTGTGGCCATCCCCTGGCAATGTTGGTATCACAAGAAACAGTCATCTCCTTGGGAGTCTTCCCTGTTTCACTTGCCTTCCCCCATTTCTCCCCCTTTCTCTTCTTTGGACTTCTCCATTGTCCCTTTGTAACCAAGATACCTATTTGTCTTATGCATGATTGTTTTAGCCAATACAGTAGGTCCTTTTTCAGATGCATGGTAATTAACCCAAAGTCCATTCCCTAAGTGATCCAACTCCAGAGTTAGGAAGTGGCATTGTAGTGGTTTTGCTCTGGTATCTGTGCAGCTCAGTTTGGTGTCAATGTGGTATATGTATCTTACACTCCTGAGGCTGAGCTCAGTTCTAGTGATCAATAGGTCAGATACGAGTGGAGTAGAGCTATGGTTCAGATAGTGTTTGAGTGCATTTAGTAAAGGTTCTTGAGTTAGAAGCTTGGTCTACACATAGTGGTGGTATTAAGGGGTGGTAGGACTTTTAAGGAGTGGGACTGAGTGGAAGGTGGTTAGGCACTGGTCTCAGAAAGGATTAGTTCTGCTCTTGCAATGTGAGTTCTTGCAAGAGTGAGTTGTTATAAAAAGAGCAAGGCTGGCCCCACTCTTTGGCTTCCTGTCTCTCCAAGTGGTCTATTCTGCGTGTGTTGCCACCATGATGCCACTTGTCATAAAGCCCTCCCAAGTGACTATCTGAACATGGACTTTTAGCTTCCATAATTGTGAACTAAATAAACCTCTTTTTAAAAATAAAGTATCCAGCCTCAGATATTTTGTTGTAGAAACAGGGAGCAGACTGATCCAGGTGGTTTACCATTCAAAGTAGGCCCTTTGTCTCCTGTTTGCAATATTTATGCCTAAATCAGACTAGTGGACTCTATGTCTATTTCACACAGTATTACTACTTTTGTGTGGTAGGTGGAAAACCATCCATAAGACGGAGAAAACCTGAACCGGTGTCAAATGGTGAAACAGTAAACCCAATCTTTCATGTCTAGAGTATTAAAGTTTCAACAAGCACCTACCTGTGATATGAACTGTGCTTAAATATTCATGGAAGTAGCTGCTTAATACCTCTTTAAGTGATAGAAAGAAGGCAGTGAACTGAGTGAAATGACAGAAGACAGAACTCTTGTCCCATGGGTAAAGGAGGTGTTACACAACACCTGCAAGCAGAGCACGCAAGAAATTCTCACTTCTAAAGGCGAGAAACTCAAACCATGGAAAAAGCTGCTTTATATACCTAACTTTGGTAGGATTCAAGGAAACAGCTGTGGCCAGCTGTAGATGACCAGTTTTATAGTATCTATCTGACAATTTCTAGTAAATCTGCTGGTCAGTGAAATTAAACATTCAGCAACATTCATTTGTGTTTTGGAGAATTAATTTTCTCTGAACCAGCTTTTTGCAAATTTGCTGCAGCCCATGCCTTCTATCCTAAGTGGCTTATTAAGGAATTTCTTCTGAACAAGTACAGTGCAATTCCCATTAAGAAATCCTGTGAATGCAATTTGTGTCTTCTTTAAAAAGCTGGCTTTATTGCCCTTATTTTCTTTTTGGCAGGTCCACATTAGCCTGGATGCTAGCCTTCCCAATGAGATTTTTAGGGACACTACATGGGGATGCTCACCTCCTATCCTCTGGGGTGCACACCCCTTTCCTGTTAACCCTTTGTGTTTGTAAGATAGCATCCTCTCTTCTTTCATGCCAGACCTAGAAATTTATGGTGAAAATTTCATTTGTTTTAGCCTTCAATGTGTCCTGAGCCATGTGATCACATTGATCTTTTTATAGAAAGAAAGCATCTCTTTCCTTGACATCTGGGGTGGAAGCTGTCTTTGAATGGCTTTCCTGTCCTCCTCTATCAAGATTTCCAGCATGATGTTGTCACTTTTTCTCAATCCTGTCACTGCTTGGACTTCCTAGCCTGCTCTTTCTTGCCAGTGGGAATTAGGCAGCCTTCCCCTTTGTGGGTTCTTCTGTCTTAATCAGTATGGTCATTGCAGTCAGAAGCAGAATGATCCATACTGGGCTTCTCCACAGCAGCTTGCCTGGGTCCCGCAGGCCACCCTGTCTGACCTTGAGCAGTTTAGAGGTCTATGCTGGGAAAGCCTTTTCAGGAAGGTCTGGCCCAGAAGGCTCCTGTAAGGAGGGCTTTGTTTCTCTCCCTCTGCCCTGCCTACAGCAGCTGCCTTCTAGAACAAGGTCTGCCTTTATGCCTTCATCAGACCTACTTCTCACCCACACCATCAGGGGCTCTCCTGGTGCCCTCCTCCTTCATCAAGTGCAGACACATGGACTTTACAGATGAATAGAATGTTTGCTTTATAAAAATTCCACCTATAAATTCCCTCCACTTCATTCAGTATTTATCAACTGCCTATTGTGTGGCCTATTTAGTGTTTCATGCTGTGGAGACACAAAGGTGAATAAGCTGCATTCAGCCCATGGTGAGATGAGTCTCTCAGTGGGGATATGTGGCGAGTGCACAGGGCACTCTGAGGTGTGTAGACAGATTGATTCAGAGCCACGGGCCAAGTAAACACTGAAGGGTTCAGAGAAACAGAGCAGGGTGGGTTTGGGGGGACCAGGGAGATCTGGGTGGAGGGGATTGGATTCACACTGGGTCTTGAAGGACAGGAAGGATTTTGAAAAACTTGAGGAGGAGGAGCTTTTAAGCAAGGAAGAGGAGGGTGGCATGAGTGATCTTGGAATGGGTGGAATGAATGTGTCAGGTCCATAAAAAATACAGTGATGGATGGGAATGGACCACTGGACAGAAAGCAATTTGGCCTTGTGCGAGTTGCTTTTCATAATAGTTTGGCAATGATGATGATTTTGTAGAGAAAATTTCCTAGTTTGGTTCCAACTTTTGGTAGTATTTGAACATAATTAAGGTAGTTTTAAAACAATTTAACTGACCTTGAGAATTTTAGGTTTTTTCCCCCAGAATTTTACTTTGGCTTATTTTTTTTTCCCTATGTATTGTTAATTTTTCTTCATTTATTACCTCTTCTGTGATCTTTATAACAGGGTCAATTTAGATCACTGTAAATGTCTAATAGGATTAGTTGGAAAAATCCCAGAGGAGAATGGATGCATATCCCTGTGTAAGAAAAGATATGGAAGAATAGACTCTACGGTGCTTTATTGATTGCCTTGAAGTGGGTAGAATTATAGGTATTCTTTATCTTTTTTTTTTTGCTTGTCTGAATTTTCCATTTGTTTCATAGGAATGAATTGCATTTTTAAAAGGAAAAACAATAACAGCACAAGAAGAAACCCAATCAGCAAGAGAAATTGCAAAAGAAAATTATGTGGAATTTTCAGAACTTAGATTTCCTTGTCTTAAAGTTTTGAATTAATTTAAAGCCAATTATGTTTGCTCTGCTGCTTTGGTCATGCTTTCGGTTTTGTCCACCATTTGAAGGATTTAAAACTTGCATTCTGGCCAGCTTGCTTCCAGCCAAATTGTTTTCTTTCCAGACACCAGGGGTTGTGATGGACAGCCAGAGCACACAGCCAGGCATGGACAGGGCAGGCAGCCACCTCTGTGATGCTCTTTGAAAGGTATGGAGCCTTTTGTGGTCAGCCTTTCTGGGACTGAACCTTGCTGTGCATCAGAATTGTCAGAGAAGCTTTCAAAATCTACACTTGCCCAGAGATTCAAATCCATTAGTATTTTTAGGCACTACTATTTTTAAAAAGCCACCCTGAGGATTCCAGTATGCACTCAGGGATGAGAACGACTGAAATAATATATTCTATCCTGGCCCACCCTTCACCTTCTCTGGATTGAACCCTGTGTTTTCTGCAGGGTGTATTTCTCTGAGTGTACTGGGAGATCTTTCTCTAAGTGTGCTGTAGAATCATCTGGAGGCTCACCCAACAATGCACATCCCTGGGCCTTACTCCACATCTATTGAATCAAAATCTCTGGGCATTGGACCCAAGAACCTGAACTTTAATCAGCTCCTCAGTAATTCTTTTATGTTGTCTTTGGTAATTTGAGAGCTATAGTCTTGTGTTTTTAACTGGCTTTATTTTTTCTCCTTTGAATTTTTGGTTTGTTTCTATGTAGTGCATAGATTTTGCCAGTCTTTTATGGGATTAGCATCTCCGAAGCCCAATTTTACTTTTGGTAATCACTTTTTTTTCCCCCTAAGGACAGATTGTAACATAACACAAAATTGTGTAAATTACTAGAAAGATATATTTTAAGATAAATATCCATTTTATAATTGAGATCATTATAGGTATATATTTCCTCATTATAAAAGTAAGATGTTGTTATTATAAAAATTTGGAAATGTAGAATAGGAGAAATTAGAGCAATAAAATCATTCATATTCCTACCACCCAACAACAACTGTGTACAATTGCATGTATTTCCTTGGTATGCTTCCTTTTTTAATGTACAAGACTGTATTTTTTAAAAAGATAAATCTTAATCCCACTATTGTGGAAATTGGATATTGCAGGCTTTATTTTCATAGATTGGCTATCAAAGGTAAGCTCTAATTACATTTAGTAAGAAGCTTTGTGGACCTCCGCCACTGTGTTATAATTGTTTTTCTCAGCAAGATGGGATATATTCATACTTTGGTTCCCATCAAAGTGTGGGAAATGAAGAGGCAGGTGGGGGCTGGCTCTTTAGTGACCAGGTCCTTGCCATGTCACTCCCAGTTAATGAGAAGGGAAGCTGGTAAATTTAAAGCTTTAATTCTATAGCCTTGGAAACTGCGTTTGTTACAGAAAACTGGTATTTGTTCATTTAAGTTATAACATATGTTGGTTAGGGGAAATTGAATTTGCTAGCTAAGCTGTAAAATGACCTCATGCTCCATGTGTTAATTTAAATCACTGGTATATATACCGAGCCATTCCTTGTTGGCTATATATCCTCAGTAGCTTGGTGATTTATTCACAGAGCTAAGGTAACTCTAAAAGGAAAATCTCTGGAGCTGTAAACCAAACAGTATTATTTCTTGCACAAGCTGCATGTCCACAGAGGGTCTCAGGGGGTTCTGGCTGATTCCTCTTCACTCAGGGGCCCACGGTTCACTGATTACAACATCTCTGTTCACTAGAGCTGGGTGAAGGAAAGATGGAGAAGCACACTGACTCTTAAATGCTGATATTTTATTGGTCAAAGCAGAATGTGGCCTGTCAGGCTGCCAGGTCATAATCCTCAGTGGGCTTGGAAGTGGAGGTTGAGCCACATGTCGGTGAATACTGGTGTGCTTACTGCACCAGGTCTCACTCTGCCTTTGTGGACTGCAGGGAACCAAATTGCCTCTGGCAGACCCAAGTCCAGTGCAGTGCCAAGTCTTGTTCTGTTTTTGTGGTCCATTTTGTTTCCCACATTTTATTTAATTTCTTCATTCAAGGCTTTTTGCAATATATTAGACGTTGTCCTCTCTCTGAACATGTTCTGTCATGTTGTCACCCACCCATGTAAGTATGAAAGTCACTTCACCAGGAAGAAAGTGGAGGTCCTGGGAGGCCTAGGGAAGACATTTGTTGGGACAATACAGCCTGGTTTCTCTTTTTCTTTGTCTACTCAGAAAATCCATGAAGAAATTCTACTTTTTCTTCAGCTCTTTGGTTCTCTTGGCAGTTTTTCAGCTTTTTAATCGAAGGGTCCCACCCTTGCCTTTGCATCGGAGAGATAGTTGGATTCTGTAAAAAAAGAATTGTGCTGTGACCTCACTTGTGCCGAATCTACACACTGATCCCATAGAAGTTGAGGGTAAAATAATGGTTACTAGAGGTGGGGGGAGAACAGTGGGAGGGAGGGAGGAGGTTGATCAACAGGCGCAAGTTTGCAGTTAGGAGGAGTAGGTGCTGCTCTTCTTGTGCATAGTAGGTGACTAAAGATGACAGTAGTGCACTGTGTGTTTCAGGAAAGATAGAAGAGGGGGACATGGGGGTGTTTTCACCACACTAAATGATGAATGCTTGAGGAGACATATATGCTTATCCTGATAAGAACACTACGCAATCTACATATGTATTCAAAATTACACACAACCTCCTAAAATGAACAACTTTTATTCATTAAAAAACTTGAAATTTTCAAAGAAAACGAATTATACAACCACTCTCTCCCTAAGCATTATCCCCACAGGGACCAGTGACCATTCATCCTGGGTGGGGTCAGCAAGGGACAACCTGTCTTCTGTAGTCCAATTCACAGGCACTCACAGGACACACTGTGTGTCACTATTTTGCTAGGCGAAGAAACATTGTGGTTCTTGGGAAATTTAAAATTTATAATAACTCAACCTTAGTTGTATTGTACTTCTAAGAAAATGAAAGCTTTAAACCTTTCAGTAAAACTGTGTACACTGGGCAGTCAGTACAAGCTGAAGTACAAGTTTAACATTTTATGAGACTGCATTTTCTCTCCTCTCTTTATCAATTATACTTCCATAATTTAATGGTTGCCGTAGTTTGCAGTGTATTTGAAACCAATTTTGAAACTAATCTAAATATACATTCAAATACCATTCTACTTTTCATGTAGTTCATGTTCTTTATAACCAAGTATTTCCAATCTACCCTCCCATTTCTTATAACATCATTTCACTTACTCGCAAACTATAATTACTATTATAGTGATTACTGTTGTAAAATATATTATTGATATTTGTTACCCTTGTTACTACTATTATTTTGTCACTATTACTATTGTTGTAACCATTGTGATGATTTGCTTAACAATGATTACATTTTTACTTTGAGGAAAGAATTATCCAGTTAATTAAGAATAATAAAAATAAAATATTCACTTTACATTTATGGATGTATGTATGTGTGTATGTATTTATTTCTTATATGTGTCCCTTTTAGGAAAGGTGTCCTCCATTTCCAACCCTTTTGTTTCTTTCAAGATTTCTTCTTTGGTTTTCTGCAGTTTAAGTATGGTGCATGTACTGTAGGTTTTTTGGTATTTATCTTTTTTGTTGTTTATGGGACATTTTGAATTTGTGATTTGGTATCTGTCATTAATTTGGAAAGTTCTTAGCCATTGATATGTCAAATATTTCTTCTGGTCTGTTCTCTTTTTCTTCTTTAGCTGTTACTTCAATCAGGCACTTATTACGCCTTTTCAAATTGTCCCACAGTTTGTGGATATTCTTTTTATGTTTTTTTAAATAATTTTTTTTCTCTTTGGATCTCAGTGTGGGAAGTTCCTGAGGATGTATCTTCAGGGTTGCTGGTTTTGCCAAAGCTGTACTGATGAACCCTATGAATTAGGGGACTCCAGAGGACCAGAACCAATCAAATGTATATTCTCTCTCTCTCTCTCTCTCTATATATATATATATGAAAATTTAAAAAGAGATTTATTACATTGCATACATGATCAGAGGCTAGACAGTCCTATGATGGCTAGGCAGGCTGGAGAGCTGGGGAAACAGCTACTCAATTCAAGAAGCTGGAAGCATTAGATGTCTGTGTGTGTGTGTGTGTGTGTGTGTGTGTGTGTGAGAGAGAGAGAGAGAGAGAATGAGAATCAGCCCCAGTCTAAGGCTGAGGGCCTGAAAGCCCCCTAGAGAGCCACTGGTGCTAGCTTGTGTTCAAAAGCTTAAGAGTCTCATATACACGGGCAAATGCAGCAGCAAAAGTGTATTCCCTTAAGAATTGTCAAGCCTGAATGTGTTCAAGTTTCCTCCTCCCAGTTCTCCATTTCTTCTGGCTCCCAGCCTATTTGATGGTGTTGCCCACACTCAGGGTGGGTCTTGCCCACTCAGTTTGCTGACCCAAGCACCAGTCTTCTCTGGAAATCCCCTCACACACACACACAGAAGTGTGTTTTTACTAATTTTCCAAGTATCCTTCAATCCAGACAAATTGACAACCAAAATTAACCTGCAAAGACATTCTTTATTTCTGTACTATTTTGATAGCTAGCATTTCCTTTTGATTCTTTGTTGTAGTCCATGTTCTGCCTGCATTACCCATTTATTTTGCATGTTATCTATTTTTTCTAATAGAGCCCTTAACAAATTAATAAGTTCTTTCAATTTTCTTCCTTCTTTCTTCCTTTCCTTTTCCTTCCTTCCTTCCTTTCTTCCTTTCCTTCCCTCCTTCCTTCTTTCCTTCGTTCCTTCCCTCCCTCCCTCCCTCCCTCTCTCTCTTTCTTTCTTTTTTCCTTCCTTCTTTCCTTCCTTCCTTTCTCTCTCTCTCTCTTTCTTTCTTTCTCTCTCTCTCTCTCTTTCTTCCTCTCTCTCTCTCTCTCTCTCTCTCTCTCTCTTTCCTTCTTTCTTTTTTTTGAGGCAAAGTCTTATTGTGTGGTCCAGGGTGGCCTTAAACTTGTGGTAGTACTTCTACTCTAGCCTCCCAAGTGCTGGGATTAAGGGTGTGTGTCCAGTTTAGATTCTTTTTTGATAATTATAAAATATATGTCCTACTTGAGTCTGGTTTTGATTCTTATTTTGTGTCCTCAGACTGAATATTTTCTTTGCCTTTCAGCATCCCTTTCTATTTTTTTGAAAGCCAGGCATGATGCATTGGGGCACAGGAACTGAGGTAAACAGGCTTCCAGTGTGAGGTTTTATATTAATATTTGTAGGAGTTGGGTATATTTAATGGTTTCTGTAGTTGCAGGAGAAAGAGGCTTCAAATTCCCCCAGTTTCTTTATCTCTCCCTCCTGTCTTTAGATTTCCCTGGAGACTCTTCCTTCAGTGGGCTCCTAGCCTTGTGGCTCTTTCAGTTGTATGCTGTTATCTCACCGGGACCCTGTGGCCATGGTAGTAAGGAGGGAGGGAGGGGAAATGTTCTGTAACTCACAGGAAGTTCTCAGCTTTCTGTCCCCTCCTGAGGTGACAGGAGAACCAAGTGGGGCTGGAATTGGGTAAGGCTCTGGTCCTTCCTCCTGGGGAGTGAGCCTTTGTCATGTAGAATGCTCTAGACTATTTATTTTTATTTTTTTAAAAAATTAAGTTTACTGGTACATTTTAGGTATACAATATAATGACATTCATCATTGGAAATTTGCACCTTTACATAATCTCTCTTGGTTCTTATTTTTTCCCCATTCCCTTGCCCTCCCTTCAACCCCTCCAACCTTCCCTATTTACAAGGACTTTGGTTCCATTTTTTCATTTTCTCATATTAATTCCATTCCCTTCTTTCCTTTCCCCTGCCCTTCCCAGTTCCCCTTCCTCTTTGCCCCTTTTCTTCCTATTTCACATTATCTATTATACCTTTTAGTCCTTATTTACACTCTCAGTTTCTCACACTAGAGAAACTATTTGGTATTTACACATGTGTGTCCTATTTATTTCACTTAAGAGTATCGCCTCAGTGTGCATCCATTTAGCTCTAAATGTCTCTAATTTCTCATTTTTTATAGCTGAGTAGTACTCCATTTTATAAAAAAACCCACATTTTCTTTATCCAGGCTCCAGTTGATGGGAGACTGGGCTGCTTCCAAATTTTAGCTATTACAAACTGTGCTGCTATGAACATGGGTGCGCATATATCACTGTGGTATGATTCTTTTAATTCTTTGGGGAAGATATCCAGCAGGGGAATAGCTAGGTGAAATGGGACTTCCAGCTCTAGTTCTTTGAAATCCTTCAGAGGAAGCTTCATTGCTAACAAAATTTAGTGCTAAATAGGTAAAATTTACTTTGGGATGACTTTAGACCTATGGGGTGACTGCATGCCAGTGGGGTTCCTAATTGTGAAACTGTAGGCATGCTAGAGTTAGAAAAAGATTGTCAGGATGCAACGAAGTACCGGGTCCCAGTGGAAAACCAGGACTGTCAAAGATGCAGATACTCTCTGTCTTTATGGTGCAATCTCCAGAGGTCTAAGAGAAACCATTGGTATGAATCAGCTAACTTGAATGACAGGTGTGGTGGGTGGGATAAGCCTCTGGGATGAGCCTGGCAGCAAAACGACAATGCCTATTGGCCTGAGCTGAAGCCAAAGGTGGCTGAGCCTTCTTGGATAGAATGGTGTGGATAGGAGGAGCAAGGGTCAGGGAGAGCTGAATGCTGAAGTACAGGAGAGCCCAGGGTGAGGTGGAACATCCTCCGAGGAAGGCTTACCTGGGTATCTCCCAGTCCTTTGGCATCAAGCAGTTCACCTTCCTGAGTTTCAGCTTCTGTTGATGTGAAATGGATGAGGTTATTCATGAAGTTATTTTGAGAAGCTGCCAGGGTAATGTATGTGAAACCATCTAGTACCCAGTAAGACAGTGGTCTCCGAACTCTACTGTGTATCAGAAACACTTGGAGCATTGTTAGAAACATCAGAAACACAAGCTGTCAGAAACTGGGCCTCACTTTCAGTTTCCATATTTTCAGGTCCAGGGTAAAATTGCCAGTTCTGATAAGTTCTCAGGTGGTGCTGAAGCTGCTGACTTGGGGATCACATTTGGAGGGTCACAGCCTTAAATGTTAGTGGCAGGAAAAATAAAACTGGTATTTATTTTTTGTGACATTAACCAAATTTAGTTTAAATGCTTGAAAAGGAGAGAAGGATAGAATCTCCTTTCCTCTGTCTTGTTAGTGTACCTGATAGTTACAACCTTAGGAATAAAAAATTAGGGATGTTTCTCGCTTATCCTAATGTTTTTGTATTGTCAACTAGAGAAAAACTCTAATTTGGTGGGTAGTAACTGAAATCTACTTGAGATAATTTAAGCACAAAAGAAGAATTTATTATAGGATAGAGAGAGGTTTCAAAAGCTGGGGAGAACATAGGAGGCCCCAAGTTGGCCTAGAAACAGGAGAATCCAACATCATAAAGACCACCTGTCCAGTCCTCTCTCCCTCCATCTGGAGAGGACTTGCTCTGCTTCCCAGGCCACAACCTGGGTGGGAGAGGGATTCTAATTGGCTTAGTTTGGGTCAGTTGTCCAACTGTGGCCCAATCACCTGTGATTAGTGAGGCTGGAGTCACATAAAATGAATAAAGTGGCTCTCCCTGTAACCAGGTGAATGGGAGGTGGGGTTCAGAGCAGCTGGAGCAAGAAACAATCTCTCTTTCTTTTTTTTTCTTAAATTCTTGTATTGGTACTGAAGGACCCTAGTTAGCAAAACAGACTCCATATTGCTGCTTGACCCACCTGCCTGCCCTTTAGATGAACTCAGAAGAAGGAAGCTTACAAACCTCCTCCCCTTAGAAAGTCTCTTTAGAAACAACAATTAATCAACTATTGTTTTACAAATGTTCTGATGGCAGGATGTTCCACTTCTGTACCTTTTGCTTGCTTTGCTAGTTCTATCCCATAGGGGGCCTAGAAACTGTTGGCCTCAAAGGTGTATAAAACATGTTTGTCTCCCCCCAGTCAGGGCTCAAGTCCAAAGCTCAGCTCTGGTCCCGGCCGGTAATAAACTCCTGTGCAGAT
>NW_004624732.1:23261907-23285140 GCF_000247695.1 Heterocephalus glaber | reverse complement strand
TTCCCCCAGAAATTGCCTTTTGTGGGGTGGAAGTCTGGGTTTGTGACTTGCTTAAATGCCTTCTCATTTTTTTTTTTTTTTTTGGTGCTGCCCCTGGTGTAGTTCCTGGGTTGATATTATGAGGTTGTTTATTGTAAGTATCTTTGTTGATCTATTTAAAACCCTTATGGAATGATTGCTTCTCAGAGGTGTCTACCAGATATAGCTGGTCTTTAGGTTTTGAGTCTCTAATGACTCTGAGTCTATCTCATTTTCATTATACCAGGTAGGAAAACTATTTAGATCAATCATGACATCTTAGCCCAAGTCATACAATCAGCAACACCATAGCATCAAATACCTCTTAAAGAAGGACAATATAGTTATTAAGCTATCACCTTTAAAAAATAAAGGGCCTCCTTCAGGGAATGTCTCTGCTGTCACAATAGACAACATGGGCAGCAGTGTGCAGTTATAAGTCAATGAGTCTCAGTAAGCTATTCCCAGACCCATGAGATTCAGGCAGATTTCTGGTTGCAAGTTCCAAGTTGAGCTCCCTGTCCTCCTGCAGGGTTGCACCCTGCAAGTTTCTACTGCAGGTTTCAGCTGCTTTTCCCCTGAAGAAAGTCGAGTTTGTGATGGGAGCTGATGATCCCCCCAAGTTACCAGTCACAGTGGTCTGGTGTGCCTTTATTGCAGAGATTCCCTTCACTTTTCCAGTGGGCTTGTTTTCCTCAGGGAGCCTGAGACAGGCACTCTCTCTCTTGTTCGCTCCTGGAGCTCAGAACAATGGCTTTTGACCCCCTGTGCCTCTGTAGTGTGTAACCAAGTAGCTGCATAGCCAAAAGGCCAGAGGCAGGGGTTAGGGGGATATTGTTGGAGATGCCCATGTGGCCCAGCCTTCAGCTGGTGGGCCTGACCCGGGGTTCCTCCTCACCCTGTCCTGGTGGCTTGTGGAATGCTGGTGGAGCAAGTCAGAGCAAGCAGGTCCTGGTCAGCCTGCAACCGCTCAGCCCCACTCGGCCCCGCCATCTCCGTTAGGTGGCCCAGCCGTCAGCTGGTGGGCCTGCCTGGAGGGGTCCTCCTCACCCTGTCCTGGTGGCTCGTAAGAAACAGTCTCTACAGGTGTGAAGTAAGTGGGCTGTTGGGGTTGAAGGACACAACTTCCTTTGTAGCCCAGCACCAGGTACTTGGGCTTTGTTAAATGTTAAGTAAATCAAATAGAGTTATTTTTAGGGAACTCCTTGGAGTATGTGTTGAGCATGCATTTGTGTGAAGAGCAGTGATTTAACAGCTATAGAGAACAGATGCATAGGTAGAAAACTCAGAGAGGCAGGCTATTGACTTCTTGCCCTTTACTGAGTCACTTGAATCAACAGAAATCTTCTTTTAAAAAAATTTAAATTTTTTTTATACCTGTTTGATTTGAGCAATCAGTTCAGCCAAACACAGGGTTTAGTAACTGCCAAATTCAGTCACATTCTAGAACTCAAGTGTACATTTAGAAGTGGACTGAAACAGAGCCACACTCCTCCTTAATGAGGGAAGGATGTGTGTGTCTACAGCTCTATGGAGACAATTTGCAGTTCCCAAAGGATGCTTTTGGGGATGCCACCAAGTGTGATTTGGAAGTGTATCTTTGCATCAGATTCTCGCTGGCTGAGAGTGATCTGGGGTCTCTGTACACATATTTACATCTGGAAATCTTTTTTGGCTAGGTTATAAAACTATGATAAATGTTTGGGGGTAAATAAATGGGAGCTGTAATAATTAATTTCTTATTCAAAATATTTCTAGCTAATTGTCAATTTTGGCATTTTTACAATAATTAAATAAATGGTATGGATTGCTAATGGGCTCCTCCTGGGGGCTCCTTGTTTTCAAAATTGTCAGATAGATTTAGGTCATATGTTTTCTCCTTTTTGCACTGAAAGGGAAAATAAGGAAAAAAAATACAGAATTCCCAGTAAGAGTGTTTTGGAGCACTTCTACATTATTTCAGATCAGCAGAGGTTGGCTCTGCCTGCAGCTGTAGAAAATCTACTAGAGTCTTTAAGGAGCAGAGTGAGGAAGAGAAGTCTTGCCCACAGGGCTGTCATTAGAACCAGCTTGTAGTGTCATTAGCTGAACTGTCACAGAGAGGCAGCTGAGGGGCCTGGCTTGAGGGAGCTGGCCTTGAACCAAATATTAGTGGTTCACTTTCCCTGGATTTCTTTGGTTCAAGGCAACTTGGAAGTGAAACTTTTCGAATAGAATCAGACTCAAGCAGAGCAATGCAAAGGAAAAGGCCTGGGATTGGGTTCAAGCAGAGTCTGATTTCACTTCAGGCTCTGCCACTTGCTAGGTTTGATATTTTAGGTAAGTCACTTAGCTTCTTGGAGCCTCATTTGTCTCATCTGTTGAATCACATCTCTCGTTTGGTCCTGCAAGGATTAAATAAAAACAGTGAGCCTAGCATGGAGGAGATGGGGAAACAACACTGGCTGTTTCTAGGGTGACTTTTGGGGAAGCTTATCAATCCATCACCATAAACACAAGGCCCACAGCAAAATACTTGGGCATCTCTTATAATCATCACTAATTTTTCCAAAGATATTTCACCCTACTCTCTCATTTAAGGCTTTGAATGACTCTAAGATATTAAGACTCCAGTTACCTCTGTAGAATAACTTACTCTAGAAAACCATTCCACTCACAAATAGCAAATGGGATAGACCCAGGCCTTAGGGTTTGTAGGATCCAGTGTAAACCAAAACTGTGGCACCTCTGTTCAAAAACTAGGAATTTAAGGTGGCAAAAAATGAACATTAAACTTACTCCAGGGCCTTCTTGGAGCAGGGCTGTGCTGCTGCATGGGTTACATGCCTATGGTAATGGGTCTGGACAGATCAGTTACACCAGCTCCAGGTGACTCAGGCCTGAACCACATTGACTTTCCATCTGCTTGTGGGTGCTGTTGAGGAGGAGAATCTTCATGAACTGGTAGATTCTCTAGGTTGGGAAAGTACAGGGCTGCTCCTGGTCTGGTCTCTCAGGATTCCTCTGCAGTATCTATGGTGGAAGGGGCCCTCTTCTAGAAGCTCTAAGGACTTTGGGAATAATATGCTCCTGACTTGACCTAGACTCTACCTGCTCATGACCTCCACCTAGACCTTCCACCTGATGGGACCTTGGAACAATGCCAAGAATGTTCTTTTTTCCCCCTTTTTGTCACTGTGACAAAATGCCTGACAGAAATCAATTTTAAGAAAGAGATTTATTTTAACTCACAGCTTCAGAAGTTACAATCCATAGTCACCTGGCTTCATTGGTTTTAAATCCATGGTGAGGCAGGAGCATCATGGCAGAGAAAAGGTGGATACCTCATGACAGCCAACATTCGGTGGTAGTGGTGGTGGGGATAGAGACAAGCAGAGGGAGAGGGAGAGGGAGAGGGAGAGGGAGGAAGGGCCAGGGACCAATATATCCCCACAGTTTGTCCCCCTGATCCACTCCCTTCAACTGGGTCCCATCTCCTGTTTCCATTATCTCCCAGTAATGCCATCAGATTATGATCTCATCAATGAACTAATTCACTGATGAAGTTAGAGCTCTCATGGTCAATCAGTTTCTCAAAGCCTATCGTCAATGAAGCCTCCAACAAAATGAACCAAATCTAAACCATAACAGTCCTTCAGGTATTTGAAGCCAACTCTTTTTTTCTTTTGGTACCGGGGATAGAACTCGGGTCCTTGTGCTTGTGCAGCAGGCAGTGAAACCACTGAGCTAAATCCCCAGCCTGAGGCCAACTCTTCTTTCTTCCACTGAGGCTCCTTCTGATGACCATGGAGCTGTCTTTCACTCTGACAATGTGGTGCTGAAACTGAGCATGGCTCTCCAGGTGTGATTACTTGGAAGGAGTATTAGTCACATTTTTTTTGTTGCTGAAACACAATACCCAACACTCACAACTTAAAGGAGGAGAGGTGTATTTTGCTTCATGGTTTAGTACATAGTCTTGCTGGATCCAAGGCAGAGGGGAATGGGGAGAAAAAGTTGTTCATGTCAAGACAGCCAGGAAGCAGAGAGTTCAAGGGAGGAGCTGGGAAGGGAGATACACCCTTCTGGGTTGCACCCACAGTGACTGACTTCTTCTGACCAGACCCCATCTCCTTACAGTGAGTCAGCTAGAAGCCCCCATAATCCAATCATCTTCCATACACATGGGGGCTTGGGGCCACTTTAGATCTAAACTACACCAGAAAGATTACTAGTTCAGGAGTCATTCAAACAGCAGCCAGTACCTGCTGTAACTGAGCACTGCTCCATGTGCCAGGAGCACAGAAACAGATATGAGAAATAGCCCCTGACCACAGGCTTGGGGAGCAGGCAGAGTGATCTGTGTGGTGCTCACTAATAAAAGTGTGAAGAGTGTGAACATTGAACCGTGGGAATTGGCCTGTGGATGTTAAGGGCTGGAGCAGTGTCTCAGAAGCACAAATGCTTGAGGGAGAAGAGAAGCTCAGGACAGAGCATTCAGGCAGTGAACATGGGGCAGAAACTGGTGTGGTTGTAGCAGTGGGTGGGTGTGGGGCTGGCTTGTGTGGACATAGCAGAGGCCAGACAGAAAACCAGGGCCACCTCCAAAGCCTGCCTAAATGCTAGGATCACCAGGAAGCTGTGAAACATTCCAATGACCATGCTGGGCCAGCAAGGGCAGAATTCCTGGGAGTACACCAGCTTTGGCAGTTTTGGAAAGCTGCTCATTTGCTCTTAATATTCAGCATCAATGAAGGGCAGACATTTGCAGTGTGGGGCCCATGGAGAAGCAGCATCATTATCCAGAAATTTGTTAAAGATGCAAGTTCTCAGGTCCCAGCCCAGACCTGTTGTCATAGTTTTCTACCCTGAAACTTGGTAACTTTAAAGGAAAGAAGTTTCCTTGCTGAGTTTTATGGCATTTTAAATGCCTGCATAGAATTTCCACTGTTGCAAAAAGGAACATTACTGGCTGTGATTAAAACACTAGAAGCACCTTAACATTATTTTCACAGCTATGAATAATTTATTTTTTAACTTAATGTTGCATTAATGCTGCTGTGAATGTCATTCACTTCCCTTTTATTTCAAGGGAAAATATAGCAAACTACTTGCACTGTCAAAAGGGCCCGGAATTCTTAGAAGTCAGGCTTAAGAAAGGGGGCTCTGAAGGGATCAGGCTATTCTGGTTCCAAGAGGGGTGAAGGGATTTACTGATCCCAGGCTTCACAGAGAGCAAGAAGAGCATGGAATTTGAACCCTGGCAACCTGACTCCAGGGCCTTTGCTCACATTTCGTAACTGGCAGGGGCAAAGTCATACTCCACTCCCTGATCTTCTTCCTCCTGCTTCTCCAGCCATGGCCTCCCTGCCTTTGAGCATTTGGAGCTGGGACAGGGGGAGAAGGTCTCCCTCTGCTGTTTGCTCATGGAGAGGTCCCTTAGGAACTGAGAGTTTTCAGGCTTTGGCTGCCACTGGGACTTTTCTCTGCAGATTCTGCAGATAGGAGTTTCAGCTACCTACAATATAGGGCCCTGTGTGAATGAATGCATGGAATGACAGCTGGGTTGTCCTGGAGGTCATATGAACAACAGTAATCAGGGGGCCAGAGAGTGGCATTAACAGGGAGTGTCCCAGGAAGTCAACAGAGAGAGGGTTCCTGAGCTGCAGGGCAAGGGGGCCTGGCAAGGCTTCCTGGAGGAGGAGCTGAGATTGAAGAGTTACTTTCAAAGGCCAGATACTTGAGGACAAGCTCACGATGTAATTATTTCAGAGAAAGGTATACATTCCCTAGGTAAAAGGAAGCTAATTGAAATGTCAGCACCATCACCTGTGTTCACCCCAAGTCACCGTTCTGTATGCCTTGTAGGACCCCTGCTGGAAGCCATTTCCAAGGAGTGTTGTCTTTAATCAGAGAAGGCACTGATTTAGACAATGGTTGTCCAACATGAATTAAAAAAAGCAAATGACTTAATCTTGGTTGACCCAATGAAGCAAACACCTTTGAGGGGGCTGTCAGAAGAGCTAGAATTTCTCTTCACCACATTGAGTTTACCTAATCAAAAATCAAGCCTCATCAAGGCCTCCATTCCCAAGGGTCAGAATGCCTCCTTAGTTTCCTAGAAGCAGAGGAGAGAGAGTAGGAACGGAGGTGTTATCACCCCTTGAGGAAAAGTGATGATCCCTGGCCTGTACTTCAACAGGAGATAGTGTTATGGTTTAGATCTAAAACGTCCCCTCAAAGTCCCATATGTTCAGAGGTGGGGCTTTTGGAAGATGATAGGATCATGGGCACTATACTCATCAGTGGATTCATTCATTGATGAGTTCATAGCTGGATGTACTGTTAGGAGGGGGAGCCTGGGTGCAGGTGGCAGGTCAGTAGGGGTGTGCCTGTGGAGGATGTATCTCTTGCTCTGGCTCCTGCACTTGGTCTTTGCTTCTGGCTGCCATGAGTTGAGAAGCATTTCCCTGTCAATCTCCTTCACCATGATGTTTCTGCCTTGAAGCCACTGACCATGGACTGAAACCTCTGAAATCGTGAGTCAAAACAAACCTCTCCTCCTTTAGGTTATATATGTCAGGTACTTAGTTCTAGCAATGAAAAAGTGAGTAAGACAGATGGCCTGTGATTTTGCTTTAGTGGGTCTGATGTAGGGTCAGCATCTCATCCAGAAAATGACAATCACCACTGACTGAGTCCCTACTCTAGGAAGGATACTACATCCTCACCTCCACCTCATGAAGCACTTAGGAATTATACTCATCCACAGATGAGGAACTTGAAAAAAAGGAAGTAACTTGACCAAGGTTATACAGCTAGTACATGGCGACACCAGCATGCGCTCCAGGAGTGTCTGTCTTTGCAGCTACAGGCTCCCTGGTGTTCTTTGTGGGTTGCATTGGATACTCCCCCCACCCCGCATAAGCAACAAAGAGAAAAGGTTATTTTGGCTCATAGGTGTAGAGGTTTCAGTCACGATTGGTTGGTCCTGGTGCTTTTGGGCTGTGGCCAGGCAGCATGTCATGGTGAGAACTTACCTCATGGAAGGGAAGTGAAAGTTTCCAGGAACTTGGCTTCTCTGACCAAAGGACTTCTACTAGGCCCTGCCTCTTAAAGTTTTCACTAAGTTGGGGTCCAAGCCCCTAACAGATGAGCCTCTGGGGGATTAGCTGTCGGCATATTTCTCTTGGTTTTGCCCGTCATGTAATAAATAAGTGTCTTCATCTGTTGGTGATGCAATAATGAAATACTTTAGATTGGGTAATTGGTAAACAACAGATATTTCTGGAGGTTGCAAAGTTCAAGATCAAGATGCTGGCAGGTTTGGTGTCTGGTGAGAGCTGACCTCTGCTTCATGGTTCATGCCTTTTTGCAGTGTCCTCACTGCAGAAGGGGCTAAGCAGTTCTCCAGGGTCTCTTTTGTTATTAGTATGTTTGCAGTACATAATGATTACATTTATCATGGGGAGTTGTTACATGTACACAGCACAGCTTAATTCTTTTTTCATCCCCTATACCTCCCATCCTTCCCTGCTCCTTCTATCTCTTGGTCCCCTTCTTCAGGGCCTCTGTTGTAATGGTACTGTCTTAATTACTTTTCTCCTTACAGCTCCCCTCACCTTCAGCTGCTGGGTGTGGAAGGGTTTGGAGCACTCAGTATTTTTTGGCAAGGTACACAGAATTCATGGATTGGCTGGGAATCTGCCTACAGGGCTTTCAGTCCCAACTGGGCTTCTGAGTAATTTTTTTTTTTTTTTGGTACTGGGGATCAAACTCTGGACCTTGAGCCTGTGAGGCAGGCACCGGAACCCCAGAGCTAAATCCCCGGCCCAAAATGATAGTTAGAGTTTGTTTGTTTGTTTTTTTTGGTACCGGGGATTGAACTCGGGTCCTTCTGCTTGTGAGGCAGGTGGCGGAACCACTGAGCTAAATCCCCAGCCCTTCTGAGTAATTTTGAGGCTTCAGGAAAATACAAAACAATCCTTTGTACCTCAGTTTCCTTATTCTGTTCTTTCAGCCTTCCACCACCCTTCCTGTCCCTTCAGTGCTGGCCCATCCTTGGAGCTGGGCTAGATGACCGACTTCCACCATGAAGGTGAGGGAAGGAACAGAGACTTGGGTGGGGGGAGTGGAACAGTGGCCCACTCTGCCTCTGGGTGCATCTGGTATGCAGTCTGACATGCTGGAGTGTAACACCCTCCCCCACGGTTCCTGCAGTGGCAGAAGGCTACCAGGCTCTCTGAAGGGCATGCAGCCCAAGGTCATCCCTGGGTCAAGCTGGTCCCAGGATGAGATGTTTCAGTTTTAGGTTCTGATCTCTGCTATCCTCACTTGTCTATGTAGGAGGATGGGGAGAGGACCATATTGGAGGAGGCAGGGCTGGGGCAAATCACCTAAGTGTTAGACCAAGCTAAGCCAGTTTCCAGAGTGGCTAAACTCACAGTGTTTAAGGGTAGGGACTGCAAAGCAAACTTTGTGGGACTTGAGGCAGTTGCTTTAGCTTTGTCTCAGCTTTCTCTTCTAGAAAATGGGGTGAAGGGGGTCACCTCATAGACTGAGCAGTTAGCAAGCTAAGGTACATAGGCTACTTAGCACAGGGCTGGCCCAGCATACAGGCAGCATGGCCCACCCTGACCTGGAGGAGCAAGAGTGCTTTCAGCAGAGACTGGACTGAGGGCATCCCGGGGTACACACATAGTTCAAAACTGAGGGCCTTTCGAGGGAGGAATTAGCCAAGCTGGAGCACCGACCAGCTTCTGACTGTGGTTGGATGCTCTGGGTATGAGGTTGGAACAGAGCCCAGCCAGTCACTCCAACTCACATGAGTGTATAACATTTGGAGCCAATTGAGTTTTTATTGGGGGAGTGCAGACATAAAGTTCTCCACTGAATTTTCTCGAAATGCTTTTTATTAGCCAGCACTTTACAACGTGAGAGCTATTGAATTAAGCATCCATTAGTTTATACTCCCAGGGGAAGCAAGGATGCCTTCCTGTGTCCTTCGTGGAAATGAAGCCAAGAGGAACATGAAAGCCAGAGACATAGGGAGGCCTAGCAGTCAGGAGGGTTCTGTGAGCCCCTGAGGACATGTTTCCTGGGAAATAGGACAACAGGAGACCCAAAACAGTGTTCTTTTGTATTAAAAGCAAAGTTGTTTCTCGATAAACATCACTGAATTTAAAGTGATCTCAAGGAAACTATTTCTGTGCCCTCCTTGGATATGAAGAGATAAAGTGTGTTCTTTGCACTCTGCTTCCATTGTGCTGGGCTCACTGCAGTGTAAGTAGGTGTGCAATGAGACGAACAATGTCCTTGCCAGACAGGTTGTCTACCAAGGCCAGCACTGTAGGACTTGGCATAATCATGAAACTAGAAGGTTGGCCTACAGGCCAGAGTGCCTCTGAGGCTTGGGCTTGACAAGAAAGACATTCCAAGTGATAGGCAGCTTTGGCCCTTAGGCAGCTGTCCAATCATAAACTCTGTGTGTGTGTGTGTGTGTGTATGATGGCTCAGTCAATGACTAGAAATTGAGGGAAGGGACCAGATTTCTGGATGCAACCCTAGCAGAAAACTGGGTCTCTGTTGTTGTGCAGTCTGGGTGTTGCCCATGTGTTTTGCTTTTAAGACAGGACCATTCAGATCATAGAAGCCATACATTTATATGTCTAGTTTGGTGATTTTGGAGCATAGAAATAAAGCATCTCACTATAACAAAAACCAGAAAATGCACAGTTTTCCAATTAATAGAAATGAAGTATCTTAAGAGGGGAATCTTTTTGGATTTGTGCAAAGGTGTCACATAAGTTCCCTGTGTCCTCATATTGGATACGTGGGCTGGACCAACCGTTGGTAGCCAGGCACGAGAAGGTAGCTTGGGGTCCACATGGGATCTCTGAGCTCCTCCCTGGTATGCTCACCCTCACAAACCTGTCTTCTCCCTTGGAATGACATTCCCACATTTTTTTTTTTTTTTTTTGGTACCAAGGATCGAACTTAGGACCTTGTGCTTTCGAGGCAGGTGTGGTGCCACTGAGCTAAACCCCCAGCTCCCCCACATTTTTTTAATCAAGTCATGGCATACCTTCCTCCGAGGCCCTGAGGCAGGAGGGGGCAGGACAAAAGAGGGGAGACCTGAGGCAGTAATAAAAATACCTGTTAGAGGTCCTGAACATAGTTAGGGTGAGAGGTAGGGGTCGGATGGAAGAGTTGGGGCACAAGGTGGTGGTTTCCTTTAGGGACTCAGGCAAGGGGGAGGGCAGCAACTCAATGTGCGGGTGATGGTGTGGCCAGCAGTGCCTGGACAGAGACGTGAGTGCTGGGACACAGGGGCCCCTTGGGAGGTGTTCAACGGTGATCCCAGCAGGTCTTAAAGTTAGGGCTGAAGGGAGAATGCTGTCGGTCCATCTTGTGGCATGGGGATGCTGTAATTTCCAAATAATTTTTGGAGGAATATGAGTCCTGAGACACATTTGACTGAGCAAACAAACCAACTTTCAGAACACACTCCCGGTGTGGGCAAGGTGAAGCCCCCACACTCTGTGTGCATGCCTGTTTTGGGGTGATCCAGCCACTGAGACTGCTTTCACTTTACTGCAGCCTGAGTTTCTTAAACAGGTTGTCTGAAGACTTTACATTAATTTCCCCAGAAGCTGGTCTTCCGGTGTCCTCTGAGTACAGAATGAGGGTGACCAGGGTTTCTCCCTGTGCCAAAAGTCCTGCCCTGCCTTGAGGAGCAGACAGTCAGCTGCCTTCTACCCTCCAGGCTTGGTAGGAGTTGGGCCTAGCCTTCAGAAACTCCCTGTTTTGAATGCTGTTCTAGCCTCATTATGACAACTCTCCTCTGTTGCCGCCTTTTCCTACCTATGAGCCACCAGAAAAAGGGAGACAGTTAAGTATCCTTTTGTGACCACAGAATATGAGAGGATGTGTGCTAGCCAGCTGTGCCTCACTGTGACAAAATACCCAAGGCAAACCATTTAAAAGGAGGACATACTCATTTTGGTTCACGGTTTCAATTCAAAGTTAGATGTCTCCATTTTCTTTGTATCTGTGTAGGGGAAGCTGCCTACCTAGGAAGCAAAGAGAGATGGAAATGAAGACCACGACTGAGGACCAAGCTTTCAACACATGGGCCATTAGGGGACAGCTGGTTTTAACCTCAACATAAAACAGGGGCCCTTTCCCCAGAGCCCCTTCCACTTCCCACCTGCCTCTTCCCACAGTTCCTCCTCCTGAGGTCCTGACCATCTTCAGAGATTTAAACATTTAAAGAGTAGTAAAGGTAAAATGAAGATATTTTGGGTGTGTATGTGTGAGGGCTCTAATATAATATGATTGTGTCCTTTTAGGAAGAGGTGATTAAGACCCAGACTCACACAGGTGACCGTGTGAAGACACAAGGAGAAGGTGGCTATCTCTCTTTTTTTCAATTTTTGTTTATGAGTACATGTTTGCAGTACACAATGATTGCATTCCTTGTGGGGAGTTGGCACACCACACATAACACATCTCAATCCTTTTTAAAATTCCTTCTCCCCTCATTCCCCACTCCATCCATCCCTTGGTCCTTTTCCCTTTTGGAAAAGATCTATATACATATTTCCTATTATCTATCTTTTATTTTACTCTTTATTTATATTTGGGTTTTCTTGTATAATTGAAACTATGTGATATTTAAGCTTGTGTGTCTAGTTCATGTCACTTAACATTATGACCTCAAGGTGCATCCATTTTCCTACAAATGTTTCAAGTTTATCCTTCTTAATGGCAGAGTAGTACTCCTCTGTTTATAAATATCACACTGTATCCATTCATCTGTTAGAAGGTGGCTGTCTTGATTTTGGATGTCTAGCCTCTAGAACTGTGAGGGCCAGTGAGCTGAGGAGACAAAGACAAATTTGGAAAGGGAGGAGGGTAAGAAGACAAGTCACAAATAGACATTGTTGTTTGTCATTTTGGGATACAATTGAGGAAATGATAATGCCATACTTTCTAATTTTCCACACTTTTATTTGTAATGTCTAGTTTGATCCTAATGGCAACTCTGTGTGGGTATTCAGAGAACATTATTTATAAGTTAGATGGCAAGTAATGTTCAGGGGTATTGTGGTTTGGGTGAGTGTCCAAAGGCCTGGTGTTGAAGGGTTGTTTCCCAAGTTGGCATTACTGGGAGGTGGTGGAAACTTTAAGTGGGGCCTAGTGGGAGAAAGTGAGGTTATGGGGGGCATGACCTCAAAAGTGCTGCTGTGACCTCAGCCCCTTCCTCTCTCTCCCTTGAGGTAAGTTGACATCCTCTCTCACATGGGCCTGCCATGATGTACTCAGCTGCCACAGGCCCAAAGCAATAGGGCTTGTGACCATGG
This sequence comes from Heterocephalus glaber, assembly GCF_000247695.1. The sequence continues at coordinate 23,272,778 of NW_004624732.1, read as the reverse complement.
ACTGATCCCTGAAACCATGAGCCAAAATGAGCTCTTCCTCCTTATAAGTTCATTATCTTAGGTATTTTGTCACAGTGACAGAAAGTGGATTAGCAAAGAACATAATCAGTAAATATACCTTTTGCTTTTTATTTTTATTTTTGAAGAGTATCGTTATGTTGGCCAGGCTGGTCTCAAACTCCTGGGCTCAAGTGATTCTCTTGCTTTATCTTCCCTAGTAGTAGAGACTATAGGCAGAGCTACTACCCCTGCATCCTATCTCTTGCTATTTTGATATAATGGGATACATGCAGCAACAGCTGGCTGTGCTCCCTTTTCCCTGTCCTATCCGGATGTGATATATGGGCCTGCAACAGCCACCTTGTTACCATCAACTGCTAAACAATGCAGAAGCCAGCCCACTGAGGATGGCAGAGGAGAATGACAGAGGGTGCCAGCACTGCCGAGCAGCCAGACCAATGCAGGCAATTGCTGGCAATTGCATACCTCTGGACCTCTTGGGTGAGCAAAATGGGCCCAACTCATGGAAGCAACTAGAGTTACGTTTTTCTAGACTTCATATCACATGGTGTGAGACCATGATACCTAGAGCAAGATCATGAAGTGACCACATGAGGGAAAAACCTAACACACTAAGAAATATAGAAAGTGCTGAAGATCAAAGGAATCTGGGTTCTTGGTGATCCAGGACTGACCTTGAATCCACTGCCACTGGGCTGGTGTGATGGGAATAAGGACTGTCCTCCTGTGTTAAAAAAATGTTTAGGTTTTTACTGTCTGTAGGCAAAGTCATTCCTAATGGTTACACCTTTCTTTCTTGTTGAGAGGGATGCTAAATTGATTTAGTAAATAATTATATAAACAGGTACACACACACACACACACACACACACACAGTCAGGGAAACAGAGGCTGAGAGCAAGGGTACTGCAAAGTGAAGGGGCAAGGGGCAAATGGGGTGGTACCCTTTTCTAGGGGGCAGGAGGACAGGTGCAGCCCTGGCTCTGAGGGGGCAGAGTGCAGGCAGCATTGTCCAGGATCTCTGCAATACACATTTGGCTCTGCCCCACAGCTTGCTCTGCCCTGTCAGTGTCACCTGCTTACTGCTGCTGTCTAGGAACAGCTGTGCCCCAGGCTTACTATCATTCCACAGTGTCCTGTGTCTATTCCCTTCTTCTATCCCCTAGTGCTGAGCTGAGTAGCAACCTACAACAAATGCTGGGGATGTCCACTTGTCTTTTCAGAATATTCTGCAGTGAAAAGCTCCTACCCTCAACAGAGTGGCTCTGCACCAAAGCGCAGTACTGTCTGGTGCAGGCTTCTAGTTATGATTTCTCTTGGATCTGTCCCTCTTTTCCTAACTCAGGTCTATAACCAGGAGGCTGGGGTGTGGGATGGTCAGTGAAGCTGCTGTAGTGCTGAGCTCAGAACTTCTACCAACTGAAGGTGAGGACTTAGCATGTCTTTCTTAGGGAGTGCTTTTTCCAAGGAGATCTTCAGCAAACATGGGTCTTCCACTGAACCACTCTGTCTACTTGCTGGATGAGCTGGTGTTATGGTTTAGATCTAAACTGTTCCCCCAAGCCTCATGTCTTTGGAGGTGATTGGATCATAGGGATGCTAAACTCGCACTGATGAGTTTGTACCTGAATGTGCTGTTCGGAGGCAGGGCCTGCTAGGAGGAGGTAGGCCACCAACAGTGTGACCTGGAAGAGTGTATTCTTGTTGCAGGATTCTCCCTCACTCCCTTCTTTCTCTGTTTTTGCCTGCCAAACATAGGCCTCTGTTCTCTGCCAGGCATTTCTACCGTGCATTTCTGCCTTGGAACCAGCATACCATGGACTTACTCTACTGAAACTGTGAGCCAAAATAAACTTCTCTTCCTTTAATTGTGGGTGTCAGGTATTTTGCCCCAGCAACAGGAAAGTGACTAAGACAACTGGGTTCACATACAGCCTGATTGTTTCTTAGGAATCTCCTCAGCTTCATAGTGAAACAGGCCAGATACAGCAACTTCTCAGTTCCCCAAATATGCAGTCCTAGGCCATCAGATACTTCATCACCATAGTCCAGACCTAAGCTCCCGAGATCAAGAGAAAAGGTCATTTTAGGGACACTCAAGACAGTTTCAGTTTTTCCAAAGTTTGGACCCTACCCTATGTCTCAGTTCCCTTCCTCCCATGTGCAGATTCTGGGTCCTGCCACATTCAGCCGTGAGTGCATAAAGCAGTGCCCTGCTTCTCTATGTCTTATCTGCAGCCCCCGAATCCCATAAGTGACATTTCCCTACTGAGGATGGTGAGTAATGGGAGAAGAAACAAGACACCCATTGCAGGAATATGTTTGTCTTACCTAAAATAGCCCTGTAACAAATGTGCTGCCCAAGTATCACTTGATGAAATCTAAGAACATTTGTAGTATTTTACATCAGACTTAATAATTTATTAATGTTTAATATTTCACAAGAGTAAAGCAGAAAACCTGATGAAATTTTCATATCTGCTATTATAAGCTAAATGGAATCTGAGACACATCTGGGCAGCACTGATGGCAGAGACCTGGGTCTGCTCCACTCCCCCACCCCTCTGCAGGCCCAAGCAGTCAACTTGTTATCCCCAAAGCCCCAGGAGCTTATCTGAACAGCAAGATTTGGTTCTGGTAGGATTTGACTAGGCTCAAATGTTTCTCCTATCCCCCAAACTTTCCTCACTGCCTGCTTGATGGTTGGAATGCTCATTATAAGAAAATGCTCATCCATTCCTTGCTGGATCTAAGGGTGATACTGAATATGCTTCTCAAGAGGCTTAGACATTACTCTTATTTAGGTTATTAAGAAATGCATTGGTGGGAGGAAGAGCCAGCATTTTTCAGAAGTACCATCCTGAGCTTCCTTTGTTGAGTCATCATAGTAGAAATGGGCTTCCTGATTTCAATCAGGGTGAGTGGATTCTGGAATGGCAGAGAATGGGGAGCCACAGTGAAAAGACCCCAAATGGTTACCAAATCATGATAGTGAATATCTAAAGCAGTAATTAGAGGGGTCTTTGAGCGACACAATCATATTATAGGTACGAGGTAATTTTAAGTCCTAGAATCCAAACAGGTAGATAGCCCACTAAGATTCTACTTGAATTGTAAACAAACAAAGCAAAAATCCCCCCAAATATGGTGATTAATTCATGATCCTTCTTTAATGTGTAAACTTAAGTCAGCTGCAAACCCAGAGTTCTTTGAATCCAAGAGAAGAGAAATTCCCTTGAGGAAGGATTCTGCAGTATTGTCAAATATACCTATGCTGACTCCTTCAAATCTTTTGCAAAGGGACTGTATCTGTTTACCAAAAGAAGCAGGGAAAACTCAGTCCTTTTGGGAATTTCTGAAAACTAGTTCTGAAATAAGTCCAGTTTCTGTGGGAACAGAATGCCATTGTAGTCCAGGGTTCTGTGGGAGTTTAAGGAGGTCAGGGTTTTGGATTTTGGCCCAAGTCTGCTTTACAATAAGCCACATCCTGAGGTTATTTCTCCATTTTTGTGATTGTAAATTTGGAATGTCTATATTCAGCAGTTGCTAGAATCCCAAGGTTGTCTCTCTGACCCATGAAGTTAAGAATATTATGGGAGGAAAGTACCACATAACTATCACTCACTTCTAAAACAGTCAAACAAAGCAATACTATGTTCTAGATGAATTTCAAAAATTAGTGCCATCATCAAAGTATTGATATCTATTAAGTTTTACTGGTACACAATGTAAACAGGAACTTGAAATAAAAATGAAATTATTGGAAAGTTACTAATATGATTCTAATTGGATCTAACAGAATAATCTCTCTACTTTAAGGCCACCTGGTTAGCAATCTTAGTTCTCCTTTGCTGTGCAATCTACCATAGTCATAGATTCTAGAAAGTAGAGCTCGTGGGGCTGTTATCCTGCCTAACACACATGGGAATGCCAGGAAGGCCCCAACAGCTCACTGTCTTTTACCCCACATACCTTCTTGGTCTTATTGTGTAGAGCAGCATCAATTATCCTTAGAAAGACCAATCATCCCAGGTAACATAGTAGCTTCCATTTTATGCATGTGGAGCAGACAAGGTCAGGTAGCAGCCTTGGTTACAATTCAGGGGAATAATCATCATGTCCTGTGCTGCCGTTCCTTCTTTGCATACAAAGTCTTCAAAAATGGGATGTCCTAGACTCACAAGGATGGAAGTCAATGTTCTAGACCACTGAGCAAAGGAAACGTCACTGAAATATCATGTCCAAATATTTTCATGATGTTCATTCTTGGCCCTTTTTGTCTTAACCAAATTATCTAATATTCTTGAAGCTTTCTGATTTTTGCAATCCAACAACATGATGTGGATGAATATAATATCCTATATGATGGTGATATAGAAACTTCCTGTGGACTAAAGCAAGGCACAGAGTTGATTGTAAGATATATCTCCAAAGAAAGACAGTGAAGGTGTATTGTTGTCTCTAACAAATGAAAGCAAGTTATCCTGAGTTTTAAAACTTTGTTTAATTTTGCTTTCCTGGTTACTGGAATAGAGATAAATGTATTTTCCAGGTTAGTCGCTGCATAGCAGGTGGTAGGGACTCTGTAAGAGAACATGAAATAGCAATGAAGATTGGGAGACATAGCTACTATGTTTTCAGAAGCATGGACTGCATTGTCTACTCAGTTATTTTCTTGTCTTTTGATATATACATTTATGTATTTTAATGAATTTCCTGTCATCCTTTTTTCATTATTGTCTATAGTGTTGATGATGGTTATTTTATAATTTGTTATATATAGTACAGAATATCAAAACAAGATGGCAACAGAATTAGAATTCAAATGGATACAGTCTAAAAATCCTCAATTTTGAGCCAGATAGAGTTAACTGATATAATATGGGTGTCGCACCATGCGTAGGGTTCACAGTGCTTTCAGTATTTTGAGGAATAGTTGAGTTATGTTGGGAACAGTTACAAAACTTAAATATGGGAAGGAAAATATGAGGAAATATGCAGAGACAAAGGGATAGATTACAACAGGCACATTAGTTTTGGCTGGCTAGTCTCCAAATGATCTACTTCAGGAAAGGAAGAGGAAAGAGTTGTCACTTCTCCTGGATTCCTGGCAGTGAAGCTTGTGACTTTGCCTAGGACTTTAGTGACAGAGTTGCACAGGATATGTAGAGATCATTCTTTGTTGCTGCCCAGTGACAATGATGTCAAGGATGGCATGCTATGAGGACTGCTGTCACGATGCAATCTTCTCAGTCCCTTATTTGCCCTAGCTCTCCTCATCCTGTTGAACCTATGCTGAAAATTTCCATGTGAGAAGGTCAATATACTACAAATAAATTTTTTTTCTGCTTGAGTTAGCTAGAGTTGTTTGCTTCCCAGAAAGAGATTGTTAGAATGTTCAATAAAATACAACTCGTGTGTGCGTGTGTGTGTGTGTGTGTGTGTGTGTGTGTGTGTGTGTGTGTGTATTTAACTTAGGGTATTTGAGAATGAATAATGTGGACTTTTAGAAACCTTAACTGGAGAAATAAACAAGTTAATTCACCTGTAGACATCATCTTGAAGAGGCTTGGCCAGAAATTTTGGTGGGATGAATGGGCTGGTTCAGATCTGGATTAGCCCTTATAATCTGAATGACAATGTAGGAGAATTTTGTTTGAAATGGTTTCCATTTTTTGTACCCTGCCTCCTGCTCAGCATTTATAAAGAGTGGGCCTGGGAGAATCATAGATAGATTGACTCAAAAGATAGATTGACTGGTTAACAGAAAGAATAGGTGACTTGAATAACATTTCATTTATTTACTTAACAGATGTGTACCCACAAGTTCCTAGAATAGAGTCTGGCACAAAGTAAGTGTATCACATCAGAAGAAGCAAAACACTGAGGGATAAAGTACCATCAGTGATATGGTTTAGATCTAAAATGACTCCCAAATTCTCATTTGTGTGAAAAGGGATTGAATCATGGGGGGCTCACTATACTTATCAGAGGATTCATCCACTGATGAATTCAGTAATTGAACGAGCTGTTAGGAGGTGGGGCCCGGGTGCAGGTGGGTCACTGGGGGTGTGACCTAGAAGGTGTTTTCTTGTCTCTGCATCCTCTCTTCACTTTCCCTGTTTCCTGGACACCACAGATTGGACAGCTTTTCCTTTGCCATGTCTGCCATCCTGTTTCTGCTTGGAGTTAGCCGACAGTGGTCTGAAACTATAAGCCAAAATAAACCTCTCCTTTTTTAAGTGTGGTGTTGCGTTATTTTTGTCCCATTGACAGGAAAGTAAGACAATTACTAATCTCACTTTACCACCTGATCCAAAACTGTGCTTGTAGTTTCAAAAACTGCTGAAACAAGTGCACTAGTATGTATATGGATTTAGGATAGCTTTTTCTTGGTGTTGTATGGATGTATACAAAGAACTGTAGGGATTAGCTGGAATGGGTTTTTCAGGCCTAGTGAAAAGCAAATCAAAATCAAAACAAAAATTTAAAACAACCTATCACTGTTAATCAAATACAGGAAAGAGTTTCTTCTGAAAGAATAAGTCCTAGTTGGAATAATGGATTCCTGTTCTTATGCTTGTTGAATGACTTCTCACAACTTAACCCAGGTGAATGTGGTGGGAATTCTTGCTCAGAGTGTGTGTAGTTTGCTGTGCATTTTTACTCCCCCTCCTTCCCCACAAAGTGTCATCACCCCATGTGAGACAGTTCTTTTCCTAGGGGTGACTCAGGGGCCCAAGCTGCTTCCATCTTATGGCTTTGCTATCTTTTGCTACAAGTCTGAGCTGGGTGTCACCCAGCTGGTAGATGGGGAGAGGGTGTGCAGAATCATGCACTTAATACTTTACCACATCAGTTTCAAGGTACTATATGTCACTTCTAACCCATGTTCATTAGCAAGACATATAATTCCACTCAAAATAAGGGAGGCTGGAAAACACAGTCTCTGGTAGCTCCTCATCCACAACGTGACACTGTGGGTGGGACCATAGACTTTGTTGTTTTGTTGTCTTCTTTGCCACCCCATGCAAATCTCTCCCTCAACAAGTTTTTAACTTACCACTGTGGAGTAAGAGACTGGAAAAATCAATTCACCCTCTGCCATTAATCCTTGATAACATCTTTTCATGATCAATTTCCACAATATTTATAATTTAAAAAGAGGAACAGGAAGGTAGATTGCTCGAAGATAAAATAATAACTTTGTAATGCTAAAGTAAGTATTTTGGAATGAGAGGGGAATTCTTGCTATCTTCAGATAATTTTCAGAGGAACACCTGTCCACCTGTACATTCAGGGGGCTCAGCTTCAAATCTTTAAGGCTGACCATAACTCCAGCCCACCTGTGCCTTTGTTGGCTCCATAGTTCCATGAGCATAGTTGGTCCTTGCCTGGGGAACAGCTTGACAGGTGAAGCTGCCCAGCACCATTTTCTCAGGAGAGAGATTGATCGGCACCTCATCCATTTTCCAATGCTGATAGATTCCCTGATTCACTCACTTGAGCCAGACATGCATCTTCTGCTAGGCAGTAAAAATGTCAGTAACAGCTCTCTTTTCACTTTTCTTCTTTCCAAGCTGCGGACTGGCTTCCATTAAATCCTTAACCAATGCTTTTTTGATTAAATCAAATTTACAGTCACTAAGGAGGGGCAGAATTTCAGCTGTATACACCTTGCCCTCAGCAGAGTGCTCTGGATTTGGGTTTTCAACAACTGATACATAATTTTCCAATCTAGGCCAAGGGTAGGCCCTTAGCTAAACTTTGGACATAGCAAACCCTCTCTATTTTCTGTGTAGGACCTGGGTATTCTAGATATAGGAAAGAAATAGCATCGAAATGAGCATTGAATCTGACCTTGGAGCAAGGGAAGTAACATTGGCCCGAGAGTGGGTGACATTTGAGAAAAGAAATTGGAATAGCTGACTTAGTGGATTTAAAGCCAACTACATCAAAATTTCTCTCATTCTCTAAGAACAGAGCTGATAGACCAATTTATACTCAGGCATTAAAGATTAATGATAGCTAACATTTATTGATTGCTTACTACATATTAGTCACTGTGCCAACTGACTTACATATTACATCTAATACTTCCAGCAAGCCAGTGAGGAAATGGAATCAAGAAGAGGATAAGTAATTTTCCCAGGGTCACACACCTGTATGTGCCAGACCCAGTATATGAATCTCTCAAACCTGGCTCTAGAGCCAGTGCTCTTAACCATTGTTCTATGCTGGATGAGACTAGGACCTTTGAATAATATTGTACAATTCAAATAATAATTAATAAAAAATTCAATATTGGGTTAGATTCTTCAACCTGAGCTGAGACATCTTTTCAAATGGAAGTTACCATTGGTTGTCTCTTCCTGGAAGAGCTTGCATGGCCCTGCTTAGATTGAGAGGTCTAGGGATTTGGGCCCATTTCCCTGTTCAACCACTCGAGCAGCCACCAAAGATGCTGTCTACCAGAAATGGTTAAGAAACAGATAACCTGACCAGCTTCCCGAGGAGCCGCATGGGCAGAGCCACATGGGTAGAGCACCCCGGGCTGACTGAGGCCGGCTCTGTCCAGCAGGCCATGCCCACTTGCGACCAGGAGCCTCTACCTGGTTCCACATTACAGAGGCACAGGGGGACATAAAGGCCATTGTCCTGAGCTTCAGAAGTGAACAACAGAGACAGGGACTCTCTCAGGCTCCCTGATGAAAACTGAAGCCCACTGGAAAAGTGAAGAGAATCTCTGCAATAAAGGCACACCAGACCACCATACTTGGTAAGTTGGAGGGATCATCCCCTCCCATTGTAACCTGGCCTATCTTCAGGGGAAAGGCAGCTGGAACCTGCAATAGAACCTTGCACAGTTCAACCCTGCAGGAGGACAGGGAGCTCAACTTGGGACTTGCAGCCAGAAATCTGCCTGAATCTCACAGGTCTGTGACTGACTTACTGAGACTCATTGACTTATAACTGCACACTGCTGCCCATGTTGTCTATTGTGACAGCAGAGACATACCCTGAAGGAGTCCTTTCCTTTTATATTTTACTTGTTATTTTCAAAGTTACCATTATTTTTTTTTGCTCTTATTTTTAATTATTTTCTTTTTCTCTCTTAAAATTTTTATTTTTCTCTTTTTTCTTTCTTTCCTCTTTTCTTTCTCTCTCTCTCCCTCACTCCCTTGCTGTCTCACATTGTTTTCATCTCTCTTTGTGTTCCTGTTCTGGCCCTAATTTGAATTTCTTCTTTATTTTTCTTTTCTTCTCTTTCCTTCTCTCACCTGTGTCCTCAGGCCTCACTGCTAAGCTTCCTCTATCCTTCTACCTACCTATCCCTCCCTCTCCAACTCCTTCTAACTCCCCATTCTGAAGGGTAAAGTTGCTATATTGAAGAGTTTATTCACTATAAACATAAGTTGAGTTAGTCCTTGATTTTGATCTAATTCACATAGTTAAAGGTGATAGATTAATAACTACCACAAATTGTCATTTTCTAAGAGGTACTTGATGCTATGGTGTTACTGATTGTATCACTTGGGCTAAGGTGTTGTGATTGATCTAATCAGTTGTCCTTCCTGGTATAAGAAAATGAGATGGCCTCAGAGCCATTAGAGACTCAAAACCTAAAGACCAGCTATATCTGGAAGACACCTCTGAGAAGCAATCATTCCATAAGTGTTCTAAATACATCAACAAAGACACTTACAGTAAGCAACTTCAAAGCATCAACCCAGGAACTAAACCAAGGACAGTACCAAAAACAAAAATGAGAAGACATTCAAGTAAGGCACAAACTCAGACTTCCACCCCACAAAAGGCAAAATCTGGGGGAAACGAGGTGGAAACATTCAATAATCAGCCACCTGGACACCCTGAACTGATAGCACAGGAAGTAACAAAACAGATGAATGAGGCTCCAGAAAAATTCAAAACAGAAATAATCTCCCAGATAAATAGAGATTGTGAGCAGAGTGAAAGACATGATTAGAGGCTGTAGAACAGAAACAGATAAAAAAATAGATGAGATCAGAAATATGCTGGAAGCCATGAATGCCCATCATAAAAAATAAATAGAAACCATGATCACTCAAAATAAGAAAGAAATGGAATCCATGAAACACATTCAAACAGATATTCAGGAGATTAAACACTCCACTGACAGCATGCAGAGCAGATTAAGAGAATCTGAAGATAGACTATCAGACATAGAAGACAGGATTGTGGTGAAGGACCATGAAAACAGAGATTTCTTAAAGATAGTAAGGGACCATGAGAAATCAATTCAACAGCTGCTAGATGATGCAACAAAGAATAACGTAAGACTGATAGGAGTCCATCAAAAAACAGGAGAAAGTAGAATTGACATTAAAAAACTGTTCACAGAAGTAATAGTAGAAACCTTCCCAGACAGAGGTGGAGAATTGGACATACAGATAAGTGAGGCATATAGAACTCCAACTAGCCATGATCAAAAAAAATCTACACCTAGACATATAATAGTCAAGATCCCAGAAACCCAACAGAAGAACAAAATCCTACAGGCAGTTAGAGAGAAGAAACAAATCACCCATCACAATCATGGTAGACTTCTCAACACAAACCCTCAAATCAAGGAGAGCCTGGAGTGAAGTATTTCGAACTCTAAAAGAAAATAACTTCCAACCTAGACTGTTGTACCTGCAAAATTATCTTTCAAAATGGATGGGGAAATTAGATACTTCCATGACAAAGAACACCTGAGAAATTTCATGAACCCCAAACCAGCACTCCAAACAATTCTAAACAATATCCTAGAAAAAGACAATGAAGGTCACAACTCCATGAGGCCCAAGAGAGGGAAGCCACCAGGC
>NW_004624732.1:23193790-23208807 GCF_000247695.1 Heterocephalus glaber | reverse complement strand
TCAGAGTGTTCCATCTCCTTTCCCTTTGTGGTTGCTGTAGGTGATCTGGAAGTCTGGTTTTGAGACTTATTTATGTGTTTTCTCATTTCGACTGGGGGGAGCAGGGGTGAGCTGGGAGAGGTGGGACAGGGGCTTGGAGAGGCTGTATGGCTGGTGGCCCAGATGCCCCTTCCTCTGGTCCGGGAGAGGTGAGACAGAAGGAGGCCCCAAAGCCCTTTTCTCATTGCTGGGAGTGGAAGGAGGGTTGGTGGCCTGATGCCCTTTCCTCTGGACCAGGAGCAGTGGGTCAGCAGCTCAGAAGCCCCTTCCGCTGGTTTGGGAGCGGTGGGAGGGATGGTGGCTGGGAAGCCCCTTCCTCTGTACCAGGAGCAGTCAAGATTAGTAAAACTTAATAGTAATACTAGTAAGGTTGTAGGCATTGGCGAAGAAAACAATAAAAGAAGCAAATTTGGAAAAATAAAGAAAAGGAAGATGAGAAAGAAGAAAGAAACTGAGATAAAGGATCCCATTAAAGAGTAAAAGAAAATTAATAGATTTAGATCAAAGTAACAGAAAAGAATAAAGGGGAGAAAAAAGGAAAAATAGACAGCAAAATAAAGAAAAAAGGAGAAAAAGACAAAAGAAAAGAAAACTCCAAACCACTGAAAACCAATGAAGAAAAAGAGACATGAGTAAAAAAATAATTTCTTGTGCTTTTGAATGAGTGGTTTCTTTTCAGGGTCTGCTTTACTGGAATCCACCAGATATAGGGGAAGGTTAGTGAATTCCAGCTGAGAGCTGTTTGTTTCCACTCTCATTTTTTTTGGTGTGTGTATGAATGCTGAATCTAGCCCCACCTTTCTGCTGGGCATGATCAGTCAATGGTTTTACACTAAGACAATATTCACTTCAGCCCCTCCCAGTTTTTGTGTCTTGTACACCCCAAGTCATGGCTTTCTCTGCCTAGCTTTACAACCTATGGATTTGTGAGCCCCCCAACACTCCAGGGACCCCATTGCATATATATCCCAGGCTGTGGTAACTATCTAAGCCTCCAAGCCATGGTGTGTCCAAGATCACAGTAGATGGGGGAAATAAATGAACCCCTGAGCTCTGTGTTGGATGTAGGCAGCAGGGCAGTGGGAACAGGCATCAGCCCTATCTTCCAGCTCGGGACTAGGTGTCCACCAGACTTAGTGGGAGCAATTTCAGACCCAGTCCCCTCTGAATGCCACTCATGACTGACCTGGATTCTCACTATGGAGTATGGGGTCCCTGTATCTTTCCTGTTATGAGTTAAAACTTCTCAGGGGGTCTATATCTAACCTGCACACTCCCTGTGACTGTTTTGTGGCCATCTCCACCCAGTCACTGTTGTACGGTGATGCCAGAAACCTGGAGGGGTATTTGTATAGCTCAGCCTCAAACAAGTAATCCCTTCCCAGAATGGCCAATATGACCAGTGCTTCACTGAATTTATTACCAACTCTGGTCTCACCTCTGGAAGGAGTCACTTTCAGAGTAAAACCTCTTGCTGTTTTTGCAGTTTACAGTAACTGTGGGCTTTTCTTGGGGATAGCACTGCCGCCCAGTCAGTTGTTTCTCTTTGCAGCTGCCCACTTTCCCCGGGCTTACCTTATGTTTGGGAGACAGGTCTCATTTCCCTCTCTGGGAGACATGGTCAGCTTTGTAAGCTGCTTCATTCTTTTCTATGTGCCTTGCTTTACTTCTCCAGCTTCTCTGTAGTTTCTTGATTTCATGTCAGCTCCCTGCCAATTCCTGGAGATCTAGTTCTGTTTTTTTTTTCCCTCCCCAACTTGTTATTTTCCAGATATGTTGATTTCAGGTCCTGGAGAGACTGTATTTTGCTGCCAGTCTTATTCTTCCATATTTAATACTCTCCATATTTCTTATTATATCAGAGTATCTCACTTTGGTAGTCTTCATTTTGTGAAAAAGAAAACTAAGCTCTAGAGAACCTCCTAACCTCACTTATTATAATGCATTAATCCATTATTACAGAGGAACTGTTACATATCAGGTAATATTCTTAGGTTCTACAAATGTTATCTTGTTTAATTCTCAAAGCAATCCTAATGAGGTAAGGTTTCATTGTCTCTGTTCACAAATGGGAAAACTAAGCGCCATGCAAATCTTAGTAATTTAATTACTGTTTCATCCATGTGCACCTACTAAAAGAGTGGAGTTCAACAAATGAGCTCTGTGCTGATTGGCTTTGGGTCCTGATGCTGCCATGAGACACTGGAACAAATTATCCTGCTTTGGGCCCTGAACTTAGGAGTGTATTCACTTCATAAAACAAGTTTATTTGAGAGCACATGGGCATCTCTGTCTTTTGTAGCTCAGCTCTGGCTTAAAATACATTCTCTTGACAAACACTGTGCAGGCCCCGGGGGACAATTTCTTCATATCTTGTCCTATGTTCTCAGAGTAAACAGCAACTATGTTGGAAGGTGATGAAAGTTTGGAGCTGTGCCACTGCTAATATTGAGAGATGAATGCAGCTTAAGAGACAGGGAAGATTTGAGTTTCAGGCGTACCTAGGTACAGAAAAATATGAGCTAATTAAGTTATCAAATTTCTCTTGAAGAAAGAGTTAAATTCTCTCAGAATACACAAATACAGTAATCTTGCAACAGAAAGTATCATTACTAGGGATGAACCCAGGACCTTTGCACTGAGCTACATCTCCGGCTTGTTTTTGATTTTCATTCTGAGGCAGAGTGTCACTAAGTTGCTGGGTTGGGTTTGAACTTGTGATCAGCCTTACCCTCCCAGAGTGCAAGGATTGCAGGTGTCACCACAACACCCAGTTAAAACACATTTTCTACTGGTGCCACCAAGGGTCCAAGGAAGTTCCCCATAGAAGTGACAGGGATCTCAGCTTGCTCCCCCACAGAACAGGTCAGAGACCCAGTATGGAAAAATACTTTCCAGGGTATGGCAGCATGAGCACAGGCAGGTTTACTAGGAAAAGCTAGAAAGTGAAGGAAAATATAAAAAGGACTCCTGCTTTACAGCCTGGAGGGGCTCACTCTTACACTTTAGAGGTTCAGACTGTTCACAAAAGAATAAGGCCAGGTTTTATAAATTTGCTGGTCTGGTCTAGAGTCTGGTTGATCATTATTTCCATTCTGCTTCTGCAAGATGGCTACAGGAGAAGTTCTTATTGCTCAAGCAAGGCAATTCTGTCTTCATGAGATTGTTTCTGCCCTGGGGCAGCCTCAGTCTTATGAACCTCTGTTGGAATCCAAGGAGTCTTTCTTGCAACTTCCCAAAGTGTAAGGTAAATAAAGCTCTTTTTCTTTATAAATATTTAGCTTCAGATATTTTGTTTTAGCAACAGAAAACAGATCATGATTCTTGGATGTGTCACTAGGAGTAATTCTCTTAAATTGCCCCCTTTGTGTGTTTGTTTCTTTCCCTGATGATGATGATGTTATGGCTTGTATCCAGATGTCCCCTGCAAAGCCTCATCAGCTCATAGTCAGACTTTTCAGAGGTGGCTGGATCATGAGTGTGTGATAACTAAATTAGTTTAGCATAGATCTGGGTGTGGATAATGGAAGGGCTACCCTGGGTGTGGGGCTTGTAGCCTGGGTGGGATAAAAGGGAAAGGAAAGCTTGCTGCTTCTCTGCCTCCTGCCCGCTCTACCATTAACTGTTTCCCTTCTTGGATGCCCCTCTGCCATGCCGCCCTGCCTTGCAGCCAGCTGACTATGGAATGAATTCTCTACAAACTGTGAACCAAAATAAACCTTTCCTCCTTTAACTTTAGATATTAAATATTTTGTCTTAGCAATGAGAAAAATAGCTAAGAAACAGCTATGAAGTAATCAGGAGATGAGAGCTATGAATCTCCAAACAATTCATTTGGTTTAGTGTAAGTATTCATAAATAGTCTATAATGATGTGTTTAATTAAGATAATTGAAGGAAAGGATGTGGGAGGTTATTTATGAATTTGGTGCAGAGTTTGCCAACCTTACTATTCTGGGAACCAGCCTGGCCATCATCCTTTTGATTAGGTTGTGTCTTAGTCCTTTCCAGTGCTATAATAAAGTACCTAAGGCTGGATTCTTTATAAAGAAAACAAGTTGTTAGGAGCAGTGATGTAAGCCTGTAATCTCAGCATGCTGGGAAGTTGAGGCAGGAGTTTTGGAGGCTGAATGTACAAACTTGGATGACTCTAGCTGTTGATATGGGCTTCTCTGATTGTGTTATAGTATGGTGGAGAAGTGGAAAGGGAGATGACCATGTACTGCAAGGGCCAAGTGCATGAGGTGGCTCACTTCATAACAGCACACTTTTGTGAAAACTAACTTACTCTATGAGACCAGCATTAATCCCTTCCAAGGATAGTGCCCCCAGTGACCTAACAACTTGCATCTAGGTCTCCACCTTAAAGGTCTTCCTTTCTCTGAACATCACTGCCCTGGCGACTAAGTTTCCAATGTGTGGACCTTGCAGGGAGTGGGGCACTCAAACCATATCTGAAATCATTGCAGCTGTGGAAGTGCTGTTCTACAGGGACACCCATGACAAATGTTGGCAGGACAATGCTCAGTGAGCAGGAGGCTGGGGATCTGGGCTGAAGGCATGGGCAGTAGGGTTTGGACCGGAGTCCAGTGGGGAAGAAAAGATTAGAGTATAGCATGGGGTGCTCACAGCCAGGCTGCAGCCAGGATATGCATGATCTCCCAAACTCTGTTAAGCTTCAGCTTTTCAAATATTGGCCAACCTATTCCCAAAATATTAAAAAGGCTGGACAATTTTCAATCACTCCTTGGAGGGATACTTGGAACTTTAGAAGGACTGAGGAGATGTTGCCCTGGTTCATGCCTCAGCTGGTGATGGCCAGATCACACCAGTTAGTCTGCTAGGTCTTTTATGGGGCAGGGGTTCTGAAATAGCCCATTGCATTGCAGTGGAGGAGTGGGACCCACAAAGCAGCAAGCAAAGGTGACGTGGTGCAGCAGAGTGCTGTCCCTAATGGGAGATATGGGGCCAGAGTGGAACCAGGGTCTGCTCTCCCTTTTCCTATTCTAGTTCCATTGTAGGCAATGGTGTAGAAACCCAGCACCTGTTCATCCTTCTTTCTCCAAAAAGTACCCCTCTTCCCACTCCCTGTGGGTTTCAGAGGTGAGCATTGCCAGTGTGGCCTGCACTTGGTGGAATGCCTTGTGGAAAAGGCTCTCACAGTCTTGGGTGAAATCCTGACCCATTTGGGCTGTGAGTTCCAGGCTCTTGGGTCCTGCAATAGGCTTTGTGTGGATACGTTGCCTCGGATCCATAGATTTCTCACTCACTGTGTTGGACGTAGCCAGGGGGGCCAGGGTTCAGGGCTAAAGTGTACCTGTTCTGTCTTGTCCTGCAGTAGCAGTGCTGGCCCAGAGCTCCCCAGGTAGGAGATGAATGTTGCAGCACAAGGTTCAAAGGTGGGTAGAGATCTTTATCAGAATCTTTATCAGAAAACAGGTAGGCAGTACAAGAAATATCTATCATGGAGCTCTGGGCAAGACTCTTATCCTTGGTGAGGGGATTTAGAAAAGCAAGATGTGGTCCTAGCACCAAAAAGATTGGGAGACAACAAAAGGCAAAAACCAAAGTTCTCCCTAGAGGAATCCAGTGTTGGGACACAAGATCTAAATATCCTGAATATGGAGAATCTTGAATATGGAGAATCTCTAAGTCTGGTCACAGGTCTTTTGACCTAGATCTGTCAGGTGGGGATGAGCCTGAGAGAGATGGGTGAGGAAGATGAGGAAGTTTAAAAAGACCCAGAGAAGGGAGAGTCAAGTACATAGGTCAGGGCCAGCAAGGCCTGGCAACCAACATCTTTGTCTGTCAATGTATGAAGCACAGAGAAAGGGCATTAAGGCAAATGAGACCAGATCTGGGAGTGGCTAAATCCTTCCTTTCCTTTAGCCCTTTGTTCAAATTTCTCTTCTTCATAAGGACCTCTTCTAATTAGGCATTTTGTTATAGTTCTATAAAGCTGACTATCTATCATCTATCTATCTATCTATCTATCTATCTATCTATCTATCTATCTATCTATCTATCTTCTATCTCTATATCTTATTTTCTGTCTTCCCTTCTAGGCTGAGATTTTATCTGACTTGCTCTCTACTGCCTCCTACCTCTAGGAAAGTGAGTGACACACCATAGATAATAAATACTAAGTAAATTTACAGCAGCAAGCGATCACTCACCCTTTATGAGCACCACCACAGTCAAACAGTGGCTGTTTGGCTCCAGATGGTGTTTCTGGCCAGGCCATCTATAGTTTTCATATGGAAGCATTTTCCCCATGGGAAAGTCTCTGTTCTTGCTTGGAGGGGAGTCCAGCAGGTGTCTGACCCTCGCTTGGAGGGGAGGACTTGGGCTATAGGAGCCTGTGTGGCTCTATAGGATTGGGGTTTGGCAGGGGTGTCTGTTATGTCTTAAAGGTCAGAGGGTGGACTTTGGATTCTAGGAGTCAGTGGTGCTCAGCTTTCTCCTGGCACTTCTTGTTTCCACTCTGTTCTCTGACTCTGCTTGTGGGCAGAGGGATTAATGCTAAGGGAAAGTGGCTTGCAGTGGGGATGAGGAAGGGATGAGCCCATCAGTGGGCCCTTGGCTCTGAAGGAAGGAGACAGGGCATTAGTGATTTCCAGATTTCTGGGTAAGAAACCCTTTGAAGTCACAGATAGGAACCACAAAGAGGATGAGTTGGGATCCAGCTTAGTTGCATGTGTGTGTCTGTGTGCGTGCACATGGACATGAGCTAGTGCTTCCCTTTAGCTGACACACTGCACAGCTGCTTTGACAGTCTCTGTCCATGCCCATGGGGTTGGTCAGTGGCACCAGTACCCTTGGGGAACTTTGATTTGTTTTGGGAAGAAAGACTTGAATTTGAATCCCATGTACCATGGGAATAGTGCAGGTGGCTGCAGCCTGACAAGCTTTTGTTTCTGATCTGTTTAGTGGGAATCAGTACAACTAGGGGACACACTAGGTGCATTTCTGGTGTGTGAAAGGTGCCTGAAGCAGATATTTGCTGTTCTGACTGTTCAGCATGCTTCCCACTTCTTGTACACCATCCTAATCTCCCTAGGCATTTGCTGCAGTGGTGGTCAGATTACCTGGGCTTTCCAATCAAAGTCAGAGAACATGGTTCAGGCTGGGCATGTGACCCAGTCCTGACCAAGTAGAACTCAATTCTGAGACTTTTGCTGAATGACTAGGACAGAGGAGACTGGCTTGGAGTTACTGGTGGACACTTCAGATCCAGTAGGGAGAGAAAAACTGAATGCAGAGAGGAAGGGATCAGTTGAGTGAGTATCAATCTGAAGAGGCAACAGAGCCTGGTGGCTCCCTGGGCCCTGGGTCGAGTTGTGCTGCATCTACCTGTGCCTTAACAGGTTATGTGCACCAGCAGCCCTCTTTTTCTAGGTCTGCCTCTTATAGTGGGAAGTGTCTTCTTAATCCATTCAGTGTTCAATGCAAATAACTGAAAGAGAAAATGTTTTGATGTGCTCTCAATTATTACTAATTATTATTGTTAATAATTATTAATAGTTGCTAATAGTGATAATAGTAATGAGTAATACTTATTAACAATCAAAATACTGACAGTACTGAGTACTGGCAATGTGTCAGTTTCCTCTCCCAAGTCGTCTGCACACCTGCAATCTCCCTAGAGGCAGGACCTACCTCCACCCCTGTGTAGCAGGTGAAAAGATAAAGGAACAGAGATGTCAGTGACTCACCAGAGCCTCTCTGGGAGGAGGTGATGGAGATAGTATATAAGCAATCTGGATCCTGAGGCTACATTCAGGGTCACTGTGTAGATAAACTGTGCAATATAGGATATGATTCAGAAGTCACACAAATACTTTTTAAATTTATAGATGCAAAAAGGCTATTTCTTTTCCCTGGAGAACTCCCTTTCAGAAAACTAGCAAGAAACCCAGGGTCTGTGTATTAGTTAAAGTTCTTTAGAGAACCTATCTCCTCCATTAAACTATAAATTCAGATGATTTATTTGTTTGTTTACTTATGTGGAGGAATTAGCTCATGTGATTGGTGTGGTGAGGGAAGTTGGGAGTGGTAGATTCAGGTGGCAGTGCTACAATCTGTAGAGCATCCTGGAAATTCAGTAAGAGTTAATGTTGCAGTCTTGAGTTTGAATTCCATAAGGCAGGCCAAAAGGCTGGAAATTCATGTATCAGGGCTTCTGTGTTGCAGAGGCTGAATTCCTTCTTTGGGAAGCCTCACTCTAGCACATAATACTTTCAACTGATTAGGTAAGGCCCTTTCACACAAAGGAGGGCAATCTGCTTTCTATACAGTCTACTGATTTAAATGTTAATCACATCTAAAAAATGCCTTCCCTGAAATGATCTGGCTCATGTTTAAGCAAACAGCTAGGCTCCATGGCCTGGCTGAATCAACAGTCTAGTCTTCAGTCCGTCACTAATATCTTGGGTAGCCCCGCTCAACAGCTTCCTTCTCTGGTCTCAGTTTTCCCCGTTTTCTCCTACTAGGGAGATGTTTGGGCCTTCCAGGTAATAATTCATGCTTCCCTCAGGGGACCTGATGAACCCAGTTATAAGTAGTGGAAAGTGTGTGGGTGGCTTCTCTTCCTGCCTCTCCCCCTTGGGCTGAGCCTCCCATCTCTGCTGCTCTCAGAGTTCCCATGTTTCTGCTTTTCTTTGCATACTACCAAGCACTCAACCCCGGCTGAGTGGGAACCACATGGGAGTTCCTGTCCATCCATGATACACAGAGCTGCACCACTCATTCAGAATCCAGGCAGAGAGGATGCTTGCTTGATGGCCTGCTGGCCAGGAAGGGACCTTGCCCATACAGGTTTGGCAAATTGACTGATGTGTCCATTACAGGTCTAGGCATTTATATGGGATGACCTGCACCTCATTGTCAGCATAGTTCCTGTGCGGACTGTGTGGAGCCAATGGCATCATGCCCCATGTCAAGGGTGCTCATGCTGATTATGACAGTGATGGAAAACACTGGAAAGAAAAATATTCTGAGGGAAAACAGATGGAGAATGAGAAGCCTGCTTTCCTCTGCACTAATGACCCTAAAATTTACTCAATGATCCAGAAACTTCAAAAGTGAAGCCATTAGTTACAATGTTGTCAGGGTAAAAAAGAAAGAGAGAAAAAGCCATGTGAATTACCTTGGAACTGATTGTACACAGGTGCCCATTTTGAACGCCTAAGTGCCTGGACCAAGCGGGGTCATTTAATGATTGGTTGCCCTGAATGCTTGCTATTAAGTGCTCTGCACACCTGAATTCTAGGAGGGACCTGATCTGAGCTGATGTGGGGCTGGTTCTTTTCCTTTGTAGTAATGTGAGTGGCTCCCTTGCCAGCCTGGCACCATCAACCCATCAAGTTTGAAGGCGGTGGAGTTCAGTCATGAGCAGAGATCTAGAAAGGACCCCAGTACTACTTCTAGGACCTCTCTAGGTCCGAAGTGAGACAGAGGAGGGAAACGTTAAAACAGGATGGCAGACTCAAGAATGCACCCTTTGCCTAGGTGGGAGCCTGCAGGAGTCAGGGATGACTTTGTGATTTCTAGGTAACAAGTTACCACTATGTTTTAATCATTACATCATTATCTTACTTGTCTCCAATATTAAACTATAAATTCAGAAGGAATGTCTCTGGCCTTTGACTTTGTGGTATTGGTAGTTTTTATTGATAAAGCAGTATTTTTTTGTCAGTCATGTTCAGTGCTAAGGTCTTTACATTATATAGATATGCTTCACTTTTTAATAGGATTGTTTCCCTATCAATTCAGCATAAATTGAAAATACTATAAGCTGAAAATTCATCAAATAGTCCTAACCTGGGAACATCATCATTCAGCCACACAGCCCACTGTAGCATGCCAGTTGTTTTCCTTTGTGATCATGGGGCTGTCTGGAAGCTGTGGCTATGTACATCAATAGCCTAGGAAGGGATCCAAATTCAAAATTTGAAGTGTGCTTTCCAGTGACTGTGCATTGCTTTTGCACCATGGTAAGGGTGAAAATTTCTAAGTTGAACTAGGGTATGTCATTCGGGGCCATCTGTATTTAATCTGTATAGTAGATTACCACTCCTTGTCGGATAGGGAAATAAAGGTTTTACAAGGTTAAGTACTTTGTTTAAAGCTAGACAATTGTATGAGGGAGAGTCTGTATTCAGACTCACATATTTTTCCAAGAGTCTCTCCCCATTCTGACTCTGATGTCATACAAAGTGCCAATGAAGACACTGGTGGCCATTTTCCATCTCTTCTCTACGGCACCTCTGTACCTCAGCAGAGAGAATGATCTTCTTATTTTACTTTGAGAGATAAAGTTGGCCAGAGGCAAAATCTGACACCCCTCCTCTCCTTTCCTTGTATTTTTCCCTTTCTTGTGTTGCCTTGCCCAACTTTGAAGTAGCACAGTGTAGTGGAAAGCAGGGTCAGTTTGAATCTCATCAGAACTGGCAGTTTTTCACTTATTTACTGGGGACATCAGCACTCATGGTGGAGAGATGTGGCGAGGGCTTGGTGGGATTGTAGATGTAAGTGATACATGGGGACTGATTGCCCAGTAGGTAGAAATCCCCACTTCTTTCCCTCTGAGGCCCTCATTCTTGATCTTTGCCTCCCTATTGGACTCTAGTGACATGTGTTGGGGTCCTGGTTCCTGGAAAAATGAAATGCTACAAAAGTAGATTCTAGAAAACCTTATAGAAAACAATGAAATGCAGATCTCTGACTTCTTGCAATTTGCAGGTTTCATGAAAAAAGCTTGGAAAGTTTGAATTCAATACAGTTCCACATACCCTAGCCTCTCACTCTCAGCTGGCACTGAACTGGCTCAGGGATCTAAGATTCCTGTCTCAAGGTATTCACACTTAGGCCTTGGAGAAGGGACAGCGATTAGGTGACTAGTTTGAATCTTTTTATGGATTGAGTATCTTCTCTGAAAATGGTTGGGACCAGATGTGTTTCAGATGTTGGAATTTTTTTCTTATTTTGGAATATTTACTTATACATAATGAGATATCTTAGAGATAAGACTAATACAGATAAGTCTAAACACAAAATTTATTTATGTTACACATACAGCCTGAAGGTAATTATACACAATATTTTAGTATTTTTGTGCATGAAATAAAGTTTTATGGTATGGAAATTTCTACTTGTGATATCATGTCAGTGCTCAAAAAGTTTTTTATTTTGGAGCATTTGGGATCATGGATATTTGGGCTAAGGATTGCCTTAGTTACTTTTTCTCATTTGAGACAAAATACCCAACACTCAGAGTTAAAGGAGGAAAAGTTTATTTCAGCTCACAGTTTGCAGAGGTTTCAGTCCATAGTTGGGTGGTTCCAATGCAGGGTGGTATGGCAGAGGGGCCTCACAGAGGGGAAACAGTCCATAGTGTAGCAGGGCAGGTAGAAGGCAGCAAAGCAGGGAGGTAGCAAAATAGTAGCAGCAACAAGCTTCTTCCTTTCATCCCTTCTAGGCTACCTGCCTTTTGGGTGATGCCACCCACACCCAGGATGAGCCTTCCCACTAACCACACCCAGAACCATGCTAAACCAATCAGTGAACTAATTTAGTGATCACATACTCTCAACCCTTTCCACTGTCAGTCCAAGTGTAGACTGGTGTAACCACTGTGGAAACCAGTGTGGAGACTCCTCAAAAAACTAAAACCAGAGGTTTCATTTGACCTAGCTTTCCCCTTCTTGGTATCTTCCCAAAAGAATGAAAAGCATCATACCACAGCAATATATGCACACCCATGTTTATGGCAGCACAGTTTGTAATAGCTAAATCTTAGAAACAGCCCAAATGCCCATCAACTGATGAATGAATAAAGAAGATGTGGTTTATTTTTACACAGTGGAGTACTACTCTGTCATAAAGAAGGATAAACTTGAGACATTTCTAGGTAAAGGGATCCACCTTGAGACCATACTCTTAAATTAAATAAATTGGACACACGTTTAAATATTGGATTGTTTCTCTGGTGTGAGAAACTGAAAGGGTAAATAAAGACCAAACTGTATGATAGATATTATGAAATAGATGGAAACTTCAAATGGGAAGGGGAACTAGGGAGGGAGAAGGGGGAAAAGAAGGAAGGGAGAAGAAGAAAAAGAATAGAAGGAAAAAATAGAAACAAAGCTTTTGTAAATAAGGTGGGAAAGAGGGGCTGAATGGAGGGGAGGAGAATGGGAAAAAAGAAGAATCAAGATATATCACATACAGGTACAAATTCCTCATGATAAATGTTATCATTATGTAAATCTAAAATATACCAATAAAATGAATTTAAACAACTAATGTATTTTCATGATAAAGGAATTAATCCATTCATGAGGGCTCTGCCCCATGACCCAAATCTCTCCCACTAGATTTCACCTTTTAACAAAGCCACACTGAGGAATTCAGGGTCCCACAGGTGAACTCTGGGGACACACTTGAGGGAGGTGAGGAGTTCTTGGTGGGTGCATGGAGATGGTATTTATCAGGTATGAACGGGGTTTTCTTACAGCTAGGATTCCAGCTCTGTTATGTGGGTATTGTTAGCCAGATTCTTCAGAAGAGGAGCAGGACACCCATGAGGTTAAGTGATTGGGTGAAGGTCAGGTAGCTAGTAAATGTGCCAAGCAGGATTTCAATTTAGATTGTAAGGATTTGAAAGCTCAGCTCTTAGGGTGTGCTGTAAAGGCAACTTGCATCCTAAACCTGTCCTGTAGAAGTCTGTAGACTCTACTCTCACATGGCTATTGGACACTTGAAATGTGGCTGATGGGACTGAACTAAATGGTTACACTTTGGAATTTTAATTAATTTAAATTTAAAATAACAATGTACTCTTTTCAGTTATTCTAGAAGATGTTTTGTATGTTTGGAACAATGTAAGTTTGTGAGCATACTATTTCAAGTATAGATCTGATGAACTCTAAATACAGATCAAATATTTCTAATACAAATTTAGTATTTTTGTCCAGATCCACTATAATGTATAAAATACCCCAGATTTCAAAGACATATTGATTATAGATTAAAAGGATGATACTGTATGCTGAATATATTGAGTTAAGTAAATAAGTCTTTTCTTTTTTCTTTTTTTTGGTACCCGGGATTGAACTCAGGATCTTGTGCTTGTGAGTCTGGCATGGTGCCACTGAGCTAAATCCCAGGCCCTTAAATAAGTCTTTTAAAAATTAATTTCACTTGTTTTGTTTTTTACTTTAAATCTTAAAAATTATGTTTAACTTTTTCATTGACATGATCGTTATACATATTTCTGGGATATATTGTGATGCTTTTGGTTTGTGCATACATTGTGTAACGATTTAAATCAGGGTAATTAGCAAAACCATCATCTTAAACTTTTGTCATTTCTTTATGGTTAGTACATTTAATAGCCTCCCTTCTAGCTATTTTGAAATGTACAGGCACGATTGCTAACTATATGGTCCCTACTGGGCAATAGAACACCAGATCTTATTTAATACGGCCAGTTGAAAGTTTAAAATTAAATATGTAGCCTGCAACCTATTTCTACTGGAGACTGCTATTCTAAGCCAACATTTTGAATAAATGAATGATATTTGCTAATTTGTCAGGGTAATTATATGGAAAATATGATAATAAGGGGCTGGGGATGTAGCTCAGTGGTTTCACTGCCTGTACACAAGCGCAAGGACCTGAGTTCGATCCCTGGTACCAAAAAAAAAATGATAGTAAGAAAACACACTCCCAAAATATGTTTATTTTTCTGTTTCTCAGCTGACCTGACTAGCCCTGAAGTCAGACCTGAGAAGACCATCCTGGAAGCGTGGAGGACACCACCACTCTGCTAGTCTTTCCCAGAAAGGACTAACATAAGGCAGAGGCCCTGTTACCAGTTGAAGAACAAAATTAGGAGGGTGATGAAACTGCTAATGGGAGGAGGTAGCTGGGGAGGAAGGGAATCTGAGTCTGTCATGGTCCTAGAGATAGTCTTTTGCATGAGCTTTCAAAAACCAGACCACGCTCATATACGTGACAGCCCAGATGAACAGCCAGTAGGCCTCCCAGCTCCAAAGGCATAACTGATTCTGTAAACAATTTAGACTTTGTTATTCCAGCTGATTTCTGGCTTTATTTTTGTCTGAGTCCATTATCAAAAAGGTTTTCTGTCTGACTTTTTCATTACTAGTGTATTTGTGAAACTCAGATTCAATATTTGAAGTTGGAATTTTCCCTTCGTACCAACTTTCCTGACAGAGTAATATAGATGTATCTGAGGGCAGCAAGGGAAATGAGATGAAGTAGCCTTCTAACTTAATGAAGACAACACAGATGATACTGAGTGAGACTTGAATTATTTTTTTTTCATTAAGTTTATTGGTACATTTTAGGTATACAATACAGTTATATTCATCGTTGGGATCTTGTACCTTTACATGATGTATCTTAGTTCTTATTTTTTTTTAAATTTTATTTTATTGGTACATTTTAGGTAACCAATATAATGACATTCATCATGGGAAATTTGCACCTTTATATAATCTCTCTTGATTCTTACTTTTTCCCCCTTCCCCTGCCCTCCCTTCAACCCCTCTATCCCTCCCTATTTACAAAGACTTTGTTTCCATTTTTGCATTTTCTCATATAAATTTGATTGCCTTTTTTCCTTTCCCCTATCCCTTCCACTTCCCCTTCCCCTTTGCCCCGTTTCTTCCTATTTCACATTATCTATTATACCTTTTAGTCCTTGTGTACACTTTCAGTTTCTCACACTAGAGTAACTGTTCAGTATTTACACGTGTCCTATTTATTTCACTTAAGAGTATGGCCTCAATGTGCATCCATTTAGCTATAAATGTCTCCGACTTCTTGTTTTTTATGGCTGAGTAGTACTCCATTTTATAAAAAAACCCCCTCATTTTCTTGATCCAGTCTCCAGTTGATGGGCATTTGGGCTGTTTCCAAGTTTTAGCTATTACAAACTGTGCTGCTATG
>NW_004624732.1:23107551-23163652 GCF_000247695.1 Heterocephalus glaber | reverse complement strand
TTTTCATGTCCTGGAAATCTATTTGCATCTGTTTTATGGATTCCATTTATTTCTTATATTGGGATTCCATCATGTTCCTGAGCTCCTCTCTAGATTTATTCATCATGTGTTTCTCTAGGAGCACAATTTGTCCTGTTATCTGAGAAATTATTTCTGATTTCATTTTTTCCAGATCCCCTTTTGTTGCCAGTTTAGTCAGTCCAGGTAGTTGAGTATCAGAGTGTTCCATCTCATTTCCCTTTGGGGTTGCTCTAAGTGATCTGGAAGTCTGGTTTTGAGACTTATTTACATGTTTTCTCATTTTGACTGGGGAGGGGGGCTGTTAGCACCTGCACGGATTACCTCTTCTGAGCTGGGTGAGGTGGGCCAGGGGCCACGAGCAGCGGTATGGATGGTGACCCAAAAGCCCTTTCCTGTGGGCTAGGAGCAGCGGGAGTGATGGTTGCCGGGAAGCCCCTTCCTCTGGACCAGGAGCATTGGGATGGTGGCTCAGAAGCCCCTCCCTCTGTGCTGGGATCGGTGGGAGGGATGGTGGCCTGGAAGCCTCTTCCTCTGGGCCAGGAGCGGCGGGACAGAAGGTGGCCCAAAAGCCCTTTCCTCTGGGCTGGTAGCAGCCTGAGGGATGGTGACCAGGAAGCCCTGCCCTCTGGACTAGGAGCAGTGGGACGATGACTCAGAAGCCCGCACCTCTGGGACGGGAGCAGCAGGACTCAGTACCTTGGTCTGGTGGTCTGGTGTCCTCTGCGTCTTTGTAGTGTGGAACCACGTGGCTGCCTGCCTGCAGCGGGGTGATTCGGTTTCTTCCGCGTGCCTCAGGACCTTGGTAGGGCTTGTACAGACATTCCTGTGTGCAGCAGGCTGATTTGGTGTATTCCATGATACTGGGGACCTCGGTAGGGCATGGGCAGACCTGTCTTTCTGCAGCGGTCTGATTCGGCGTGTTCTGTGCGACTCAGAACCTCGGTAGGGCGTCCCAGTTGTTGATTCTTTATGCAAGTTCCCATGCTACCTAGGATTTGTTCATAAATCTTTTCCTATGCCAATGTCTTTGGGAGTTCTACCTAACTTACCTTCCAGTAAGTTTAGTGTTTTTGTTTTAATATTTAGATCTTTTAATCCACTTCAATTTTAGTTTAGTGCATGGTGAAAGATATGGGTCTAGTTTTAATCTTTGGCAGGTTGAAATCCAGTTTTTCTAACACCATTTATTAAAGAGGCTATCTTTCTTCCAGGAGACTTGAATTATTTCCATAGATTGAGGCAGAAGAAAGATGATTGTGGCTGATATTCTAATTTCTTTTGTTGCCATGTTTTATATTTTTCTGATGTGCATTATAAAGCTCTTGTTCAGTATTTGAATGTCTGTACTTTAATATTTTTCTCCTCAGGTTGTGTGGGGAATAGGAATACATATTAAATTATTAAAGTAAGGGTAATTTTAGATGCTTAGCATTTGGTGAGTTAATACTTATTCTATGAACTATTTATTTGCAAAGCACTCTATAAGTCCTTAAAATATTGTGTCTGTTGCTTTTCTCATTGCTGAGACAAAAAAACAGATACCAAAAGTTAAAGGAGGAAAGGTTTTTTTTTCAGCACACAGTTTGTAGAAGTTTCAGTCCCTAGTTGGCTGTCTCCAAGGCAGGGTGGCATGGCAGAGGGGCATCACAATGGAGAAATCGTCCATGGCAAAGCAGGCAGGAGTCAGAGAAGCAGCAGCAGCAGTAGCAGCAGCAGCAGCAAGCCTACCTTCCCTCTCTCCCTCTATATTCCATTCAGGTATAAGCCTCTTGATTGGTGACACCCACACAGGGTAGGGCTTCTGTTATCCACATGCAGAACTATGCTAATTCCAATAAGTGGACTAATTTAGTACCACACACCCTTAATCTCAGTATCACAAGCCTTAGATCCAGCCAACTCTGAAAAGCCCCATCTATGAGCATATAACACTTTGGGGGGGGGGACATCTGGATGGAAGACATCACATAATCACACGATGAATGGTCATTTCCAGGAAAAGTTTGAATATTGGGTGGTGTGAGCCTGGTATGGAAGAATCAGTAAGTGAATATGGCCAAGGCTGTGACAGCCACAGCTCTTTGCTCTTGGTATTTTGGGTTCATTTTTGAGTAAACAGTAATCATCACTAAATGTTTAAGAAACTACTTAAGTGTTTTAGCTCTGCATTAGTCCCCCTTATCCTTGGGGGGTACTTTCCAAGACCCTCATTGGTTGCCTGATACCACAGTTACTACTGAACTCTCTATATTATGTTTTTTTCTACATAAACATACCTGTGTAGAGGACCAAACTGGGGTCCCACAATCCCCTTTATGGCACTCCTTCAGTGACCTAATGACCTCTTACTAGGCCCAGTCTCTTAAAGTTTCCACAGACTCCCAATAGTGCTACCCTAGGCACCAAACCTCTAACACATGAGTCTTAAGGGAACACTCAAAATGGGAACTACAGCAGGTATCAGTGTCCTGGGAGATCTGGAGAATGTCAATATTGGTTGGAATTGGAAGTTTTCAGGGAATCGTACTGATGATGTGATGGGGACCAGAGGTCAGGGAAGGATTCATCCAGGAGGAAAGGGAAAAGGTGAAATCAACGCCCCCACCTCAGTTTGTTCCTACTTTCTGCCCCGGGTGTGAAGAAGATTGTGAGATGTGACCATGGGAAGGCTGTGATGAGCAGCCCAGGGCCCCTCCAGGTAAGACCTGGCAGATGTATGGAGAGTCCTTGGGAGTCTTGGGCAGCCTTCTGGGTCAGTGCGTGGCCTAGAAATTGTGGGGTCTGCCACCTACAGGCTTTTGGCAGAAGGTTGCCTCTTTCTGTCTCCATTTCCATCTCCCTCCTCTTTTCTCTCTCTCCTCTTTCCTAACAGCACGGAGCTTGTAAATGTTGGGATGTAGTCTATGTTTGCAGTGCATAATGTTTACATTCCTCATAGGGAGTTGGTACATGGGCATAACACATCTCAATTCTTTTTTCTTCTTCTTCCCTTTTTTTCTTTCTCCTCTTTTCCCTCCCCTGTCCCTCCATCTCCTGATCCCTTTCCATTTTCAAAAAGATCTATTTTCCTACTTCATATTATCTATCTTTTATTTTGCTCATTATTTATAACTTGGGCTTCTCATAGAAGAGAAACCAGTTGATATTTAAGCTTGTGTGTATTAACACTATGATCTCAAGGTGTGTCCATTTTCTTACACATGACTCAAGTTTCTCCTTCTTTAGGTAGAGTAGTAGTATTTTAGGTAGAGTAGAATATTTTCTTTATCCATTCATCTGTTGATGGACATATATGCTGCTTCCAAGATTTAGCTATTATGAATTGTAGTGCAATAAACACTGGTATACATGCACTACTGTAATATGATGGCTAAGTCTTTCAGGAAGATATCTACAAGGGTAATAGCTGGTTTGAATGGAGTTTCAGAACAGAATAGAAGATGCACAGAGATCACCCCAGGCAATTCAGCTATTTGATCTTTGACAAAGGGGACAAAAACATACTCCAGAAGAAAGATTGTTTTTTTAATAAATAGTGCTGGGAAAACTGGATATCCAAATGCAGGAGATTGAATCTAAACCCATATCTTTCACCATGTACTAAACTAAAATAAAAATGGATCAAAGATCTAAATGTCCAAACAATGAACACTTAATATGCTGGAAGATAAAATGGCTCAACTCTTTAAATTGTAGATGCAGGCAAAGACTTTCTGATTAGAATCCTAGTTGCACAAGAAATAATATCAAAAATCAACAAATGGTATCACATTTAATCAATACATATTTAAACAACCATTTAACCTCTCTGATCTCACTTTTCTTTTTTATTTTATGAAAAAATAAAACAAAGTTTCATAACAAAATAGTAAGAGCATGACAATAGTTAATACACTGTATATCATTATCTTCAAAGTAGTTACCCAGATCTGGTATAAGACATAAAGCAGTTTTCATCTCTGCAAAATGGAAATAATTCCAGGCCCATCAACCTTATGATTAATGTGAGTGTCAAAGAAATTAAAACATAGGAAAATGTGTTGCAAAAGTATAAAATTCAATATGAATGCAATAATTTCTATTATTATGATTAAGCTCCCCCATCTCTGTTTCTCACTACCTTACCCTGATCCCAGGAGAGTCTCAGCTTGAGGGCTGAGGATCATGTCATTTTATGTGATGGATTAGTGGTATTGAGAGGAGAGAAGGGGAGACAATATTTTGGGAAAAATAATAGAAAAATCTTAAATTTTATGACCTTTAAAATGTTATAACACTATATTGTACCTGTGAGGACAAAGGAAGACAAATATCTGAAATCTGGTCTTGTCTTGTTTTATGTGTCAAAAACATTCAGAACCCTTAAAGCTGCCCCGTCTCCAAGGATGCCAGGAACAAATCAGGAAGTTTGTCCCTGGGCCACTCTTGCCTCCTCTTGCTTTCTTTACTTACCAATCCTGTGCCCAGTTGGAGAAATAGCTGTTTACTCTCCTCTGTTCAATTGTCTTTTGAAGAGGTGCACAAGTCACCTTTAAGAAACTGGGAAAGTGGAAGCAGCAGTCAGATTGTGCAAAGGGGTTTTGGGTTGAAGGTTCTCAGGGAAGTGCTATGGCCACATGTGTTCTCAGAAAAGGTGCTGCGGCTTGGACAATGTGCTGGGAGTGGCTGCAGGAGCCAGGAGGACTGCCAGGAGCCTGACACGCTCATGCAGATAGCATATTGCACCAGGCAGGCAGGGAAATGAGGTAGAGGGTGGAGGCTCATGTGAGGACAGGGAGAGCTAGGTGCAGGAACTGTCCAGATGAGGACTCAGATAGACAGGAGTCTCAGGGACCTTGTCAAGTTGGAGGTAGGAACTGTCGCTGACACAAATGGGGTTTACAGGAGGAGAGGCAGCTTGGGAGGTAGATGAGGAGGAATGATGAAGATAAAAGGGAAAAATGTGCCATGCTGAAATTGTCCTAAGCATGACTTGTGGTGAATTCTCACCATCCCCTAGACACACTATAGCTGTGACAACTGGTCCTGCTTGTAATAACTGGCCATGTTTTTCATCCAGTTTTCTCCATCTGCCTGGCTTGCATGGATAAGATTATCAGGATACTATAGTTCTTGTTAGGTAGAGTTCCCCATCTTTCAGAAACAACAAATGGCAGAGTTCTTTTAGCCCAGCATCTCTCAGTGTTTCTGAGAAGCCTTAAGTCTGTAAATGACTGAGAAGGAATGTTACCCTAATTTTGTGAAATGCTCACACCTGCCAAATTAACAAAGTTTCTTTACTCTAGGACTTCTCAGAGCCTTTACTATGTTTATTTGAATTCTTCAAAAGGGAGATATTTGAAAGTAACATCACAGACAATTGTTTTGCAGTTGACAATGTTGCATAAATGGTATCATAGCAATTGTATCCTCCTGCTCTTTGCTTTGCCTTCAGCTGTTGTTGGGATTTCCCTTGTGTGAATATACCACCCACCATTAACCTATTTCCCTGTTGTTGGACCTTTAAGGTGTTTTTAAGGGTTAGGGTTATTACAAATCAAGCTACTGGGAACATTCTTGGCCATACATCTTCTTATGCACACGTGAGAGTTAGGCTTAATATCAGTTTAATTTGTTTGGGAGCTGCCTAGGGAACTAATGAAGCATTCTTCCAGTTGTGCCTGGGTAGCTCATGGAAGTGTGACCTTGGGGTCTATATCTGGTTCCTGGTCCCTTCCTTTGGTGCTGTTCCCTTGTGCTTCTGGCTGCCATGAGGTGAACAGCATTCCTCTACCCAGCTCTTATCCCATAATATTTCTGCTTTGGATTTTAGACTGAACCTTCTGAAACCATGAGTCAAAACAGACCTCTTCTGCTGGAAGTTGTAGTTTTTTTTTTTTGTACCAGGGATCAAACTCATGACCTTGTGCTTGTGAGGCAGGCACACTGATACTGAGCTAAATCCCTGGCCCAGTTATAGATATTTTTTTACCAATATCAGAAAAGCTGACCAATACAGCACAAGAGTGGATCTTCCCTGGTGAATATACCCAGAAAGAGAATTAACAGGATCACATTCTCAGGCTGCAAAAGTAACTTGTTAACACAAGTTTTTGTTTTTCCTCATTCTCACCAACACTTGACATTATCAGATGTTTCTCCATTCTTTTTATTGTGAAATAGTATCTCATTGTTTTCATTTGCATTTTCCTGATTCTTTGTGAGGCTGATCTCTTTTTATAAGTTAACTGGCTGAACCAGTTAAGATTCTCTAGAGAAACAGAATTGATAGAAAATACACGTATAATTTTGTAAGAGAATTTACTAGATAGGCTTACAGGATCAGAGGCGGGAGAGTCCAGAAGGGTCATTTGCATGATCAGAGATGAGAGAATCCACAAGGACTGTCTATGCACTGGAGAGCTAGAGAATGCAGTTGCTGCATTCCCAAAAGATGGAACTTGCACAATAAAAGGGTTCAGAAACACAGTACCACTCCAAGGTCAAAGGTCTAGAAGCTCACTGGAGAGTTGCCAGTATGAGTCTGCACTGAAAGGCTGAAGAAACTGGAGACTTGGAGAGCAATGTCCAAAGGTGAGAACAGCAAAGGACAAACAAAAAAGTGGGGCTCTTCAAAATGGTCACATTTCCTTCTGTTTTAATTTACACTACAAGCCTATTGGTTGGTACCACCCACAACTGGGATGGCTCTCCCTCCTTCAGTTTGCTGGCCTACTTGTCAATCATCCACAGACACACCCAGAACTATGCTTTACTAATCTGCTAGGCGTTCTTCCCTGGTCAGGTTGACAGATCACAATGGCCTCACTGGCGATTTGGTTTTCTCTTCTGTAACTTGTTTATGATTCTTTTTTTTGTCTGCTTGTTTTAAAAATTATTTTTTCTTCAGAATGTGTCTTGAATTTTGATGTTATCTGTGATGTTTACTTAAAATAGTTTTACTACTACATGTTTACAGTATATGATTACATTCATTGTGGAGAATTGGCATATGTACATAATACATTTCAATTCTTTTTTTCCCCCTTCCTCTCCACCCCTTTTATGCCAGCATCAGGTTTATTGATTTATTTTATAAATCCTTATAAAGATAATTATCATGCACACAGATTAACAACTGGATTAACAGGCTAAAAACGTATAAAACATGAGATAATGTTTTGTAATAAAGAAGTTTTAAAAGTTTAATATCATCATATTTACCAATATTCTCCTAGAAGGTTTGTGTCTTTTGTGATCTATTTGTAAAGCCTTCTTGTTAGGGTTCATCTATGACACATCACCACTGCTCATGTGTTGGGGGTTCCCTGTGCCGCAGTGGTCAGAGGTGGGGCTTTGGGGAAGCGATCGGATCATGGGGGCTCTGACTTCTTCAAGTGGTTTAACCCCACATATGAGTTCATAGCTAAATGGGCTTATGAGGAGGTGGAGCCTAATTGAATGAACTGGGTCATTGAGGGCATGACTTTGAGGGGTATGTTTGTCCCTTCTTTTCGGACTTTCTTGCTATTTCTCTGCTTCCCTGATGTCATGAAGTGAGTAGCTTTGTAACAGTATGCTCTTTGGGCATGAAATTCTTCATTACCTGAAACTCACAGCAATGGAACCAGCTGACCATGACTGAAACCTCTGAAACTATGAGCCAAAATAAACCTTTCCTCCTTCAGATTGTTTATATCAGGTATTTTGTCATAGTGACAGAAAGCTGACTAACATACTTCACCCAAGAACTGAAGCATATGCAGCATATTGTTTCCTCTAAAAGTTAAAAATTTTGCTTTTTTCTTTTAAGTCTTAATTCTTTTGGGGTTATTTCTATAGGCAGTTTGAAGACTAGAATTTCATTTTGTTTCCATTTGGATTAGGAAAGTCCTAGCACCATTTATTGAATGATTTGTCTTTTTCTTATTGATTTGAAAAGCCACCTCTGTCAAATATCTCCAGGTTGCTGTTGGAAGAAACTGAGTCCTGGAGGAAGCTATAAGGTCTAAGACCCAGGCTGTGGTCACCTTCCCAATCAGACCATGGTGAAAAGCTAAACTTCTCTGCTGGTCTTTCTTTCTCTCCTTTCCTCCCTTGTTTTTATTTTTACCCTCTTTCCTTCTCTTTTAAATTCTTTCTCAGTTAGGGTTATGTTTCAGCTTTGAGGCCTGTTTTTACACACCACACAAAGCCATGGAAATATAGCTATTTTTCAAGCAAATATTTTGTCAAGAATATGGCTGGATATATCCCATTTCCTTTTCATGAGCAGGGGCTGGCTGGGCTGACCTTTTTTCCATTTAGAAGAGACAGATAGTTGGGGCTATTAAAATCTACAGCACTTTGCTTTGGATCCTGGTGATTCATGGCTACTAATCCCCGTGGATATATTTTTATTTTCTCGGATATATTGGATGTACAGGTGGTATATATTGGAAAAGCCTCTTGTTTATTGACACGAGCCCAGTAAAGACTCTGATTAATCTTAAAAATAAACAGAGAAAAGTGGAAGGTCACACTCCGGATCAAGAGCTCTGATTATATCCTCAATTGCTGAGTTATTTATTTTCAGTTGAGAGAAAACCTCCTGGTGGAGGTGTCAGGAGATGGATGAAGATTAACACGTGAAGCGTGTGCTGGCTCCTCTTGCTTTCTCTTTGAAACTTATACTACCCCGGCTGGCCAAATGTGCCTTCTCTCACTCATCACTTTGCAGAGAAATATAGCATTTTCTGTTATGATTCCTTTGTTTCATAGACTGTTTTCAATTATTGGAGACAGTTCCCTCCTTCTTCTGACTCCCCAAAGAACCTACAGGTTCAACAGTGACCCCAAAGGGCTGTATGTACCTGCTGAGGAGTTCAGGACAGTCTCTGGGCTGCTTCCAACCTTGGGCTCCTCTTCCTGGGGTGCAGGGTGGTGGCCATGGGACCCCTCCTCTCTGGCACTAGTGATGGTCATGGGAGGGCCTTCTCTCATGGGAGTGCATGTATGTGTGTGTGTGGGCCGTGCATTGAAGTTGGAAGGATGGACAGAACATGAGACAGGAAGTAGTGTTTGGAGAGTTGAGGTTAAATGGCAACCCCTCTCTATGAACTGCTCATCTGACTGTATCCCCCTCCACCTATCAGGCTCATGCACTTTTGCCTCCTGCTGCTCCCTAGTGCCCCAAAATGAAAGGGAAGGAATCTTGCAAATTTCCCTAGCTCTTTTGCCTCCTGACTGCTCACCTCTTTTAAAAACATCAAATGGACTGTGTGACTTCTTTGATTAAAACTCTTCCTGAAAAGAGGCTTGCCTTATCTGGGAATGGTAATCCTGGTACTCTAGGAGGCTGAGGCAGGATGATGGGAAATTCAAGCCCAGCCTGGGTGTTCTAGTGACTCAGCAAGACCCTGTTTCAGGGGGGAAAGAAGTACTGAGGATGTAGCTCTGTGTAAAGGCCCTGGGATGAATCCCCAGGCCTGGGGGTGGGGTGAGGCCGAGGCCTTTCTTTTAAATTGATGACTCGGATGTCACACACACAAATCAGTCCTGTTCCCATCCAAGGACCTAAACTTAGGGCCCCGGGAAGCTGGGCAGTATACCAGCACCCATGTTGTAACCACAAGATGGCCGGAATGGACTTGCTAGGCATCTAGCTGTCTTTGTTGTTTCCGAGGACCCTCTAGCATTTTGTGGGAGGCCTCTTCCCTATCCCATCCTCCATGGAGCCTTCCCTGGCTCCCCAGTTACCCACTCCTGCCACCCTCTCTGGAGGCATCACTCATTTGAACACAAACCCTTGCTGCTCAAATCCTACTTTTTGTCATTTGCCTTGAGTGTACTGCAAAGTCCCCTTGGCCAGTGCTTGGCCCCTTGGCCAACTGCTCCTTGTGCATCTTTATATCTCCTGTGCAGAGTGAGAGTGAGGCACAAAATAGGGGATCAATTGATGTATTACAGATAGGCCCTGAAATCTCAGAGGGACCTTTGTGGTATTTGTGCCACAATGTGTAAAAAAATTTTTAAAACATCAAAGAAAGACCTGAAAAGCCAGTATTAATTTGACTGTGCATTTGAATCATCCAGGAAGCATGTGAGAAATGGGTTTTGGGGCTCTGCCTAAATATTCTGGTGTGAGATGAGGGGCTGGGATCCCTGTGGCCCACCCATATGACCAGACCTAGGGGAGATAGGAGGTTGCAGAAGCTCAAGGGAAAATGAATTATAAGGGATCTTTGGGCTCCTCTCATTTAGAGATCAGGGCAGGGACCAAACTCTCATCTGCTTCTGCACCCTCCCTCCTTTTTTCCTCCAGTGATGACTTTCATTATACATAGTAGCTCAGGGCTGAGAAATTCTAATCAGAAATATATCTACTTTATCCTGCAGCTTCCTCTTTCAATATAGCTCCATGGATACAATCTGTGGTGATTCCATTTGATGAATTGCTAATGCCTTTCTGCTCCTGGGTGCAGCATCCCTGGTGGACTGGAGCCAGCATTAGGCTTTCCAGCTCTTAGCCCCAAGGCTTCGGACTCTAGAAAAGCTACCAGTTTCAGCCAGGGCTGAGTCTCACCCATGGCTCCCAAAAGAACTGTGCTTTCTTGTGAAGAGAGGATGAAAAGAAGACAAGCCCCTTGTGTTTTCCTGTATCCTTCCTCAATCCCATCACTGGAGATTCCAGAGAAAATGGGTAACAATAATGGTAAAATACACTTAGAAAGAATGGTTAAAAATCCCACTTGCTGAAATAGAAAGGCATTATTTTCTTAGACTCCAAGGAACTTGTAGGGGTCATAAACCCTAAGATTGCAGTAGTGGCTAGACAGATAAAGTACCTGAGTGGATTTCAGATATTAGGGACAATGGAACTGTGATGAGCTAGAAAGTGTCTAAGAGCATTCACATTTATTGAAGAAATGTGCTATTAGCCAAATCAAGCAAACCTGCTATGAAAATGTGCTTTTTCTTCTAACCAACCAATGATGAATCAACTGTGCTCGCAGCACCTATGTGTAATTCCCAAGACTTACTTTCAGGGGCATCCTGGTTGCTTTTTCTGTTGTGCCTCTAATCCTGCTTGAAACCCAAGATAATAGTTCCTCCTTGGTCTTGAGGTCAAAGACTGCATCACTCCATCCAGTTTGGCTCAGGGGGAAGTTGTGAACAGCCACAGGGTTGGAACTGAGCTGATCTTGCTGTCATAGATTCAGGACAGGCACAAGACAGTACGTCCCAGGAGGAACTTAAGAGGGAGCTGGGGAGACAAACATACACACAGCCTAACTGGAGACCAGTGGGAAAGGAAGAAAACCTCGGCAAGGAGGAGAGGGGCTCGTGGTTGTTTGGAAAGGAGAGAGGCTGGAGTGTGTGAGAGCAACTGAAATGTGTTCTGAGATGGTTCCTGAAGGGAAGCACACTTTGAATGGGCAGGAATGAATATGACCATAGCTACTATTGTGCTGTGAACTTGATCTGACTTTTGACATTTCATCTTCATAGTAACAAAGCAAATGGCTCTGTTTCTCTTTTGACTTCACAACTGAGTCATTCAAGTCTTTAAAAGGTTAAGTAATGAGAGCTCATACTTACTTAGTGCCAAGTACTATTCACATATTTAACCCTACAAAATGGGTTTTATTAGGATCCTCTTCTTTTCACAGATAGGGAAACTGGGACATAAGGATGTTAAGAAGCTTGCTGAGTATTTTTTAGCATGTAAGTAGAAGATTTGAGATTTCAGTGCAGACAGTTAGGCTCCTGAGAATTTGTTGTTAATGCTCCATGCTCCCCCTGGCTTGTCTGAGTCACAGAGCTTTAAGTGGTGGAGCCAGGATAAAACCTTGGGCCTAGTCTCATTCCTAACCCTGATCCAGGAGCCATAGGTGTACTTTGCCCTCCCATGAAGATGGATTCAGCAAGGTGTGAGAAGACATCTTTTTAAAATAAGAGATTTAGTTGCAAAGTTGTCCAGTGCCAACTAGAGATCAGGATCCAGTGCAGTCAATGTTCAGGAAGAATAAGGCCATGCCACAGTGAGTGTCACACTTCGGGAAGATTGTGCAACCCAGGATGTGCCAGGAGGCCAGGGTGGTAAAGGTGGGACAGGTGGCAGGGGAACTAGGATCCGGAGAAACCCAGAACCTGGAGAACTGGATTCCATATCTGGTCCTTTTGAAAACAGGTAGTTACTTAGTATGCTGATTATGAATTGTTTTAAAATGAATAGAAACTGTGAGGTATAGTAAGGATGAAAGATCAGGGGACAACTCCATTCAAAAGATAGTTTGTTCCTCATATTTCCCAGAGGAAGGGGCACATCATGTGTGTGTGTGTGTGCGTGCGTGCATGTATGTGTGTGTGTGTGTGGTTTCTCTGGGAAGGAACAGGCTTAGGAGAGTCAGTAGGCTTGGGATGACTACTTAGAATATCTCAGCAGGCTGTGGGGTACAACGCCTGTTCCTAGTTGTCTTGGTCTGGCCCTGGGAGAGTAGGGCAGAGGACAGTGGCCCACGGTGTGAGGCCTAATAGAGGAAGTGACTAATGAGTGAGCCCTGAACTGGTGGGTGTGCATCAGAAAAGCTGGCTCATAGGCGAACAATTTACTGTCTATAGGACCTGGCTTTCTCTGGGACAAGCAGTCTCTCCAGCATCAGCAAAGCCCCAGATATCAAGGCATCAGAATACAGAAAATGAGATGTAGCTAATCCATGGACCTTGGTCTGACTTATTCTTGGGTACTGTAGCACTGCATTTTTTTCTGCCTTAATCTGTTTAAGAACTCACTTTTCTTGGCTACTGTGTTGCAAAGTCTGAGCAAATTGAGAGACCCTGCCTTTATTCAATTATTCCTGAACTCAGCAAGGGGCTGGCCACATGGTGAAGGGAAGTTGGCTTTGCTGTGCCGATGTTCAGATGCTGCCCATGTACATGGGTCCTCCTGGTGTCTCCACTGGAACCTGTCCTTTGGGAGAAGGTCAGGTCTCATTCGGATGAGCTCTCCACCTAAGCCACTACCATTTATTTGGTATACCATTCATTAGTATATTTATTATAAATTTCCAGCAGATGGCAGCAAAGTGTCTTGATCCAGTCTGTTTTAGGATGATTCTTCTGACCAACAGAAATAAAGCACTTGCAAGGCACACACAAGTCCTGAGAGGCTCCATTGTCAGTGAAACAACCATCTGGATCTCCTGGGTCACAGGGCTACTCTCTTGTTGGCAGGGTTTGCAGCTCTGCCCGTCTTACCTCGGACAGAAATCTTCTCAGCTGAGCCCTCTGGAAGTTCCTCATACCTCTACAGCAGCCTCAGGTTGACTCCACTACCATAATCCTGAGAAGAGAGCTGAGAGTTTGCAGAAGGTCAGAGCAGAAGTATACCACATAAGTCAAGTGGGTGGCTTTTCTATTATAGCTTTTAGTCCTTATTTGCACTTTCAGTTTCTCACACTAGAGAAACTATTCGGTATTTACACATGTGTGGCCTATTTATTTCACTTAAGAGTATGGCCTCAATGTGTATCCATTTACCTATAAATGTCTCTGGTTTCTCATTCTTTATGGCTGAGTAATACTCCATTTTATAAAAAAACCCCACATTTTTTAATCCAGTCTCCAGTTAATGCAGAAACAACTCCAGACACATTCAGCCACCTCATCTTCGACAAAGGAGCCAAACACTCTGACTGGAGGAAAGATAACCTATTTAATGAATGGTGCCGGAAAAATTGGGTTTCAACTTGCCAAAGATTAAAACTGGACCTATATCTCTCACCATGAACTAAACTAAAATTGAAATGGGTCACTTTTTAAGTCTGGGGTGTTGATACCCTGAAGGGAGAGGAAGGCTCTAGGACCCTGTATTAGAAGGTAATCATGGCACATACAGGTTCTGAGAGGCAGACAAAAGCAGAAAATATACATAACGTGTGGGGACTGAATGAATCCTGTACCAGGGAAGGATACCTAGTCCTTCCCTAATCCCAAATGATTAGGGGGCCTAAAAGGACCTAAAGGATCAGGTCCAACTATTTGAACACATAATGAAAGGTGAGGCAGGGAGTATACAATCTTGGACCTGTGCCTTGTTCTGTTGGTGGCAGTGCTGGAGTGGAGGAGGTGATGGACTGAGCCAGTATGGCCCCTTGGCTCGTGCTGTGCCTGGTCTGAGTGCAGGACCAGTGGTTATTTTATTTTCTTTTATCTTTTGGTATGAGGTATTGAACTCGGAACCTTGAGCTTGCAAAACGGGCGGTGGAACCACTGAGCTAAATCCCTGGCCCACCAGTGGTTATTTTAACGTTCACCCCAAGGAGGAGCTCTCTTTGTTTGGGAAAGATCTTTAACAAACCACTGAGGAAGGGAGTGAGACTTTATAGGCTTGGGTGGTAGGGAGTCTCAAGTCACAAAAGGGATTTGAGCTACTCTGAATGAGACAATAAGGATTCGACTGAGAAACTTAGTATAATGATCAAAGAATGTGGGAGCTTTGACAAAATTGAAGCTCTACAGAACCATGAAAATGAGTATACGTGCAAGGCTTTATTAGGGGCATAACGTCAATTTTCTCATAAAGGCACAGAAACTTGAGTGTATAATACCCATGTTTATTATTTATAATATTTCCACTGATGAATTATTAATTTTAATTTTATGAGTTTTATTATATTAAACAATTGGTACTTAACAGGGAAAAATATAAAAAAATAAAGTACTGAAGTTTTAATATTAGTGTTCATAAAAAAGCAACAAAACTTTCAACATCAACTGTTTTTGGTATACAAAGTTTAAAAAATAACAATAGAAATAAATTCCTTTATGAACTACAATGAAAATACCAGTAGCACTCGACCAAAAACCATCTTTACTTCAATTATCACACCTGACGCAATCTTCACACATGACAATAGTACATTCCATACACACATATCGCTTACACTGACAGCACATGTGTTTTGTTTTCTTGTCCTTTTTGTAGGACCTACTTTGTATCTCCCTTGTCTTGTAGTTTTGTCTGGAGGTTCTTATTATATTACACAATGTATAGCTAACAAAAATAAAAAATATCAATAAAATAAAATAAAATATTTGTAATATGTACTGT
Source organism: Heterocephalus glaber (assembly GCF_000247695.1). The sequence continues at coordinate 23,148,558 of NW_004624732.1, read as the reverse complement.
GCTTTTAGAATAAACATTTTCACATTAGCTGTATACTTGCTTACAAAACCTAAAAGATAAAATCAGAAGTAAATTCCTGTATGAACTACAATGCAAATATCAATAGAACTCTACAACAAAAATAACGTTTTCTTCAACTGTCACATTCAAGGCAGTCTTCATACATGACAGTTGCATGTTCCATATACATGTTTTGCTTACACTTACAGCACCTGTGCTTAGCTTTCCTTTCCTATGTGGCAGGCCATTCTTGTCATCTCTCTTCGCTTCTTGTTTTGTCAGGAGCTTCCTAGTATATTGTACAATGTGTACATAGCAGGAAAATAAGACATTAATAAAATAAAATATCAAATATTTAATGAATGGTTAGAACAGACATTAACATTTCCATATCAGTTGTTTACTGCTTAAAAAATCTAAAAGATAACATCAGAGATAAAAACTTATGTGAACTATAATGTAAATACAAACCAAAGTCTACCACAGAAATAATCCTTGCTTCAACTGTCACACCCAAGACAGTCTTCACATGTGAAAACTTCATGCTCCATACACAAGTATTGCTTACACTGATAGCATGGATGTTTTGTTTTCCTGTCCTTCCTTTTTTTTTTTTTTTTTGCAGTGCCGGGGATCGAAGTCAGGACCTTGGGCTTGCAAGGCATGTTGCCGCTGAGCCAAATCCCTGGCTTCCTGTCCTTTCTTGTAGGAACAGTTGACATCTTTCTGGTTTTTCTGTTGTTGTAGTAGGCCTTTGTGATGCTGCACCTGCTTATTCAGCTGTCAGTTCACCAGTGTGCTCCACAAGTTTTTTTGTGTAGTTCCCTGGGCAGAAACATTTTGTTTTTCCTCTGCTGTAAAGGGTCTCTTAGAAGTTCAAGTCCCAATCCTCAAAGAAAATTTCTCTATGTTATTTTGTACTTGTTATTTTCTTTGTAAACTGTCAGACTATTTATGCCACACATGTTTAGGATGTCACACCACCATCGTCCAACACTTTGTGTTTTGAGAGACATCATAGTCGCTGCATAACTCAACAACATCTACTCCACCTTTGGTTTTGTTCTAGAAAGTTTCCATCTCAGGATTCTGTTTTGTTGAGCTTTCCCTATCAATATTTCCATCGTGGTGCAATGTTGACATCAGCAGTACCAGTTTGTTTTCTTTTGCAATATATGAAGTCATTGTAAATCTTTCTGAAATCCAAAGATTGTACTATACAATTTTCTGTTTTGAAATTGCAATATTTCATTTGAAATTTCTACTTTATTCCCATGCACATTTCCTATGCTGGTCAACTTGTGCTCTGTTAGCAAATGTAACATCAATTGAAAACTGCTCAACCAATTGTTGAATGCCACATTCTGATTAGTTTGGGAAATGGGAACAACAAGTCTGCTCACAACATCATTTGGTTTATTACTATATGAATAAGGACCTGGTGGTTGAGTTCCAGTGAACATTAAACTGAAAGCATAATAAGTCTTTGCATCTACAAGAGAATAAATTTTTATGCCATATTTTGACCCATCAATTTTCCATAAGTCTTTTACATTCTTGTGATTACCACCAGAAATCCCTGCTAAGTGTAGCAGACATATGAATGCTTTCAGTTCAGCTAGTGAGGTGTCATAATAAATACATTTTTGAGTATGGCTATTGGTGCACATAGAACATTTTATTTGTATTTTAGCCTTCGTGTATTTCACAACATCCTGTAGCAGCTTGTCTGTTAGAATTTCCAACATTGAATGGCAGTGCTGGCATTCTGTCTAATAGGTTTTACCCCTGCCAAGATCTTCACTATATTTTAAGACCTAGTTCTAATATTGGATTATTCCATTTGGTTGCATGACATTTGTTGTTTTCTTCTTCATCTAAATCAAGGAGGTCTGCATGGTCTGTATCTCTATCAGTTGATTCTTGCTTCATTTCACTCTCACAGAAACTTTGGCTCACATGACCAACATCAAAGTCATTATCATCTTCATCATCCATGCATGAGTAACCCGAAGACTCACTTTTGAACTCCAAAATTTGCAAATCTGGGTTTTCTCATGCTATTGTGCTACCTCTACCAGAAAAATCAAAAGAAAACTTAAAAAAATCCTAAATGCACAGAAATTTAGCAATGAGCATTTCATGCATAAAATTCACCTGTTGCTGCTTTGGAGCTCCTGTACATACCTTTTGGTTCATTCGCCAAGTATGTGAATGCACAGATGGGATTTTGCTTTCCCCAGGTGTAGCTATTGTGAGTCACATCCACATTTCAATATGATAAAGTACATATTTTCATAACAGAGGAGTGGTGTGGGTATATTTTATCTCACGTGGTACTAAGGTAAACATATTTAAAGCTTGTTAGATGGAGCATTATGTAGGTAAACATCCCAGTTTGACACTTTTGCACACATGCACACACCTTGCCATTCATTGTACCACAAATATTGCTTCTCCCAGGTGCAGCTATTGAGATGCACAGCCAGCTACAATTATGCTAAAGTAAAACTTTTTAGTAGGAAAGTATGGGATGTGTTGTTTTGTGATTGTAGCACTTTTTTTGGAGACAGAGTCCTACTATGTAGTTCAGGATGGTCTTGAACTTACTAGGTAGCCCAGGCTGGCCCAAACTTTTGATGATCCTCCATCATCAGCCTCCTGAGAGCTGAGATTGCAGGCCTGCACAATCTTGGTCGGCCTGTGATTGTAGCACTTTTTACAAAGAAATTATACTTGAATAGTTCAAAACTATACACATTGTATGAAGCTTGTCCTCCTAGGGGATTTCTTATTTCTATGTGGAATTTCATATTTTGCAGTGTCCTGTAGATAAGCATTAAATTCCAGCCTTTACTTCAAAAAGGAAAAAAATAAAAAGAAGGGAGAAGAGTGGAGAGTGGCAGGAGGAGACCCTGAGTTCCCTGGGGTGGGTCCCTGGAGAAGAAACAAGAATGCCCAGGTGCAATTTGAAGTGTATAGGGCAATGCACTGTGGGTTCTGATCCCAGTGAAATCTCTCCTTTTCTTTTAAATTTTTTTTAAATTTTTATTTTTTTACCTTTCCTATTCTTCAGTGAATCTTTCTGCACTCACCAGTATTTTGTATGAAAATTGTCATTGTGTGAGCTGTGCTGTGTGTGCCTGTCAGAGAGACATCTGGATGGGCAGATGTGGCACAGAACTGAGAAGGAAAAGTGGGTGAAAGCCCAGTAGCTGCACAGCCATTTCGACAGCAGCTCCCAAAATGCTGCAAAATCTTGGTGAAGGCTCTCAACTTCAAAACTGTGGAAATAGGGCTTTCATCCACTTTTACCTATATGTCAAGAATTTTTGATGGTCCCATAGTTATCTAAGTCACATGGTTAGCCATGGGTGTATGAGAAGGACTTTGGGAAGCTTCTTGATCCATAGAATTATGTGTACAAACACAATAAGCCACTTCAATTTCTAAAGCTTGCTCATACCCCACCTTGTCATATTTCAAGAGCTAAATTTCTCATTGTCTCTTCAACCACAACAACACTGGAGTGAAGCATTCAACCAATAGATTCAGTTCTTTGATAATAATATTTTAAAGAAATGAATGGTCTTATATTGATTGATTGATTCAGTATATATTGATTAGCAAGATAATATGTGCCAGGAGCATCCTAGGAATTATGCGCCATGGAGAAAGTGGCTGCCTCCAAGGAGATTACAGGATGTAAGGGTGGGATTGATGAGAGTACCAAGAATATGGCAGCCTGGGGTCACATTTTTAGCACCTACTTTTAATTTGCTTGACAAACTAATTTGCTGGATAAACTGGCAAGAAGATCCTTGAGTGGAAATTGTTCTATGCTAACAAAAATGCAGGCCTGCTTTCTGGCACAGGCCAAATATGCTTATGAAATTTTTCTTTTGAGCAGGAATGGAGGCAATAGGATCAGGGGGGGCCTGATCCAAAGTAATCCTTGGAGAGAAGTCTCAGGGCCATGTGGTCTTAGCCACTCTGCTTTTCCATTACTGAGACTGTATGCATTTTTAGTCTCATGCTGGCTCTAGAAAGGGATTGCAAAATTGTTCTTAAAACTGAAGGATAAAATTGCACTGGAGAGCTCTCATTTAGGTCTCCTGGTAGGTTGTAAGCAAATGCCTGTTGAGCATTCTTGGAAGCTCAACAATGAGACCCTGTTGTTTCTGGCCAGAAGGAGGAGGCAGCTGCAGAGCTTGCTTTGCTTGGGATCTCTGGCCATCTGGTCCATTAGCAGGCACCATTTTGGGTGCTGATGACAGAGCCAGGGAATTCACATTCCTGGTGCAGAGTAAGGGCTCAACACAAGCTTGGTAAAGAACAGAACAGGAATCGCTACACAGTGCAGACCTCCACTCTCTGCCTTTTATCTCCCCAGTGATGTATGTGTTTTATTATTTAAAATTTAAGTACAATTTGCCTTTTTAGACTATGGTTCTGAGAATTTTGAAAAGTATGTTTGTATAAACAATGAGGATATGGAATTTGTCTGAAGTCCCCCAAAATTCACTCCTGTCTTAGCTTCTGCCAAATGCTGGTCCATTTGATGTCCCCATGGCTTTATCTTTGCAAAAATATTATGTAAATAGATTTATACAGTCTGTACATTTGTGAGTCTAGCTTCATTCATTTAACATAATGGATTTGACATTCAGGGCCAATAATCCCTGTTTCCTGGTGTTGGCAGTCTTGTATAATTTTCTCCCCTTGAATGTGAGTGGGGTCTACTACACTTCACTTTTAATCAACAGAATATGCCAAAGGTAATAGATGTTATGGCCTTGAAAGAGTATACAGCCATGCTGGGAGACAAATGTGGCCTAGAGTTGGAAATAGCCCCTCCCCTCCACTGACTACCTGTTAGAGCCCAGGGCTCCCAGTCCTACAGCCATAGGGAATGAATTCTGCTAATGAAACTGCTAATCCTGATGTGTCAACCTCATTGGATTAAGGAATGCCTAGCAGATTAGTGAAGCATGCTCCCAAGTGTTTGGGTAGGTCATAGAGGCACGACCCTGGACATTATATAAAATGGTTTTTTATCTATTCCTCTTTGGCACTGTCTCCCTCCTCTGGTTCCCAGGCACCATGAACTGAGCAACTTTGCTCCACCATGCCCTTCTGCCATCATATTCACGCCTGTTGACCATAGACTGAATCCCCTGAACTGTGAGCCAAACAAACTTCTTCTTTAAGTTGTGGGTGTTGGGCATTGTTCCCAGCAGTGGGAAAGCTGACTAATATAAATAACCTGAAAAAGCTTAGTGGGAGTTGCTTCCCTAGTTGAGCTTCTGGATGACACCCTTGCCCTGGCCAGCTCCTGGATAGCAGCCTTGTAAGATTCTGTGTGGAGGATAGAATTATGCCATGATCAGACCGGATCCATTGAAGTTGTGAAATGACTAGAGTGCATTGTGTAAGCCTTTGTGTTTGTGATAGTTTGTTACACAGTAATAGATAGCCAATAAAGACTTCAACTTTATTTTTGTGTTTGTCTATTTTTTTTAGTTATGTCAGTTTTTGCATTTTGAAATTCTATCGTTAGATGCTTTCTTGTCTAGAATTCTTATGTCTTCTTGGTGAATTGATTCTTTTAACATTATGGGACATGTCTCTTTATGGTAATTTTCTTTGCTCTGAAGTATGTAGTAATATTATTATAGCCACTCTAACTTTATTTTTATTAACATTTGTATGAAATAACCTCTTATTTTTTTAACTTTTAACTTATCTGTATCATGATATTTGAAGTAAATTTCTTAGAGACAGCCTACAGTTTCATCATTTAAAAGTTATTCATTATGATAATTTTTATTTGATGTACTTAGACTGGGGATTAGCAGACTATGGCCTGTGAGCCAAATCTAGACATGCCATGTGTTTACACATTGCTGTCGCTAGTTTCAGACTGCAGCAGCAGAATAGAGTAGTTGTAGCAGAAGTCATATGATGTGAAAAGCCAAAAGTACTCACAGAAAAATTTTGCTAACTTCTGAGTAAGGTCATGTACATTTCATTATTCATTTCAATGATAGGTGTTTTACTTCAGGTCTACCATTTTATTATTTTCCTCTGTTTTCTCTTCTTCTTTTTATCCTTTTCTGCTTTCTTTGGGATTGTTTAAACTTTAGTTTTCCAGTCTATCTACTGTGTTTTGGATTATCTATCTACATATGTATATACAAATATAAATAAATAAATAAATGTATTTTAGTGCTTGCAGTAGGGATTACATATACATATTTATTTTTCCAAATCTACATTGAATCAGTGTTTTGGCACTTCAAGTGGACTGTGCTAATATCACCATATAATTTCTTTTACTCACCTCTTTTGCTGGGGAAAACTGGATATCTACATGCTAAAGGATGAAACTGGATATTTATCTTACACTGTACCTAAAAAAACACCTAAAGTGAATTAAATACTTAGATGTTATACCTGAAAAAATAAAACTTAAAGAAAAAAACATAGGGGGAAATCTTAACATTGACTTTGGCAATCATTTCTTGAATATGACACCAAAAAGCAACAAAGGCAAAAATAGACCAATGAAACTATAGCAATTTTTTTTCTTTTTGTACCAGGGATTGAATTTGGGACCTTGCACTTGCGAGGCAGGTGGCAGAACCACTGAGCTAAATCCCCCACCAAAATGGAAATTAAGATAAAATTCTATAACTTGAAAATACAGTGACTAAAATAAACTCATCGAATGGGTTCAGTAGCAGCACGGAGTTGACAGCAAAAGGAGTCAGTGAACTTAAAGACCAAATAATACAAATTATCCAATTTGAAGACTAAGGAGACAAAAGACTTTTATAAGTGCACAGACTTTTATAAGTCTGAGACCAATGGGACAATATTGGAAGGAATAAATAACATGTATAGTTGGAGGTCCAGAAAGATGGAAGAAAGTGTGGCAGAAAAGATATTTGAAGAAGTAATGACTAAACCTCCCCAAATGGTGAAGGGTACAGATTTACAGATACAAGATAAACAGCAAATGACAGAAAGAACAACAACAACAAAATAAACTATAGCAAATTAAAAATCTTCTGCATTGCAAAAGAAACAGAGTGAGACGCAATCTGTGGATAGGAGATAATACTCTTAAACCATATATTTGACAAAAGGCTGATATTCAAAATATGTCAGGAACACCTACAACTCAATAGGAAAAAATAATTAAAATGGGTGAAAGACTTGAATGATTTATTCCAAAAAATACATTTGAAGGGAAAAATATATGACAAGATGTTCAATATCACTAATTATCAGGGAAATGTAAACCAAAACCACAATGAGATCACCTCGTACGCTTTAGTATGGTTACTATAAAAAAATAACACAAAATAAGTTGGGGAGGATATTGAGAAAGTGGAACCCTTGTACACTATTGGTTAGAATGTAAAATGCTTCCAATGCTATGGAAAGTAGTATTGAGTTTCCTTAAAAATCAAAGATAGAGAAAGAAGTACTCTATGATCCAGCAATTTTACTTCTGGGTATATATCCCAAATAATTGAAATCAGGATCTTGAAGAGACGTCTGCATGTCCATGTTTGTTCTACATTGTTTGCTATAGCCAAGACATGGAAACAAAGGTTCACTAATGGATGGACGAATGGATAAGGACAGTGTGGTATATTCATACAATGAACTATTTTTCAGCTGTAAAAGATAAAGAAATGCTATCATATGGTACATAGAGGAACCATGATGCGATTATGGTAAGTGAAAAAAGGTAATTATAGAAATACAGATGCCATATGATTTCAAGTAGGTATCTAGAGCAGTCAAAGTTATTGAAGCAGAAAGTATAATACTGGTAACCAGGGGCTGGGGGAAGTGAATAAAGGAGTAGCTGTACAATGGGTAATAATTTTCAGTCATGTAAGATGAATAAATTCTAGAGATCTACTTTACAACATTGGTTTAGAGTTAAGAATTCTATAGTATACAGGTAAAATTTTTTAGGGAGATATATTTCATGTTATATAGTTTTTATTCCAATAAAATGAAGATGAAAGAGAGAGGGAAATAGACTGGGAAGGCAGCCAATTGTCTGCCATTCTTGTAGGTACCACTCCTGATCAATTTGAGGAAACTTTCACTTCCTTTATTTGGAAACTTCTGCCTGATTACAGGAAAAAAGGTGTTTCCTATTTGAGAAAAGATTAAAAAAAATGTTCCTGGCTATTATTCATTTCTTCATAAAGCCTAGCTCTCAGGCCCTCTCTGATCATTGCCTTCTCTGAAGGCTGGAAGCATTCAAGGGCAATGTCATGCAATTTAGGATTTCTGTCCAAGCCTTCTTGTTTTCTTTACTGCCTTGTCCTGTGTATTTATTTATCTTCTACCCCCAGTTGGGTTGTAAATTCTTTGATGTCACATACATTTTTTTCTTTTATATCTCCAGGGGATTCAGGGCTGACAAATTGGGTATAGCACAATAAATACTCATTAAATGATTTATAGACTGGCCTGTTTCAGGCAAGTCCTGGGGAAATGGACTAATGTGTGGTCATTTATTATCAATGCATTTCTGAAAAAATACTATCACTTTTCTGTTTGGATCCCTGATGATAAGAGACAATGCAAAGAAGCCAAATTTTATTGGGAAGACACAAGGTATAGGAAGCAAATGATTGCTTAGGTTAAAAAAATTCTATTTGTAGCATTCTGTAGTGTTCCACTAGGCAAGCCTGCATCTTAAGGGACTTTTGCATTTAATAGACCATGTACTTTGATTATTACTATGGTTTAGATACAAAATATCCCTCTAAAGTCTTCTATGTTCAGAGCTAGGGCTTTTGGAAGGTGATTGGATCATGGGGGTGCTATATTCATCAGTAGATATCGCCATTGATGAGTTCATGACTGAATGTGCTGTTAAGAGATGGGGCCTGATTGGAGGCAGGTCCTGGCCTGGAAGTGTGTACTCTCATCTCTGGCTCCTTCCTTTTGTCTTTCTCTCTGCTTCCAGGTTGCCGTGTGTTAGGCAGCCTTCCTTCATCATGCTCTCCCACCATACTGTTTTTTGCCTTGGAGTCAACCACAGACAGAACCTTTCCAAATAAATCTCTTTTCCTTTAAGTTGTGGGTGTTCTGGATATTTTCTCCCAGTGACAAGAATGTGACTAAGTTATCATAGAATTCCAATTTAGGTTATATTCAAGTCTTATCTCTTAGGTACCCAAAGATTTCTCTACATTTTCCAAAGTGAGGAAATTACTCAAATAGGTGTTGGGTAGTTTAATATATTAACTCACATCATGTTTTTTACCTCTCAGATCTTTTCACCTACATTACAGAGTGTTACAAGTGGATAGGTAGGGAAACTGAGGCCCCAAAATAGGAAGTGCTTTTGCAGTATACACAGTTACTTCTTTGTAGGCCTGGACTAGACTCCAGGAAGAATGACTCAGTTTTACCCCTTTTCAAGACTGCTTTGAAATTATAGTTTTCTTGAAGACAATATTATTTTGACTATTTAGTAGAGTTGGCAGGAGAAACCAATTAATTAAGCAAGATATTAAGACATTAAAGCAAGATAATAAGACATTAATGTCTTATTAGATGCTTTATGGGAGAGATTGAAGTGGTAGGTACTTGAGTTTGAGACACCCAGAGATCTCATACAGAGGATAAAGGCACCAGTAAGGAGGGTGGATAGGAAAATTTGGAAGGAAAATGTCACAATTATGTTATGGGGGTCTGGGTTTCTGTGGGGTCCTTCTAGGGAATCTTTCCAGGTTCTCATTGTCCTGAACAAAGAATTAGACAAGACAAGCAAAATAAGTAGTGAGGTTTTACATTTATTAAAGATAGGAAAAGAAGTACATTCTGCAGAGTGGGCCTCTGAAAGAGAATGCTCACAGTGACCATGAGCTTAATGGCTTCTGTCTTTTCTGTCTCACATTCTAATGTCAGATCTAGGCCAGCCTATCAAACACCTGCTTCATCTTATGCTGGAAGAACTGAAGATAGCATTTTCTGATTGGTCCTAGGTGTGGGACATGTGTCCTGGATCTCTGTTATTGACAGGTCACACCTGCTTGCCAAGCTAGCTAGCCACACTCTAATCTCCTCGCTCAGTTATGCTGCATAAGCCAGATGTTGCAGGTGGCAATTTCCCCTGTATTATCTGGTTAAGATTGGCTCCCTTCTCCATCTCATGCCCAGTATAAAATCAAATGCCTTCACCAAGGTTTTTAGGAGTAAGTGCAGAGAGTCTACACTGGTGTCTACAGGACCAGATTGGGAAGTTGCACACATCATGGCTGCTCACGTTCCATTTGCAGGAATCTAGTCACAAGGCTCCACTAGCCATATGGAGCCTGGGCAGCAGCCTGGTGCTCAGCTACTGTTCTGCATCCTGGCTGAAGGTAGAGCATGGATTTGGGAACATACCTGTCTGTGCTCAGTATGTGTCAGGGGAACATCCTCATGGATATTTTAACTAGTGCTATGGTTTAGATCAGGAATGCTCCTTAAAGGCCTATGTGTTAAAGTCTTGGTTTCCAGACCATGATGCTATTGGGAAGTGGTGGAGCCTTTGAAAGGTGGGACCTAGTTGGAGGAAGTTAAGCCATTGCTCTTGAAGAGGATATTGGGATTCTGGTCCCTTCCTGTGCTTCTCTTTGCTTCACTGCTGTTGTGAGATAAGAAGCCTCCTTCACTACGTGCTACTTCATGATGTCCTGCATCACTATAGCCCCAAAGCATCAGGGCCAAGCAACCATGGACTAAAACCTCTGAAACTGTGAGCAAAAGTAAACCCTTCCTCTTTGTAAGTTAATTATCTCAGGTATTTTGTATCAGTAACAGAAATCTGACCAACACAACTAGCATGTGGCGTGCATGGCTGTGACCAAATGCAACTCCCTTTTAAAGGTTACCTATTGGAGATTTTGCTCTGGGTGAAACTGTCAGGACCATAGCTTTATATTCTCCCTTGGGTAATGGACTGCCATATGAATATTTGAGTCTCAACTCAGTAATTAGAATGTCAGGTGAAGATGTTAATTCGGTTTGATGACACATATTCTTCTCTCTCTCAGCTTTCCCAGAATTAGAGGAAATGAGTGTCTTTATCTTAGTTTCTCCATGCTTTGCTTTCTTCTAGATTCAAGTGAGTTTCAGATCTTCCCTGTGCAAGACAGTGGAGATGTTAGAAGGGAAATGGCCAGTCTTACTCCAGCTGGCCCGCTGGGAGCTGGCTTCTTGCTCCCCAGGCATGGCAGGTTTGTTTGCACCTCTCTGGCTGGACTTTGGAACCCTCTTCAGAGTGGGTCCCTTGACTATATTCCTTTGAGACGACATGAGCTTCATTATTCTGGACAGAGGCTTGAGACAAGATTGAGTCTTATCTCTGACCCTTTGCTGCAAAAACCTTTCTATCCCTTCAGGTGGCTCAGTTGGCCCCAAGACCTCCCTGATCTGGCTTTGTCTCCTATAGGGCCCACACCTGGCCGTTGGGAAACACTGACATAACCTTTGCTCAGTACTCTCCTCACCCATCTTTTCCTTCTTGAGCTTCCAGGTGGGAGTTGAGTCCAGCCCTCCCAACCCTTCAGGTATCAGGGACACATCCTGAGCTCTCTACAAAGCCCTGTTTGCAGGAGGTGGGACTCATAGTGCAGCCAGATCCAACCATGTGATCCCTTTTTGTATTCATGGAGAGAGTGAGGGAGTTCTCAAGAATTTGCAGGTGATAATCTTGGTCTTGCCTTTAGAAACCCTACCTTTGGTGATCTGTCTCACATACTTTGGTGTTGGGCATCTACTGTCTGGGTGTCCAGCCTAAGTGGAAGCAGGAAGAGTTTACCCTACCATGCTGTGACAGAAGTGAGTCACAGTGCCCACAGAAGGCAAAAGGAGCTATAGTCAATCTGGCTTTTAAGTAACAACTTTTGTCTCCTCTCTACAATGGGAGACCTGATTGTGTACAGCTCTGTCTATGGGCAGGAAAACCCAATGGGGACACCAGCATGAATGGGCTCCCCATCTGTTCCTGTCTCTCATTCCTGCCCACTTCAAAACACTTGAATCGCTGGATGGGATGCTCTTTCTGAACAAGTTTCAACCTCAGGCTTCTGTGGTGTGGCTCACCCTGGAAAATAACATTTTCATATTGAGTATTTTTTTAAGCTTGGCAAAACAAATGCTTCATAATCTGTGCACCTTTTCTGTCACATAAGTTATAATTATTAGGTCAGTGAGTGGTAGCAGTAAGAGGAAACTCAAGGCTGTGTTCATTAGACACAATTAGTATAGACCTTGGATTAATCTGCTTCCACCTTCACATGTCCAAGCCCTTTTCAAAGTTGTGAGTTTAACAGAAAGATATATAGTGATGTGGGCAGGGGCTGAATCACACCCCAGACACATGGAGCAGTAGCCCATCTTTGTGCCAATGTGTCCCTGAGCCTGAGCCTAAAACTAAATGCCAGTTGTTTGCTTGTTATGGAGGGCTGCATATTCATCAACAACAAAGAAGTCCCTAACACCAAGGAGATCAGAGGCAGAGCCTAGAGAGGAATGGAGTGGAAAGATCCCCTGGCCAGCCCACTCCAGAGGCCAGTCTGGATGTGGCCACCCCTGCCATATGGTCAAGTGTACTTATCCACTTTACCTTACCTGGGATTCTTTCCCACTTGGCTTCCAGAATGCAGCTGACTGCCTCTCACTGGCTTTCCTGCTGTCTTTCCATCTTAGAGTCCTGGGATCCCTTCCTCTGAGTCCAATCCTTGCCTCTCATAATTTGGTAAGGTCCCTGAACTAATGACACAAGCCTGAATATAATAGTTTTGCTCTCCCACCCTATCCAGGTAGAGACCTCTGTGGCTCACCTTACCATGATCATGGTGACTTGTCACCCCATCCTGGATGCTGATCCTAGCTGTGAGAAAGTGTGGCCCTGTCTTTTCTATCAAAGGATATAAACAGGAGCACCTCCTTCTTAAACTCTAGTTCACCTTAGGCTGCCCTCTTCCAATTCTTGCACCAGAGTAGCTGCTGTTACAGTTACAAAAAACATCTGCTTGAACCAGAACACAGCCCAGGACATTCAGTTCCCCTGCCCTCAACCTCCCTTAGCAACCTTGCCCAGCAACCCTTTCCCTCATACCACCTAAACTAGTCAATCAGGATAGATTGTGAACCTTTGAACCAGCCAATGGGGAGAAAATCACTTGCTTTTCATGTGTTAGGATACAAAAGGAGCCTGTTGCTGCCTCTCTGTGTGCTTGCTACCTTGCTTAAGAATGTGCTCACACCCTTCTGCAGAAGTAAACTTGCCTTGTCAAGATTTCTTGTTATCTGAGTGCTTTATTTCTGCACTCACAAATTGAGGGCTTATTGCCAACATCAGCCCTGGGCAATTCCCATGGCTTTGGTTCAGCTATGATCTAGGAAGGAGAAGTAACCTGGAAACCTGGAATGTTAATCCCGAGTGGGGAATGTCCAGTTAAATTATACCCAGTACAATGAGTATGATTCAAAAGGAGCTTATTGTTTATTATCTGATGACTCATTTTACTGTCTCATTTGTGCTTTGAAATGTTTGAGTTTATAGATGATTATTTTACTAACGTGGTGCACAGCTCAGTTCTTCATTCAAACTGGAGGAATCATTGGTTACCAAACTCTCCTGGAACTTGCATGAAACCTGACTTTTAGTTGTATTGATCCATTTCTGATTCCCCAAACATGCTGGCCTTTTCCTACTTCAAAGCTTTTTTTTTATTGTATTAGTATATATTTGCAATACATAATGAGTACATCCATGTTGGGGAGTTGGTACATGTACACACCACATATTAATCCTTTTTACTTCCCCCTTTGTGTATAAATACCATTTTTTTTATCCATTCACCTGTTGATGGACATATAGGTTGCTTCCAGGATTCAGCTATTACAAATTGTACTGCTATAAACATAGGTATGAGTATGCATGTATCACTATAATATGATGTCTTTAACTCTTTCAGGTATATAGCTAGAAGGGGAATAGCTGGGTCAAATGGAATTTCTAATTTTATTTTTTTGAAGAATCTCTATACTGATTTCCATGGTGGTGGTACTAATTTACCCACCCAACTACAATGTAGAAGAGTTCCTTTTTCTCTTCAACCTCTGCAGCATTAGTTGTTTTTTCATTTTTGTTTTTATGTATGTATGTATGTATATGTTGATTTTGTTTTTTTGAGAAGGGGTTTTGCTGTATAATTTAGGCTGGCCTTGAACACACTATGTAGCCCAGGCTAGCCTTCAGCTTGGCAACTCATAGCAATCCTCTTGCCTCAGCCTCCCAAGTGCTGGGATTACAGGGATGTGCCACCATACCCGGCTAAATGTTTTTTAAGTTCTTAATGATAGCAATTCTTTCTGGAACAAGATAGAATCTCTGTGTTGTTTTAATTTGCATTTCTCTGACCAGAGATGTTGAATATTTTTTCATGTATTTATTGACTACTTTTATTTCTTCTTCTGAGCAGTGTATATTAATTTTCATTGGCTGTTTATTGATTGGGTCTTTTATTTTGAGGGGTGATAATTTTTTTGAGTTCTTTATTCTTTTTTGAATTCTTTATTATAAAGTACCTTATTGAACTCTTTCTTGTTCCTTCTTTTATATCATAATCTAGCTATTTGATTTTTGTTTTTCTTCCTATCAATGCCATCTTTGGGGGAGGGGTTTTTGGTAGCATTTTGTGGCTTTATTTTTCTTACGTTTCTATTGTTTTGCTGTGCTAGGGGTTGAGGATCAATTATAGTGAAGAGATTTTATTGCTAGTATGGAGATCTTTTACTTAGTGTCTGCTTCTCAGTGAGGTGACCTTGGCCTTGGTCTCCTTTTGTTATTTGACTACTTCTTCACCCTAGCTCAATATAATAGGATTGGACTCTGTGTTGTAAGAAGAGAATTCCTATAGGTTATATCAGTGTCAATGGATCCAACCACACTCCAGTCATGTACATTAAAACGTGTTTTAAAAATTTCACCCTTTTATTAATTCTTCATACAGATTTTGTTGCTACTAACAGGTAGAGTGGGAAGTGGTGAGAGAGTGCCAGGAAAAAGGAAGGAAACAGAAAAGGAGTAAATAAGTAAGAAGAGAATGAGAGAAGAGAATTACAGATAGGTAAAAAGCAGGGCATCCGACTCTATTAGATTATTTTTATAGCTGGAGAAGAGGGCTAGAGTTGAGGGAGATTGAGAGAATATTTTTGAAAGTGGGAGAGAGGATGCAGAGGGAGAAATGTGTGATTGTTGATTGAGGAAAGCTATGAGAATTTCAGAACCTGTTACTATGTTGATAGCTTATGTTTGGATCCTGTATACACAATTTTGGTGACTAGCTTGTGAAAGGTACTATTTAGATTAAAGCACATGGTAACTTTTATTGTCCTTTGGACAAATACATATACTTCCTATACATTATATACTAGATGTAAGAAGGTAAGGTAGAGAGGGAAAATAAGGGAAAAAGAGAGGAAGAGAGAAGGAAAAAGAAGAGATGACAAAAGAGAAAAAGAAAGAACACACATACAAAAGAAAGAAAACCCAAAATGTTGCAAACACATACTATTAAAGTGTCATTACAGTCCTATTTATGGCACAGTCTGAGTTCCACTAGTGAGTTCTTCCTCCCAGTTTACACATGGAGATTCTTTGACCCACGGAGTGGCCAGGACGGAGCCCTGAGCTTGGCGCTTTTCCTTTCCTCTGCTCTCCTTGGAGCAGTGCTGGGTCCACATATTACCTCTTCTCCTCACCCTTCCCCATCCACAGTGCCCCGCTTGTTACTGTGGACCTCTGAGCAGGTCCTGTCTGTGACCTGCCTGGCTGCCTGCTGGCCAGTGAGGAGGCTGTCAATCTGGATGGTTCTGTAAACTCACTGTCTGCTGCCAGGGGTGGTATGGTCACAGGTAGATCTTTGCCTTTGTCTTAAGATCCAATCCCCTCAGACAATTGGAGGATGGTTTAATGTGATTGGCTTACTACATACTCAGTTTTCACTGATTTTCAACAGGGACTTCCTGATCCCTACTTCTCTGCAAAGCAAATTCTCTGTATTCTCCCTCGCAAGCCTTCTGCCAAGTGCACCGCTGATCACCCTCTGGCTGGGGTATCACTCTCTGGCCTCTGCCCTCTTCAGGTCCTCTGTCTTTGGCGTTATTGAGGGCTCCCATGGAGGCACCTGATGGTGGGCTGTGAGCAGTGAGCAGGATGAGCAAAGAGCCTGAAGACTTCTGGGATTTGGGAGAAGAATGTGTTCATGCCTGTTTCAGGGCCTCTTTGGTCTCCACTCTTCCCAGGGTCTTGCTGTTCGCAGATGCTACCTCCTTGCACAGCCCCTGATGCACAGTTTTCTCAGGAGTCACACTGCACGTTGGATCCCTAAGGAGGGCTGTGGGCCTGCCGTCAGCTTCCTCACAGGCCCTCTGGTGCCCTCTCCAATATGTCTCTGCGGCTTTCAGTTTCTTGGATGCCCTGGCCTGTAAATATCTTGCTCCCTGTGTTCCCCTTCCTGGTGACAGAAAGTGAGGAACCTTTTCCAGCAGCTGCTCTGGCTCCTTCCCTCAGGAAGGAGATCATCTCCCAAGTGGCATGTATGCCTGACTTGGGGTGTAAGAGGTGCCGTGGTCCTAGTGCAGTCAGGCTCCTTTCTCCTTCTGCCTGTCTTTCCATGTCTAGCTTTCTTTGCTGCCCTCATTTGGGAGTACCTGAGTATTTGCATGTACATCTGGGAGCTTCCTTGTCTTGTCACCACCACCTCTCTGGCCATGATGGAATTTCCCACCTTCAAGCTTTAATCTCTGCAGTTCCTCATCACTAACCATGCTCTCCCTCATACAGCTGGTCAGCTGAACTATCTTCTGGGACCCAACTTATGTTTCTTCTCTGGACCACTCAGATGGATCTTATTCTGTGTTTCTTTATGCTACCTTCCATACTTTGCACTTTCACACTGTCACACAGAGCAGAACAGAAGCCACTAGGCTGTGATCAAACCCCTTCCCCACTTTAAAAAAAAATGGGATTTGATTCACACATAATAATCAAACATATCTATGGTGCACAATGTGATGTTTTGATATAGCTATAGGTTGTACAATGACTAAATCAGGACAATTAGCACAACTCATCACCTTAAACATCCATCATTTCTTTGTGGTAAGAACATAAAAAATCTATTTGAGATATGTATTTTTGTTGACTATAGCCACTCTATCATACAATAGAACACAGAAACTTATTTTTCTTATGTAACTGCCCACTGGGCACCATGCAGTGTACAGATCCACAGCTAGTAGGACATAGTTCTGAGCTGATCTGGGATCTCATCAGAGTGAAAAATCCATGTTCTTTCTGTTTTATCATATTGCTTACCTGTTATTGACATTCTCTAGAATAAAGTTTACCATCTTGATAATTTTTAAGTGTATGGTATAATAGATCTCTAGGACCTTTTAATTTTGTGAAACTGAAACTCTACACCCATTGAACAATTCTTTTCCTCATCCTTCCAGCCCCTGGCAACTTTGAATTTCACTACTTTAGATACTTCTTATAAGTGAAGCCATGTTTCTGTGAAGAATGAAAGACTTGGAAGATTGTCCTACAGGTTCATCCAGGTTGTATCAAATGACAGGATTTCCTTCTTTTTAAAGGCTGAATAGTATCCCATTGTAAGAATTCACCGCATTTTCTTTATCTGTTAATGGGCATTTGGAATCTTTCTATTTCTTGGCTCTTGTGAACAATGCAGCATTGGACACGGGTGTGCTAATATCTCTTTGGGCTCCAATTTTTATTTCTTTTAGGTAAATGCTCAGATATAGGATTGCTGGGACATATGGTAGTTGTATTTTTCTTTTTGTTTTTTTGGTATCAGGGATTGAACTCTGGACCTCATGCTTGCCAGGCAGATGCTGTGCTGCTGAGCTACATCTCTGGCCTGTGTTTTTCATTTTTTTGAGAAACTTCCATATTTTTTATAGGGTTAACACCATTTTATATTTCCACAAATATTGTATGAGTTCCAGTTTCTCTACATCCTGAGACCCTGTGCCTTAGTTATTTCAAAAGCAAACTGAAAGATTAATGACCATCTCTCCAAGTAGATTATAAGCTCCCTGAGAACAGGGACCATACTTTGGATACCTTTTCCCTAGTTTAGGTCTAGTTCCTTTGCATACTTCCTTTTGCTGCCTTTTCTGGAAATTACTTTAATCAAAAACTTTAGGAGAGTGGTACCATGAAAAATAATTGTCTTTCTAGAGCACACAATATAATTACCATCCATGTGGCTTTTTCTCCTACACTAGGTTGTGTCTGATGTTCAACTGATCTCTGGAAGCAAGTGTTAATGATTTGATGAGAGGGAGACAGACATACGGAACTCTGTATGCAGTAGGTGCATGGAAATTCATGGTACAATCAAAGACTAGATTTCTCTTATATTTTTGGCTATATGGCAGGTGCCTGATCACAGAATCCCTGTCCCTTTGTATATGTAATTTTGAATAGACACACATTCTAAAATGTCACCCAGACACATTAGGTATGCAGAGATTCACCTTGGAATGGGCCATTAACTTCCGTTTATGAACTTGTCTAAAACCTGTGAATGGCGCATTCAAGGATGACCTTAGCTCAGGTGTTATTAAATTATTCTGCACAGCATTTTGCTCCATGCTCCAGTCCCTGGTCTGAAGGTGGGCTAATTATCACGTAGTCAGCAGGCGTATCCTTTCTATATTCATGGAGTTTCCACTCCTTGGTTGTCTGCTCACTTCCAAGTACTTCGTGAATTAAACTCTACTTTTCCTGATTTCTCTAAAATGTATGGCTTAATTTTCATCAGGAATCATTTGCATTTATACATAATCTCTAAAAGTAACTCTTCGGCTATTCAACCTGTGTAAAGGTTTTTGGGATGAGGAACGTCATAATTAATACTGAGGATATCTGAACAGGGAGCCTGGTGAAATTAAAAGTTTGAGGTTCCAATGCACAATTGTTCCCATTTTGTGCTAAAATTGTGTGATGAGAACACATGGTTTGAAAGTTTTGCTCTTTTTGATCTGTTCTTTCTTTCCCTCATAAATATATATACACACACTAAACTTGATAAAAAAAAGATGAAGAAATTGAGGTCATGGTATTATAAGTACAATAAATGTGGGGCAAGCAAGCTGGGATACAGATGTTGATACTAGGGTTCTATGCAGGTATTAGAGGTTATTACAGATTTTGTCTTGAACTTCTTCACATCCAAAGCAAAGAAAGTTATCTACAAAACTCACAGTATCATTAGAAAAACGAAATCCAATTACTTATTATCAAGGCCTGTGGATTGCTACAGTAGGCAGACAAAGCTATGTCTATGTGCTATGGGTTATGCTCTGGTGTGCTGCCTCTGCATGTTTGTGTGTTGAGGTGAGCTAGAGATGGGTGGTTTCTAGGGAATTAAGGCTCCTTCAAAGGGGAGTGGGTTTCTGTGCAGTGCGTGGTGGTCTTGCATAGCCCAAACTGAAAGAGGGCCTTGGAGACTACCTCCCTGTCCAAGCCAGTCTGGATGTCTGAGCAGACTCAGAGGAGGGTTCTTTTACCACAGGAATTCTTAGGAAGCCCACTGGTTGGGACTGGGGTGAGACTGTTCTTGGAGGCCAAGAGCCCTGGACTCCTCCATCCTGCATCTGAAGCAGTTCCAGAGCTTCCCAAGCAGCAGGATGAGGAGGTGGGTGGTCAGAGCCTGTCCCTTGTTGCTTCCTGCCTGTGACTCACTGTGGGAGGGGGCATAGCAGGGGTCAGACACAGAGGGAGGTATGATTGGACACACAGGGAAGTCACTTTCTCAGAGTGACAGCAATGTGTCAGAAATGTTTGTACAAAGATGTGTCCCGAGCACATGAAGTAGCAATGTTGATATGATCCTTTATTCACCCAGAGTCTGATCCCAGGGCTTTTGGCAATCACTAGTGAGGGGAATAAATCTAAAAGATTGTTGCCTCACTGAGTGTGCTTGTGCATGCATTTCTGTCCACCAAACACCAATGTGCCTTATTTTCTCTCTAATTGCCATCCTCCACCAACAATTTCTCCTTTGCTCTGATTGTTTAGCTCAGATTATTTTCAGTTTTTAGAACTAATGTCTTGAGATAGCAGCTCAGTATCTGGCAACACAGATAAACACCTCCTTTCAGTCTGGGGCTGGGATTCAGTCCTTCACAGCGCTTGAATCAAGGGACACCCGTGGCCGTGGCTGTGAATTTCCTGATTACCATGGTCTCTGTTAGGCTTCAAGAGTAGCTGTTGTTGATGGATCAAGAGTGTTAAGAAACATCTGGTTCAGAGAGACACCTCAAATTCGGAGATAATTTCTCTGCAGGTGTGATCAGGTCTTAGGATATGGAAAGTGTGGGCTGTGGATATAGCTCAGTTGTATGAAAAGTGTTTATTAGGCAGCTGTTGAGTATTTCTTACAGGATAACACTACCTGTGGTGTGGAGAGCTCTTTGTAGGCTTCAGAATGCTTTTCCTTACCTAATTCTCACTGTGCCTCCTGGGAAGGAGTGTCAGTTACAGCAGGTCTGGTTCCAAGTGACATAAAGTACTTCGCTTAGCTTTATCTATAAAGGGGACTTGCTTTCTCAGTCACTCAATTGGCATCCTCAGAGGCAGTCTGTTTTCAGATGAAGCTTGATCTAGGGCTCAAAACATAGCTTTAAGGGCCAGGGACTCTTTCTTTTCCTGCCATGCTTTCCTGGCATGGATTTCACCCTCCAGGTTTACACAGTCAGCTCTCTGTATCTTCAGGTTTCACATTTGTGGATTCAACCAACTGCAGATTGAAAATATTAAAGAAAATGTCTGTACTGAAAATGCACATACTTTTTCCTTGTTATTTCCTAAATAGTACAGCATAAATTTTGTTACATACTGTATTAGTCAAAATACCTGAGGTGAATCAACTTAAAGGAGCAGAAGTTTGCTTTGGCTCATGGTTTCAAAGTTTTCAGTCTGTGATTATTGGCCACGCTGTTTTGGGCCTGTAACAGCCCAGCACATCATGGTGGGGAGTGTGCAGTGGGTGAAGCTGATCAGCTCATGGCAGCTGGAGAGCAAAGAGAAGGAGAGCAGGGGCTGTGGTTCCTTACCCCTTTGAAGGCCACACTCCCAGTGATGTAACTGCCTCACATTAGGCTCCACCTCTTCAAGGTTCCACCAGCTCCAAAAAGTGCCATAATGTGGGGGACCAAGTCTTCAACATGTGATACTCTGAGGGCCATTCAAGATCCAAACTATGGCACATAGCATTTATATTGTATTAGACATTTTAAGTAATCTAGAGATTACTTAAAGTACATGGTGAAATGTAGATTATATGTAATTACTATACCAGTTTATATAAGGGATTTAAGTATCTGTGGATTCTGGGATTCACAGGGGTCCTGGAACCAATCTGCTATGGATACTGAGTGAGGATTGTACTCAAGGTTCCTGGAAACTCAGGAGACCTTGCAGTTTCAGAATACTTGCTGGAGTTTTTATACTCTTGTTACAACATCCAGTAGAAGAGAAGGTTTCCTGTAGCAGAGTTTATAGAACAAGGTGAGGTTCTCCTTAGAGCTTCTTGGTTCTAGTTAACTTGTGTGTCCATTCTTGAACTGTCTGTGATGACCAGAGAATGGGATTCTGTGGCTGATCTCTTGGACTTGGGTTTGGATTTCACCTCACAAAATTACAAGGCCAATGGAAACAAAGAGTTCTGCCCACAAAAGAGAGGACTTTGCATGCAGGCTTGCAAGAAATGCCTTTCCAGGATGGCAAGAATAGGCTTATACCAGTTAGCAGACAGAGCCTTCAATAGGGTCATATGTCAAGGGGATGACACCATAGGGGCGATATGTCTTCACCACCGTCACAGTTCACTGAGGACCAGGACCACTGATTAGTTTTTTATGTTTCTCCACAATCTAACACAATGCAATGTTGAGTGACAGGAATAGGTAGTTTGGGATGGGTGAAGTAAACGAATGGAACCAGTTAGACTCGAGTGGTGGGTTAAAATGCACACCCAGAAAATAGATTGGAACAGATTTGAAGATTTCTTCAGTTTTGGAGAAGCTGGGCTAGCTCAACAGAGAGTGAGACCTGGTGAAACATGAGATGGGGGTGACAATGGAAGGAGGGAGCAGGTTATAAGCTGAGTTTCCAAGGTGATGCTAGGAAGGTCTTCAAGGAGATGGCGACAGCAACACCAAGCTTGTGGAAGTCAGAGAGCCTAGATAAGATCCTGTATGATGGTTAAGGTAGACTAGAGTGTCAATTTGATTGGTTTGGGATCCACCCTGGAGATTTGTAAAAGTTCATTTTTGGGCGTGTCAGAGTGGGTCATGGAGGTGTGACCTTGGATCTATATCTGGTCCCTGACCCCTTCCTCCCTGGCACCATTCCCTTGCTGTGCATTCAGGGTCCCATGAGCTAAGCAGCCTTTGTCTGGGATTTCCTTCTTCCATAATGTTCCTGTCTTGAAGCTAGCTGATCATAGGCTGAATCCTCTGAAACTGTGAACCAAGTAAAACTCTCCTTTAAGTATGAGTGTCAGATAGCCATTCTTCTTGCTGAGGGTGTGGTTGGCTTCCTTGCTTTAGCCATGGAATGTAGTCTCCTGGGTTTCCAACCATCACTGGACCCTACGCCTACTGTACACAAGTTTTTCAGTACCCAGCCTTAGTAGTTTTTTCTCCTTGGTTTGAATTTCTTTGATAGGAGACCAAAGCAGAAACATGCAGAGTTATTCTCCGCTCATTATACTGTAGGTCTGCATCTCTGGTAAAGTGAGAAATCTCTCTGGGCATCCCAAGTCCTGTGGCTCCTAGTTTTCTAGTTCCCTAGTGGGATGTGAGATCAGGATACATTGAAGACCCAGAAGGAGACATCTCCAGACTCTCGTCTTTCTAATACACTTCAGTGACATCAAATTAATGTTCCACTAAGCCAAGGAAGGGAAATATGCCATGTGTGACTTTCTAGCAGTGTGGCTGATGCCTTCTCCCCAGGGAGCACAGGACACTTGAGATAACTCTGTATCCACAGCCTTGGACATGATAGTAATATGGCCCTGTATTTTTCTTTTTCTTATCCTAAAATGATTCCAAATGATTTTTCAGGTACCATACATTCTGCAAACTAGGACACAAAAGTTCACTTTAAACCTATAATTCTTTCAGAGCTAAAAAAGTATTAGTCATATTTGAATTCAAAGTGGCCATTTTTCAGCTGAGCCTACCAAAGTCAATGTGTTGGTTGCTTTCCATTGCTGTGACAGAATACCTGGGAAACTCAGCTCCCTAGTTTCTGGGCTGGGGTGAAGCAATATATCATGGCAGAGGGTGGAGCAAAGCTTCTTACTTCATGGTGGCCAGGAAGCAGGGGTGGAGTGTGCTGGAGGGCTTCTTCCTTCTTCCCCTTTTGTTCATCCAGGTGGAGACACTCTTACAGACAAACTCAGAACTGTGCATCACTAATGTTCTAGGATTTTCTCAAACCAGTCAAGTCCACAAGATTAACCATCACAGCAGGCAGGAAAGCTCTTTATATAATGCTTCCTTTTACAAAGGCTCAGAGATGATTGGAAACAGGGACACTTTAAATAAAAAGTATATAAATATAAGAACAAAAGTTGAGGTCCAAGGAAAATAACAATAACATACATGGAGTCAGGAGAGGAGGAGTGAAAAGCACTCAGCCCTTGTTGTGCTTTCAATTGAGCCTGACATGTTTCCAAGCTCCATGGCAGCCAATGTGAAGAAAAAGCCAGGATCAGAAAGGAGTGGGGAGCCAGGCCATAAACACACCATCTGGCTTAGTTTTTATGACAATCCAAGCAAACAGGTTTCTGTATTAATCTGTTTTTTTTTTGTTACTATAATGAAATACTGGAGGCAGGCTAATGTTATAAGAAAGGAGGTTTACTTAGCTCACAGTTTTGGAGATTCAAGGGAATGATCTTGTCTTCAGTTTGGCTCTGGTGAGAACCTCAGTAATGTGTTCATATGGGAGGAAAGGATCACATAATTAAACAGAAACCAGAGAGTGATTCAGAGGTTGGGCTCACTCTTACAACAACTTGCTCTTGTGAGAGCTCAGAGATGCCATGAGAATGACTTTAATCTCTTCTGAGGGTAGACGCCTGTGAGGCCCTCCCAGTAGGCTACATCTTTTAAAGGTTCCACCAGCCTCAACATGACTGCTCCAGAGCTTCCAATACATCCACTCTTGGGGTCAAATCACATCCAAACCTCAATAGTTTCTTTATAGCTTTATAGGACTTTGGACCACACAATTGTTAAGTGGCAGAGAGAAGATTTGAACTGAGTGCTGCTGCTTCTGAAATCTGTGCTCTTTATCCCTGGACCCCACATTTCTGAGATAAAGGAGCAAGAAGATGGGCCTGTTGGTTTTAAATAATGTTTGTGATGGTTAATCTTGTTAACTGATTGGCTCAAGAGATGCCAAGAAGATGAGTGAAGCACACATCTGGGTGTGTCTGGGTGTGCCATGGGGGCAGGATTGCGGGGACTATACCTGGTCTCAGGCCCCTTTCTCTTTGTCTCTTTCTCTGTCTCTCTGCTTCCAGGCTGTCATGAGTTTAGTAGCTTTCCTCCACCACACCCTCCTGCCATGCTGCTTCTGCCTTGAAATCAGTTGACCATTGACTGAAATCTTTGAAAGTGTGAACCAGTTAAAAACCTTTCCTCCTTTAAGTTGTTCTTGTTGGATATTTTGTCCCAGAAATGAAAAGCTGACTTATACAATGTTCTACATTTTTAGGACCTCATCTGAGCTAAATGCCCCTGCTTTTTGTGTTCCAGTTCATCAGAAGGATTTTGATTTTGGGTGAAGGGGTGGATAGCATCACCATGAACTGCTTTAGGGGAAGTAACAAATATATTTAAATGAAAACTTGGTGGTTCAGTGAATGAACTAATGAAAAGTCTCCATTGGCCTCTTACCATTCCATTGCAGTACACTGTGAAGATGTCCCTCTCTCTTTGAGCACCAGAAGAGCTTTGTCATGCAAGGATGATTTTTGCAGAAGGGTTTTGCAAAGGGCAGACCTTTGGCTTTTGGTGACAAGAGGGACTGTGGGGCCAAGTGGGCCAGCAGTGGCAGTGTGGGAAGGGTCCCCTCTATTCAAGCCATAAATTTTTCCAGTCCCCTGCCACCTTCCCGGGTCACCTGGAAGGAAGAACTGCAGGGTTAGTTATCCTTTGCTCACTTTCTTCAGGTGGGGTTCCCACTGGGCCCAGAGTCTGATCATCAAACTACTAGGTCAGGCACTGCTTGACCTAGGGAAATATGCTCACCACTGTCTGCCACCAGGCTGTGGACAGGCTGGCACAGACCACGAGGTTGAACCAAGAGGAGGTAAGGGAGGGGAACTGGGTCCTGGAGTTATTCTAATTAAGAGTAGCCACACCATTGCAGCAACAGTATTCACTGGTTGAGAAACACCTGGAGTAAGACAGAATGTGAGGGAAGCCTTTTGTTGAGCCACGCCCCTCCAAATGCATTACCAGCATACCAGATGGTAGATACCTCAGAGCTGAAGGAAAGCCAGCATCCTTCAGAGCCCACTGAAAGTGGCCTCTGGGGTGGCTTTATTATTTACAGAGTCATGAACGCAAGCTCTACTGCACTACAGTGTGATGTTGCATAATTTTTTTCTTCTCCTGAACACTGTGTTGGTGTATTCCATTTGGTTATTACAGGTAGATTTGATTTACTTTGGGTACATATTTATTTCTGTCATAAGTAGCTTTTGGCAGTCCAACTTGAAAATTAATTTGAAGCACTAAAAGCTGGTATGAGTAAGCAACAGCTCCTTTCAGACCTAGAAGAGATGTACTTTCCCTCCAGGCATGGGGAACCAGGGGTGGGGCTTCCTGAGTCCACTTCAATAAGGGAAAGTCTCTCTAGGGAAACCCAGACCAATGAGCATTGGTTTCATAGGAATAGTTGGAATGCTTGCTTAAATTTTAGAGGGGTTTTAATTTATGGAAGCATCCCTTTAAACTCCTGTGCCCTCTGTGCTGTGAACTCACCAGTGATGCCAAGAATGGGCAAGAACATTGGAGAAAATAAGGGTCCTGATTTTCAGGTTCCAAATAAGAACTGCTGATATTTAAGATAAATGAGAAAGGACAGTAATTGGAAGCAATGGGGCTCTGTACCATGTTGCTAATGAACTTATTTTGGAATCTCTTACTAAACAAGTAGTTTTTGAAAATAACTAGTTTATCATATTAAAAATGTAATACATAACTCAGGGCTAAATTCCAATCTCCAGAAGGATGCAAGGTGAACAATACTCCTTCCCTCACCAAACCTCCCCTACTTGAAGTTACCACAATTACTCGCTTATTGTTTATCTGTCCTGAAATTTTTTATGCAAATCAAAGAATATATGTCATAGCATTTAAACATCACAGATAATGGCCTGGGGTATAGCTCAGAGGCCCGGTGTGTGCTTAGCATATGCAAGGCCCTCCTCAACATCACTAATGGGATCACACAGTATAGGTCATCCTGAAGCTTGCTTTTTCATTTCTTGGAGCTCACCCCATATCTGTATAAAAATCAGCAGCATCCTCTGAAATTGTCACACACCATTTGATTGGATGGATATACACTAATTTTTCTAACTTACTCTGATGAAGAATATGTGTGCTATTTCTTAGCTTTTGCTATTACAAACAATGCTGCAAGCAACATCTCCATTCACACGTATTTGCACACACCTACAAGTATCTGCATAGCTAACAGATAAATTCATTCTGTTCAGCATTTAAGTTGGCCTCCAACAATTTTTCTTACCAGTCAGAAATAGAAATGCCTGATTCTCTTTGCACCTTTCTGATATTGACCAACATCATAGAAGAACACCTTTTTTTCATCTATACAGTCACTTGATATTAGTGGAGTACCTATGGTGTGCCAAGCATTGTGTGTTAGGTTCAGGGAATAAATGGAAATAAAGAGCTTATTGCCCTGATGGGGAGACAAGCAATTAAATAATCCCATAAATAAATGTAAATTATGACTTTTAAAAGTGCTGTACATACATGTTAATTAGGAGAGCATATAAAATAGAGAACAGATGTAATTAGGAGGTGGGCTGGGAGCAGGACAAGTTTCCCACAGAAAATGACAACTGGGTTGCAACCTGAGAGGTGAACAGAAGCTTTCCAGGGCAGAGGAGAGAGTGTGCAATTCTTGTGAAGGTCTCGAGGGGGAGCCCTGGTGGGGAAAATCAAGGAAGGAGAGGGGGCTCAGGATCAGACCACTTAAGACCCTTCTAGGGCTTTGCTGCAGTTCTAAGAGGAGAAGGAACACTTTGCAGGGGTTTAAATAGAAAAGGGATGTAATCAGATTTGTGTTTTGAAAAGATTACTGATGATTTTGCTTTAGACAAGAGAAGATAATGTCTTACTTTGGGAATTGGGGGTAGTCCCTTATGGGAACATCCTTGCCTCAGGTTCAGCCAGACAGAATACACTTAAACCCCCAGAGAGCAGTAGGGCAGGCAACCCTTCACTTCTTCCCTAAAGGTAGGAAAAGCTGATATTGTGGGCAGTCAGGGTTTCTTGTGTGGCACAAAGAGGAAGAAAATATCACCTAGCTTCTGGACAGCAACCCTCTCCTGTGCCTCCTAGGCAGGTGCTAGTTCAGCTCGGCCAGCCAGAGTCCGTGTTCATTAGTCTCCCTCAGGGGCAAGGGCCTTCACTAGAGAATCAGGGACACCCAGGTTCAAGTCTGTTGCTTGCAGTGGGAGATGGCAGATGGAGGGCCAGTGATGTAGATAGACAAGGAATGTAGCAAAGATGAACGTTTATTTAGATCAGGATAGATCAGGGTGTGCTGAAGGGGGACAGCAGCTGAGTTCCCAAGAGAGGAGCCAGGGTGAGAAACTGGAGTTTTTATAAGGGTTTGAAAGACGATCTAGGCAGCAAATGTGATTACCTAAAGAATGTTTTCCCCTGGATGATTTAGCACCTTGCAGGTCTTCCAGGGGCACCTGTATTGTGTTTCATATTATGCTTACACTTTCGGTTTTGACAAGACCACTTCCTCAGGTCCTTAGCTTCAGATAAGAAGGTAATAAGGAGGTTTATACATATCTTTTAGAGAAGATGAGTTAGGACTCTTTGGGAGGAAGGAAAGGGCCTTACATCAAAAGTTCTGTTGAGGAATGTCTTTAACCGGAGTTCCTCTGCTGTGGGGGTGGCTTTAATTGGTGGGCAGCCTCTACATCACCTCCTTTCTCTGTGACTTTGGGCCCTCTAGCCTCTCAGAGCTGGGCTCCTCCTCCAGACAATGCAGCTCAGGACCTGCTTGATGAATTATTCCAAGAAGAAATACCAATCCACACAACATCTGACTGCTAAACTATAACTTGTTATTGAGCCCATCGCACATTCGTTTCATATAAAAAGCAATTGTTTTCCTAATATCCAGTCCCTCCTGAAGCCTCTGAATGTTGATTTAAATGCAGGTCAGAGTTTTTAGGGCTCTGGTCATTGGCTGGGTCTTTCTTTGGCAGTGTCCAATGAAAACATGGGGGAAAATATCCTAAAACAGCAAAGCAGGCACGGAGGTGTCCTGTTCCAAAGAGCAGCTTTTGACCTGGAGGTTTCCCAGAAGCCCCCATTGTGTTGCCAGGGCTGTGCCCAGGAGGCACTGCCAGGACAGCGCCACTCTGGTCCACCCTGTCTCCTTTTGTGGGGGCAACAGTCTCAATTGACATGCAGAACCACATCAGCCTGTACTTCTCGAATGAACTTTTTTCCATTTCCTCATTTTGCAAGTTTAATTAGCTAAAGCTGAGCTAGTGATCTGGAGTAAATGGAAGTGCTTTTAGAATAAAAATATCAGTTACCCTCAAAGCTTCTACGAAACATTAGGAAACAGTGAACTAACAAAGTAAAACTGGAAGCCCCGTTGTCTGTCTCTCCTCCAAAAATTAAAAAAAAAAAATGAGGGAGGGGGAGACAGCTCTGGGTCTGAAGCAAATTCTCTCCTGAGAGAGTTTTCTAGGCCTTTTGTGAAGTGTGTTCAGTAAAAAGCCACCAATCCTTGCAAATATCAAGCCTAAAGGAGGTTTTAATCACCAAGCTATTTCATTAACAGAGAGGGTCACCAAGCACTCTGGTCAGAAGTAGATAATGTAATTTTGACAGGAATACGGACATACAGTGAGCTGGCTTCAGTCAGATGGTTGCACTTGGATCTGAAAGGCTGCAGACCTCCATTATGTGATAAATACCAAGGAACGCGCTTCATGATGGATGAACTTGGAAAGAGCAGAGTTTCCAAGGTGCAGTGAGAGATGTGGTCCCAGGTAAGCTGAGAGTGGAAGCCCTCATTCTTAGATTGTGGGGGAGATCAGCGAGCAGGCTTACTGCTTGCTCTCCCCTTCAGCAATGGGGGACACTGAGGAACCCCGAGACTCAAGGTGACACAAAGAAAGGACAGGACAGGCACGAGGAATGCAGCCTAATGCTCTTTGACCTTGCAGCAGATGTGGGTGTCTGAGAGGTGGGGACACCCTAATAGTGCAATACTCAGCTGTTTAGCAGCATCTCCTCCTCAGTGGTGTCTCCATGCTGCTCCTGTGCATAGTCCCCAGCAGCTCCATCATTTGCAGATAAAGCCTGCACTCCCTGGTGCCTGCTTGCCTGTCTGACTTTATCTCCCTGTATTGTGGCTGGGCACAAATATCAGCCCAGTTGTCCTCCTGGCTGGCTCTGACTCATTCCTCAGAACAGAACTTAAGCATCACTCTCTTCAGAAAGTCTCTCTGGTGCTTCACCTCAGCTGGGTCCCTCAAGGCTGAGTTATAGAATCCCCTGTGGGTGCCCATGGCCCTGTGGCAGAAGCACTTGATCTTTCCACCTCTGCATCACCGCTCCTCACAGGTGCTTTGAAGTAGAAGGAGATTATTGCAGGCAGGCTTCTGGCAGGAGGGTTGGCAGGGAAGCCCTGGGAGCCACGACTGTGCAGCAGTGGGGAAGGCAGCAGGAGGAGGCAGAGGAGAGGTGAGCTGCCAGGTGCAGGCAGGTGAGCTGCCAGGTGCAGGCAGGTGAGCTGGGGCAGCCTCTTGAGGGATCCTGGCTGGGTGGAGGCAGCCAGACCTGGCACCTTGATCAGTCCCTAGGTGTGGGGGAGGAGGGAGTAGCAGCTGAGGAGAACCCCAGAAAGGCTGAAAACTGTCCACTTCACTGAGCACAGGCCACACTGAAGCAGGTCCGGGAGGTGTATCCCATTGTTCACATCGGACAGGCCCTACGGTTTGAATAGGATTTGTCTCCTCTGAAACCCATGTTGAAATTATGTGATCCCCCTAATTGGGGGCAGTCCCCGTCATGTGATCTTAAGGGGTGGGACTTTGTGAGGGGATTAGGATTCTGCTCTCAAGAATGGATGAATTCATTTATGTGATTAATGGATCAGTGAGTTTGTCTGCAGAGTAGATCTGCTATATTAGCGAGTTTGGCTATGTCTCTTGTGAGAGCCCTGTCTTTTGCAATGTGATATCCTTTGTCACCTTAGAAGTCTTCCAGAAAGAAGGGCATCACTAGATTTGGTCCCTTAACCAACGTTGGACCAGAAAGGGGAGTCAAAATAAACTTCTTTTCCCCCCACTTACCGAGTCTGGTATATCACAGTGTTATCAGCAGCTGGAAACAAACGAGGACGGAGCCCAAGAAGGGCAAGATGGGTTAATGCATGGGTAAGTCCAGCCATCCAGGCCAGCGCTGGGATTCTCAGCCAAGTTCGTCCTCCTCAGATGTCTTTCACACTCACTTATTTAATTCAGCAGATAACTAAGGAGCGACTATTGGGCAGGTGCTGGCCTGGACACTGAGATAAGTGAGGGCTGCACAGACAGGTTTCACTCTCCTGGAGTGCATTCTGCTTGGGGAGATGGACATGCAGTGTTTCACTGCCTTTTTAAGGCTTGGAAGAAAATAGGAGGTGTCAGAAGAGTGTCAGGCCACAGGGTGAGGAAGGTGATTTTGTTATAAAGAGCATTTGGAGAGTCACCCAGGTAGAGGGACATTCAGCCTGACTTAAGAGCAAGGAGTTAGCCATAAGCATTGAGGCAGAAGCAAGTGTAAAGGTCCTGAGGCAGAAAGGAGCTTGGAAGGAAAAAGCAAGCAGTGAACAAAGGGAAGAAGAGAAAAAGATGAGATGACAGAGGAAGTCAGACCCCAGGTCTTTCATTTGCAAATCAAAATAAGGCTTTGATTTTATTGCAGGGACAAGGGGAAACTTTAGTGTTCAAGGCAAAGACTGTAAATTTGTCTGATTACATTTTGGGTAGCTCTCTCTACCTTGTACTAGAATATAGAGAATATGGGGTGTAGGGATAGGGATTGAAAGCGCAGAGATTCACAGGGAAACAACCACATTAGAGAAGAGGTGCAGAGGCAGGCAGGACAGGTAGGGCCGGGGAAGGGGAGTAGAGTATGAGAAGGAAGCCTGGGAGAACTGGCACCAAGTGCATTTATGAAGGAAATGAAGGAAACAAGAGACTTTGCTCTGAGTGCTTTGCTCTGAGCACTGCACTTTCTGTGGTGCCATTTTGTAATGATGTGGATCCATCCCTTCCTCCTGTTCCACCATGCTCTTCTCTTTCCTGTCCCATTTCCTTGCTGTTAGAGGATCGATAAGCCAAGCAGCACTAGTACTTCCATTGATCGACAAATGATTTATCAGGAAATACATCTACAATGGCGGAAGTCAGGGGTTCTCAGAGGAGAGACTGAGAGTGTGGCAGCCAGTGACATCCGTGCATACAACCAGGCCTTTTAGAAAAAGAACATTTTTTTTTGGTGGCACCAGAAAAGGACAGTGGTGTGGTTCTTTTTGTACAAATAAAGTTGTACAATTTTTCTACATTTCTAAATTTTCTACATTTCTACATTCTTTCCTAGGTGGAAATTCAAATCAGATAAACGACAAAGAAATAGGAATTTAACAGCAATTTCATGGAAATTTCATAATAGGTGAGCTGTGAAAAAAAAGGACAAGTATTTCAGAAAGAGCACTTTGGCATTTCACAGCCTGTCCTGTGCCTGGAATGACAGCAGACTCTGGATTCAAGCCTTCCATTCTCAGGCAGATCTTAGGAAAGGGTTTGCTGAGAAAGTGCTCCGGGCAGTGCTGTGGATCTGAGGGTGTCACTGTCCAGGGATAGCAGAGCATCAGCTTCCTGCTCCCAGCTGCATGATCAGGAGGTCTCAGGGTCACGAGTGCTTAACAAAGTCCCTCCTTAAGAATCTCCTGAGGCTGGGATGGGGCGGGGACTGGCATGAGCAGGAGCCAAGGTCATTACTGCACTGACGATGTGAGGATGACTGTGGGAGCCCCAAGAACAGCTCAGTAGCAAGGCTGGTGCAGAACAAGTTGGACCGAGGGGAGCCAGGTGGGTGTGAAAGAGGCCGGGGGCAGCTGGCATTTCTCACTGCCTTGGGAAGACCTGGGGCTGGAAGGGGACTGCAAGGAGCTTATAGACTGGACAACAAAGAAAGCTGTGAGCCTTTCAAAAAGAAAGAGGGGAGCCTAGGTGGGCCAGTCAAACTGGGGGGTATTTAGGAGGACAGAGCTGGGTTTTGAGATCTGAGCAATCACCAGGATCTCCCAGTACCACTGGTGTGACCAAGCTTCACAAAAGGGTTGGCAGCAGTCCCCAGCGGGCCACTTACAACCCCTTCTCGTGGCCAGGAGGTGGTGCTGAGCCCTCCAGTCACTGTTAGGTTTGAATTACAGCTTGGCTGCGGTGCCAGGGATCTGACCTTGTGGCTGACATAAGCCTGTGACTATCCTGCAGCGGTATAAAGACCATCTTGTCCTTATGTGATAATAATAAGAAGGAAATTGTTGAGTAGAGATCAAAGGCTGGAGTCTGCAGCCAAGCTGCAGGGTTCACAGTCCAGCTGACCTGCAAGGGCTCCATGAATTTAGGATGGACATGGAGCCTTGGAGAACCCCCATTTCCTAATAACTGTACTTCCCTTGGAGGATGCTGCAGGGGTTAAGTGGGTTGATATTCGAAGCACTTGGGACAATTTCAGATGCTCCATAAACACCCAATAAATGTTACCTCTTCTTATCACTGTTACCACTTATTGCTGCAGGCTGTGTGTTAGCCCTGTGCTGGGAGATACATGTGTGTAGAATTCCTGAAGCCTTGCAGTAAGCTTGAGAGTGATATTATCCCCATTTTACAGATGAGAAAACTGTGTTTGAGATTTTACAATGACTTGAGGTCAGATAGCAGCTGCCCAGCATACTTGCTGGATGTATAAACTGTGTATAGGAAAATCAGCTGATGGGATTTGGAACTTATCAGGATCATACTTGCAGGGCCTGATACCTAGCTCAGAAAGTGTCATCTGTGCCTCCAACTAAAGCAGGTGCCAACCTTAGCTGTGACGGGTCTGGGTCTTCAGGTCCAGCAGGTGGGCCACCTGCTGCTGGCATCAAGGGACTCTAAGGGATTGTGAGGAACAGTGTGGATTTGGGGACAGTGGTAACTCTTGACATTAATGAGAGAAAAGCAGGCCTAAACCAACTTAAAAAAAAATCATTTTCCCACCAAAGAATGTTTTAATTAAAAGCACCACGGCTGCCAGCACAGAGCACCAGGGATGTGCTGTCTGTCCTGTGAAGGATAACTGTAGAGGTTGGCCGGTTGCCAGGGTTAGCCATGTGCTTCTTCCCAGGTCCTGGAGTGCTGGCAGGTGCACATAGACTTGGGCTTGCTAGGCTCTTGCCCTTGGCTCTCTCATGGCTAAGCAGGCTATGCAGCTGCAGCACAGGAGGCTTTAGTTAAAGAGTAACCGGTGAGAAAAGGAGGACTCAGCTCATAAACTTTTATTTAAAAGAGTTTGAAGACTGTTCAGATGACTGTTTTGTAGCTCAGAAATCGGCATATATCTGTCAGGATGGTGCTGGAAATTACGTTCCTGCCAACATTACCATTTGTGGAGTATCCGCTGCATCCTGCATTATACTAGGGGCTTGGCAGGCACTGAAATCAGCAAGGTGGGCTTCACATACAAGGACACTGGGGCTCAGAGAGGTGGCAGGACTCCAGGGTGACCCTGAGGGGTGGAAGATCATCTTCAGGTCTCGAAGTTGCATAAATCCTTAGTTTCCCAAACTGCCATACCACAAATTTTCCTCATTTTTGTTGTTTTGATCAAACTTGGTTCAAACTGGACTGAAAATGTCTCTGTGAAATTTCCAAGCATGAAGTGAGATGGTCCTTGCTGTAGCACTGACGGGTCCTTCTTTAAGAAATGACTTTGATGCAGAAAGCATAACTGACATTTGTAAATTGGGAAATGGGCATTCTGCTTGGCAAACACATCCATAGCTTTGTCCTCTCACACTGAAAGACATGTGTTTGATGAATAGAGCACCTCGTTGGAAGCAAACACACAATGTAGCCAGCATTTCATGTTCTCTGTCATTTCTTCCCTTCTGCTTTCTTGGGTTGACAGTGCTCCAGCTGAGCCCACCCATCAACCCGCATTGTTTCTCACACTGCCTCACTTTAAACTCTTCTGACATTGACCTTGCCCACAAATCCCTGTGATACCCTTTATGCCTTAATATACTGCTCTCTTGACAGCCACCTCCTCTGAGGAGTCTGGACTCAGCTCTCCAGCCCCTGTGCTAAGGTTGTCAGATAACATATAAGATGCCCAGGTATATTTTAATTTCAGGCAAACAATTAACCACATTGTTTAATATAAGTCCATCGTATATATTGTAATATGTCCCATGAAACATTTTGTACATACTTATATTTAAACATGATAAGTGTTTATCTGAAATGCAAATTTTATTAGACATCTGTCCTAGTTACTGTCTCATTGCTGGGACAAAATAGCCGATACCCACAAGTTAAAGGGAGAAAGGTTTATTTTAGTTCATAGTTTGTAGAGGTTTCAGTCCACAGTCATTTGGCTCCAAAGCCGGATGACATGGCAGAGAAGCATGGGAAAAAAGAAATAGTCCATGGCAGGGCAGGCAGAAAGCAGAAAGCAGTAAGCAACAGCAGCAAGCCTCCCTTTCCCCTAATATTCCATTTAGACTATAAGCCTGTTTGTTAGTGCTACGCACACCAAGGGGGGCTTCCCTTTATCCACACCCAGAACCAGTGCCAAAACAATCAGTGGACTAATCCAGCTACAACAACCCTTAATCAATATTCACATACCCTAGATCCAGCCACCTTCAAAAAGCTCCACTTATGAGCATGTGGGGCTTTGGGGGCCATCTAGGTACAAAGCATAACAGGACTCCACACAATGCCTCATACATAGTACATGCTTAAAGATGTATTGTAAGGAAAAATACAGTCTCCTAATCACTTTATACACATTAGGATTGTATCCTCACCTACATTGAGAGCTTTTGAAGTGTCCCAAGATTATTGAGGTTTGAAGTGGGCACAGGGCAGAACTCAGAAACTGCTCTATTTGCCTTTTAAGAAACCCATTGCACATCCAATATACCTTCTGAGCATGCTGACTTTTTCTGGATGTTTTGAGACTACTCTGTCCCCATGTATGTTCTTTTGAATGAAAAATTTGCTAACAAATTGTGAGTATAGACAACATTTATAATAGAACAAATTGCTTTTCTTTCAATCAAACCAATGTTATTAATGTGAGATATATTTTCAGTCATTAAAGTTGGGCCATTAAATGTTTACTTGGTTAGACAGAGAGGGGAGCAAAGACAGGAAGTCAAAGTGGGTCAGTGAAGTATACCTTCACACAATCGATGTTTATGAGGCTTCTCTGTCCTCTGAAGGCTGAGCTAATGAGGATTTCTGTGGCAGAAGCCAGACCTTCATTCAACCTAGCCCTTCTCCAAGGAGAGCAGGACATGTGGTCATTAGACCACTGAGAACACCTCACAATGATGTGAAGTGCACCACTTGGGGATACTTGCTTCTTGGCAGGATAGCTTCCATGATGAAGAAGATCTGCCCTCTTCTTGAGGTACAGTTGACTCCTACATGCCACACCCAGTGGATCCATTCTTTCTGGCATAAGCCACCCCCTCTCAGTGACTGTCAGGCAGTTCTTCTCAGGGGCCATGTGAGCCTTTCTTCAGTAGCCAATGCTGAAGTGGTCCTCAGGAGCAAGGTGAAGGAGAGAAGGAGTGTTTTTATTATTCCTTCTTTCTCCATTCTCATGGTCATTCTGAAGGGAAGATGGGGGAAAGTGGGCTCAACTTCTTTCACCTGAGTTCTTCCAGAATCCTTTGTGTTAAATATGATGATTTGGTGGGTTGTTTTGGGTAGGGATTGGAGTGAGATGTGGTTAAAGATGGTGGGTAAATTGTCTTCCACTGGGTTGGTCCTCTTGAGATGAACGCAGTGGACAACTATAGAGGTAGGAAGTGGGAAGGGTGGAATTTCTCTGAATAACAAGGAGGAGAGGAGTTTGAAACCAGAGGCAGAGAGATCCAGGATCCAGGAGCTAGGGGAGCTGGTTTCCCACAGGAGAGATGAGCAAACTCTGCAGGAAGAGGCCCAAGGGAGACGTTGAGAATGGAAAACATCCGTTTCCAAGTAAGGGGAAGGCAAACTGAGAAAATACAGGGAAACATCTGTTTGTGAGGTTTATGTTTGTCCTCATCTGCTTTCCTATAACTCAAGAAGAAAAGGGTCAGGAACCAGTCACTCTGCTTGGTAACAGGCTATGCGACGACCCTGGTCCCTTGGGTCCCTTCCACCAGTTCAGAAAGCTCCACACCCTCACAGGAGCCTGTAGGAGGCTGGCAGGTTCCCCAGCCCCTTCTTCCCTTGGGTCTAAAAGGCCCAGCAGACCTTGCTAAAGGCTCTGCTTCTGGGCATAGCACTCATTGCTTTCCTTGCTTATTTTCAAGTCAAGCAACTTTTCAACCATGAGCATGTATGCAGATCACTCTAAACAGAAGGCTGTCATATACTTTATCTTCATGGAAACTACAGAGCAAACATTTTAAAGTCACCCCATCTTGGTGTGATTTGCATTTTAATTAATACTTCAAATGAATTACCTCCTTCTCTTTTTAAAAAAAAATTCCTGGTTTTTTTAATGGAATCTTTGAGAGCAAAGACCGGCTATCCAAGTCCTTGCTTTGGCAGCATGTGGTTTCCGCTGGTCCATGTTTGGGTTGGCTTAGCCATTGGATGCTGAGATTTTGTTGACTGCCAATTGCTCTTTTGTGAAGGAAGGAAGATTCTTAATTCCTTTCTTAGAAGCATAATGTGTTAGAGTTGCTATCTAGCCGATGATTGAAGGGGACTACAGATCATGCATAAAAAAAGACAGTTGTTCAAATTCCTCAAGCTATTTGAAGGTGGCCTAATGATTTTATTATTTTCTGTAATCTTTCAAGACACTT
Organism: Heterocephalus glaber; assembly: GCF_000247695.1. Next base: position 23,111,039 of record NW_004624732.1, on the reverse strand, counting down.
TAAAAGCATGTATTTACATATCATTTTGTTTTCATGTATGCAGGATAATTTTGTTCTTCAACTTGTTATACTGATCTGAAATTTCCTTTAAAAGAAAAAAAGGAAAAAATCAAACAATTCAGGTATTGGTAAATCATAACATATAGGCCAAATCCAGGCCCAAACCTGTTTTTTGTAAATAAAGCTTCATTGAAACACAACCATGCTTCTTTGCTCACATATTGCCTGTGGCAGCTTCTTTTGCTCTATAGTGGCAGAGTTAAATAACTTATAACAGAGATTGTATGATCTGCAAAGACTGAAATATTTATCTTTTTTTTCAGTACAGGAGATTGAACCCAGGGCCTTCACACTGAGCTCCAGCTCCATCATTTTAAATTTTTTTATTTTGAGATAAGGTCTCTTTAAGTCACTAAATTTTCCAGGCTGTTATCGAATTTGCAGTCCTTCTGCTTCAGACACCCAGAATGTTGGGATTACAGCTTTTTAAAAGAAATAGAATTTTGCTATATTGCCCAGGCTACCCCTGAACTTCTGAGCTCAAGCAATTTTCTTGGGCTAACCTCTTTAGTAGCTAGAACTGCAGGCATGTGCCACCATGCCCAGCTTTATGTATCCTTGAATAGAAAATGTTTGGTGACTCCTGTTTGAATTTAATTTGCTTTAAGATCTTTACGTCAGTACATCCAGATTAACATTGCTTTGTTGAATTTCAGCCTATTAGGATGGAATAATTTGGTCATTTTATTGTGGATGGACTTGGGGTGGCTTGCAACTTTTTGCTGTTATATTCAATGCTGCAGTAAAGTGGAGCACGTTGCTACATTTTCATTGATTGGCTATGTGTTCTTGGGTGAGTTTTGTGAATTCTCTGGGCCTCCACTTGCTTATTATGAAATAGGTGTAGTTCCAGCAGCTCACAGGGTTCTTGGGTGGATTCAGCGAGATATTTACTGTTCTGTTAAGAGGAAGAAACTGAAACTTATCCAGGGACCCCAGTGATGGTCCTTCACAGGGTGCCTATTCATTAGGGTGCCTTATCCCTCCAATATACTCTTGTTCTAGGTGATGGTTATTCAGATATTTTCAAAAAACTTTTTGTTGTCCTCACAAAGTTGTGCACTAATCATGACTTCCAGATGTGGTTGCAGAGAGCTCTCTGGACAAGAGGGCCCTGCCCTCTGCTGCACATGCTCAAGATGCAGGTGCTCAGTGTGGGTGTCTAGGGGAACAGAAGCCCCATTGCACAGGGCCAATCTGGCCCTTGCGTCAGAATCAGTTGAGGAATGGCTGATGTGCAGTGCCAGTACCATCTGGGTATCATCCTGCTATAGATTTGTGGGCCAGGTGGGAGTGTGTATGTTCTGTGAGATTCAAAGATGACCTGAACTTGTGCTCCTTCTACCCATCTTTGAGAACCAGTAGTAGACAGGACAGGGTACAGCCTCAATAAGGTGAGAGTCAATAAGGCCAGCCTCAGTAAGTCCTCTGGGTGCTACAAGATGCTGCAGCACCTACAAGCATGTCTGTTGGAAACTTGACTCCTGAAAGATACAGCAACTTTATAAACACATACATATCTGTAGGTGCAACCAGTTACATATCTCTACAGAAACAGATGTATCACCAGGTCCAACTTCCTGCTGGTTTGTTTCTTAGTCCTGAAAAAAGTTAGTACAATTTCAGTGTTAAGACATAAATATTTGCCATGCACTGTTCTCCAGCTTTTGAGTTCTCCCTGCAAATGGCTCACCCTCTGTCAAGTCTTCTGAATGTTGTTCAAAAGCAGTAGATAGGTTGAACTTGATCATTCTTTGAATTCTCCAGGGATGATACATGGGCCTGAATTTAGTTATGACATGCTATGGGGAAGTCATTAGAGGGATTTAGGAAAGAGTTTTGACATTTTAAGCATTGATAGTGTTTGAAATCAAGGCAGGATAGTGACTTTTATTAATTATCCATGTCTCCTCCTGCCCTTCTGTCCTCCACCCCTCACCAGCTGTTAAACATTTGAGAAAATGGTAAGTGAACATGATTATAAGCAATTATGAGTTTTTCTTTTTTAAGAGACAGATGGAATCAAGATTTCTATTTTAAGAGGCTTTCAAATTTAGGTTATGTCTACACAATGCCACATCACTGTGAGGGAACCATATGTTTTCCTTTAGTGCCACTGAAATTTCATTCTAGAATGGGCTGGAATCAATGGTCACTGGTGTGTATTGGCATAAGTTCATAAGTACTTCAAGAATGCACACTACTTCAAACCAATAATTCCACTTTTTGAAATCTTAATTGTTTTCATGTATCCTGGGCCAGATTAATACTTGTGCTGTGCTGTTAGGATACAGAGATGAAAATGGTATGCTTTTATGCCCTGGATGAGCAGTCTGTTATGTAGCAGTTTGGGGTCAGTTTAATATAATAACATTTTCAAGTCTCATACATTTCTCTGTCCACATAATACAGTGAGAAGTACTATTACCCAGCCCTTCAGGTTGAACCTCAAGCTGGTAACAAATCATTGGACAATCAACACTTTTGAGAGATTACTGCATAAGCCAGCCAGCAAGTCAAAGACACAGGGACTGTGGTATAGGGACATTTGGTTTGAGCTCCTGTAGGTGAATTTGAATTCCTAAGATCTCAACAGGAGCTTTGCATTAAGTTCATTCTTATTCCTTGGAGCAGTGATTCTCAGCATTACCTGGAGAGCCTAAGTTATAATGTGAATTTCTGGGCCTATCCTTGAGACTTCCTGATTCAGTAGGTCTGGGATGAGCCCCCTGAATTTATGTTTCTAGGAAGTTCCCAGGGCTTGCTGCTTCTGGTCTAGAGATCACACTGAGAACTATTGACTCAGAATTTTTAGTATGCATGTGGGTTCTTTACTGTGAGAGTGAGCATTCCATTCAGTAAACAAGAACTTCCAGCCGTTGAGCAGCTCTCTGGTGTTAGCACAGTTCTGTGCACTCTGTAATAAAAGGAGAGGAAAGAAGGTGCAAGGCAGAAAATGACAAGTTCAGGTTCTACATGCGACCCTAGTTGCTGCCCATGGTTGGGTTGGGCTTAGTAGCTGCTTGGCACAGGACATCTAGCCTCATGCTACAGCACTAATGACTTTTGCCACATGAACTTATGTAGCATCTCATCAATTACTCTTCCCCTAGCATAATTTTTCACCTCCAAAGCAGAAGATATAAACACAAAGTGATGTTCTGACATTACAGCCATGGACAGAAACACACATCAACAGGCTGGACACTGGAGTATTATGTGGAACACTGAATTTGTGCTTCTATGGACAAACTGATGGATTTGTGTGTATTCTTGTGCCACATGAAAGAAATAAAGAGGCAAGGATTTCTCCATCTCTGCAAAATCCATGTGCCATTCCCTGTGTTTCAAAATCCTCTTTTTTTTTCAGTCTACAAACTCTTCCTCAGACATAACTTCCACATTAGGAGATTTTTTTTTTTTTTTTT
>NW_004624732.1:23055670-23068584 GCF_000247695.1 Heterocephalus glaber | reverse complement strand
ATAAGAACCAAGATACTCATGTAATGGTACAAGATCCCAATGATGAATGTAACTGTATTTTATACCTAAAATGTACCAATAAACTTAATAGGAAAAAAAGACAAATTTCCACAATAAAAATCATAGTTGGTCCTCTGTACCTGGGTTTTCTTTCCATCTGTGGATTCAACCAACTGTTAATGCCAAACATTCAGAGAAACTTGTGATTGTACTGAATATGTACAGATATTTTTCTTGTCCTTATTCTCTAAACAATACAATACAACAATTATTTACAAATTATTTGGATTATTTTAGGTGTTATAAGTAATCCAGAGATGACTTTGTGTATACACAAGGAAATGTATGTAGGTTAAAAGCAACCCCTATGGCATTTTATGTCAGAGACATAATGTGCAGATTTTGATCCTGGGACCCTGTGGATATTTGGAGACAGCTATATTGTCCACATTTAACTCATTCAATGCACAATGCCCACCAGATTTCTCCAGAGAGCTTGTAAGGATGTGCAGGATATATGAGCACCAATTGCCCCACACTCTGGGTCGTACAAGATCTTGCTATTTTAATTCAATTATATTTTTAATATTTGAGCTGAAACATTCTATCTCATTGCTTTATCTTTCTTTGGTAACTGTTAACATTGGCTCTATTTTATATATCCTTGTGTATTTGTATTTATTCTTTTGGAAATTTCTTTAGTTTCCTTCCCTTCATATTGAAAGTTTTGTCTTTTCCTCACTGAAGTGACTCACACTCATTTTTCATGGCCTTGCTTATGTCCTCCATGACATTTCTAAAGATCCCATCCAGGGAAATCTTACACTTTTTTACTTTTAGGATTTCTCTTTCTCTTTCAGACTTGCCTGTATTCTCTTCCTTGTTTGATAAGTGATAGTCTTTCATTCTCTACTTGATAGAAAGCTCCTTCAGGGACAGGTCATGTATTAGACATTTAAATTGAGTAATTCAATATCTCAGGCAGATGGCATTCAGGGTCCCTAGGGTTTTACTTTTTAAGCATGAGATCTCATGAACTATTAAGATATTGATTTTCCTCATTCCCCTTTCCATGTAGTGTAGGGCCAACTGCCTTAGGCTTTCAGAGCCTTTCAAGATCCTCTGTGGTTCAGCTGGCTCTTTGCCTTTGCTATGGTTTGGATATAGTTTGAGTGTGTTTCCCACTGGGGAAGTTGGTCCCCAGTGTGGTGATAGTGAGAGATGGTGGGACCTTTAAGAAGTGAGGCATCTGAAATGAACAGACATTTCTCAGACAGAGAAGTAAGAGCAGCAAATAAACGTATGAAAAAATGTTCAACATCACTGGTCATTTGAGAGATGCAGATGAAAACAACACTGAGATTCCACCTCACCCCAGAAAGAATGACTATCAAGAAACCAACCAATAACACATGCTGCTGGGGCTGTGGGGAGAAAGGAACCCTTGTCCACTGTTGGTGGGAGTGCAGATGGGTGCAACCACTGTGGAAATCAGTATGGAGATTCCTCAGAGAACTAGGACTAGAGGTCCCATTTGACCCAGCTGTTCCCCTGCTGGGGATCTTCCCCAAAGAATTAAAAGAATCATACCACAGCAATATATGTGTACTCATGTTCACAACAGTACAGTTTGTAATAGCTAAAACTTGGAAACAGCCCAAATGCCCATCAACTGGAGCCTGGATAAAGATTTTTAAAAATAAAATGGAGTACTACTCAGCCATAAAGAATGAGAAACTAGAGACATTTATAGTTAAAGGAATGCATATTGAGGCCATATTCTTAAGTGAAATAAATAGGACACACATGTGTAAATACTGAATAGTTTTTCTGGTGTGAGAAACTGAAAGTGTAAATGAGGATCAAAATATATAATAGATAATGTGACAGGAAGAAAAGGCCTAAAGGAGAAAGGGAAGGAGGAGGAGGGGAAAGGAAAGAAGGGAGAGGAATAAATATAAGAAAAGGAGAAAATGGCAACAAAGTCTTTGTAAATAGGAAGGGATGGAGGGGTTGAAGGGAGGACGGGAGAATGGTGAAAAAATAAGAACCAAGATATATCATATAAAGGTACAAGATCCCAATGATGAATGTAACTGTATTGTATACCTAAAATGTACCAATAAGCTTAATGAATAATAAAAAAAGGAAGTGAGGCTTAATACAATGTGCTTGGGTCATTGGGGGCAATTCCATCAAAAAGGAGTCAAAGTAGCCCTTATGTGCCCTGGGTGGCCTGGCTTTCTGTTTCACCATGTGATCTCTCCCTGTTATATGTGCTCCCATCATTATCCTGTGTGGAGCCCTGCCCAGAGGTGGTAGTGTGCTCTTTGGACATTCAGCCTCCAAAATGATGAGCCTAATAAACTTCTTTTTTTTAATAGGCCACCTGGCCTCCAGTATTTTATTATAATCACAGATAATGAATAATGTAGCCCTTGATACTATTCTATCATCTGGCACCTTTTACTGCCTGACTTTTCTACTGCTAGTACATTTGTGTTTCTTTAATTAATTTACTCGTTGAATGTTTGCTTAATGGCTACTTGGTGATCGGCACAATGTTGTGTAAGTGGTACACATGTTCCCTGACTTGAGAGGAATGTGGTTGTATTTGTTAGGGGGCTCTAGGGGAACAGAAACAATAGAACATATATGAATAATTATGCATGGGGATATATTAGGTGGGCTTATAGGATCAGAAGCTAGAGAATCCACAATGGCTATCTGGTTGCTAGAGACCCAGAGAATCCAGTAGTTTCTTAGCCCACGAGTATGGAGATTCCAGAATAACAGGGATGTAGGATGCAGTGCCTGTCCAAGGTTGAAGGCTTGGATGCTCCCTGGAGTGTCGCCAGTGTGAGTCTGCTTTGGAAGGCTGAAGAAACTGGAGACCTAGAGAATGTCAATGGTGGAGAGGAGGCACTTGCTCCAGTAGACTGATGCTCTTCAAAATGGGCTCATTGCCTTTTTCTTTACCTTTTTATTCCATGCAGGGTACAAGCCTTTTTGTTGGTGCTACCACTCAGGGGTGGGCCACCGCCCTCAGTTTGTTGGCTTGCATCACCCACAGACACACCCACAAGGGTGCTTTACCAATCTGGCAGGCATTTCTTAACCCAGTCCAACTGACATGTCAGGAATAAGTCACAGTGGGTTGTTGGAGAAGATAGACACTTGTAGGGGCTGGGGAATTAGCTCAGTGGTTTTGGTGCCTGCCTTGCAAATGCAAGGTCTTGAGTTCAATCCCCGCCAAAAAGATAGACACCTGTGGCAGGAAGCAGAGCAGGGGAGGAGGATGGAGAAGGCATCCCACACAGCTTCCCCAGCCTAAAACTGAAAGGGCATTTTCTAGCATTGACACAATTTAGTGCTCTCCCTTTCCAACAACCTGTCTTTGCTTACCCCCTGTGATATCACATTCTCTTGATATCCTTTCTATTTCTCTATTCATTTACTCATTGCAGTAACTTCCTTCTGTATTTGACTTTGAAGTGCAAGCTTTTCTCCTTTTCTTGTCCCTTTCCCCTCTTCTATTTTCCTATTTTATCTCCCTTCTCCCTCCTTTCTCTACTTTTCCATCTCCCCCTTTTCCTCTTCTAGTTTCTTTATTTCCTTTCCTCTTCTTTTCCCTTTCCCACTTCCTTCCTCTTCTTTTTCTCTCTCTTCCTTGGCAAATATCTTCCCCACCACAACTTAAACTACTCCTGGTTATGTCCAGTCCACACCTTTCCCTGAGCTCTAAATACATACCTCAGACTCCACACTTCAGGTCATACTTCCAGCGATGTTTCATATCTCACACTCAACGTGGCCAGGGCTGAACCCGTGAGCTTACTCCCAACCTGTCCTCCTCCAGGCCTCACTAACATCTATCTATTTATTCCACCTAACAATAAAGTATTATTCTTTATATTTCTTTTTCCTTCCACCCTTGAATCCTTTGTACCAAGAAGTCCTGGTTGATTTAGTCAACTAAATAGAGGCATCATCCTCTCTGCCCATCATTACCACTGTAAACCAAGCTATGAGCCCTTCTCAGGGACATTGCAGTGGTCTCCTATGCAATCTTCCTATTTGCACTCTGGCACCTCTCCTACGACCTTCCACATGGTACACTCACTACTACTTCAATGCACATTGAAGCATGGCACCAAATAGCCTCTCACTTGCAGCACACTGCCCTCAGCACAGTGAACCCCTAAACTTTACTGGTCTGCAAGGCCTGGTCTGACTCTCATCTTCTCTCAGAAGGTGGACCAAGGTGCACCATGTTCTGTCCTGACAGAAGCCCTCTTCCCAGGGGTCCTGTGTCTTCTGCCAACATGTGACCATGAGCTGCTCTCCAATCTCCATATCACGGAGCAAAGGACATTATTTCCCAGCAGTGTTTCAGACCCCAGCCCAGGACAGACACACTGTCATAATAGCTTATCATAGCATCTTACTCCTTTTTCTTGGACACTCGTTCTGTTTGCAATTATGCATTTAATGCTGTGGCTCCTTCTTGGAAGCCTTCCTCCTCCTGGATATGGGTAGAGACTGTGGTCTTGTATCCCTAGCTCCTGGCAAAGAGCTGGGAAGAGGAGGTCTTTGTTGAATGGATGAGTGATGGATCTGTCCCATCTTGTGTCATCTTCTCACACCTCTCCATTGGTCCCATCCAGAAAACATGAAGCCCAGGGCTGAAGGAGGCTGTGCATCCTGAAGGGGGAGTTATCAGTGTACTACTTACAGGCTTAAGACAAAAGCCCAGATTCACACTAACTCTTAAAGAGTTAGGTTTGTTCTTTTTGTAAATTAATTTATCTGTTTGGTGTTTTGGAGCAGCATATAGTCTAAAGGACAGTGATTATCTACTAATTAACTTGGTTGATTTATGGTGAATGGGCATTTGGCTATGATGTGAAACTTGTAAGCCTGCCCATGATTCCATTTGGGTGGTCAGATCTGCTTTCAGGGAGATCTCTGGACTTATTGCTGGCTTTGATTATGCACTGCATCCTGCAGAGTCAAATTTGGAGAAGAGGTCCCTTCCTTGGCTTGGCCTGCCTCACATACCTTCTCCATCAGAGGGTGATAGCCGTGAAACTCACCTTCCCAACCTACTTCCCTTCCTAGCTCTCTCCTTGCTCCTAATTTGAGTTGAATGATCTCTATGTATTTGTGTAAAAGTCAGAAATATTAAGAAAAATGATCCAAAACTTGAAAGGAAGGCTAAAAGATTACTGTCTATATTTTCAGTGTCATGCTAGTACAGTGCTTCTCAAAGCAAGGATTGAGGACTCAAGGAAATTCTAAGACACTTTCAGGGGGACTGTAAGGTTAAAATTGCCTTCATGACAGGAGGAGGATGTTACTTTCATTTTTCATGGTGTTGACATTTGCTCAGTGATGCAAAACCAATAAGGGGCAAGATTGCTTGTACCTTAGCACAAATCAAGGCAGTGCACCAGACAAGTTAGTTATCATATCTTTCCTGCTACAGACTCACAGTAGAGAGAAGAGGACTGCTTCACTGACAAAACTAATGGTGATGCTCATCATTTTTTTCAACATTTTATTGTGAAACCTGCCAATATTTGGAAGGTCTGAACAAGTCAGTGTACCATTTTTTTTTCTAAATACCATCATGAGAAAATTATGTATGGGTAAAAAAGTCCACTGAAAGTGGAAGATAGACCGATGGATTTCTTGTCATTGAGTACAAAAAGTTTATTGATATGGTTTCAAGTTTCCTGTTGCAACTCACTTGTAGAAACTACCACTGGAAAAATTTTAGAGAAGTATGAATTAAAATAATATATAATTACCAGTGAAGCTATTAAAATATTCCTCTATGTATTTTTTGACATATGTATGTAAAGTTTGTTTTCCTTCACATACTTCAACCAAAAAAAAAATTGTAACAGGTTGACTGCAGAAGAAGATATGACAATCTAGCTCTCTTTTGTTAAGCCAGACATTAAAGAGGCATACCAAGATGAGAAAACATTCCAACTTTCTCACTGAATTTTGTTTTGTTGGAAAATACAGCTAATTTTCTTTAAAGCATGTTATTTACATTAATATATAATGGGTTTATTATTGTTTTTTAAATAAAAACCAAAATGTTTCTTAGTTTTAATTTTTATTACAGCAAATATTGTTAAGATTCATATCAGCAAAGCTCTTTGGTGCTCTTGACATGCTTAAAGGTATTTAAAAGGGTAAAAGATCACAAGATCAAATAGCTTGTAAATAGCTATGCTGGAGCCTTTTCTAATGCATTAGTTTAAGAATGATCTTGTTCTCTGGGAACAGAGCTTAATTTGTATACCTAACTAGGGCTCAGGCACTTCTCCTTCCACTTCTGTAAAGCTATGGCAACCTAATATTTTTTTTCCTATCAGTTTGGAAAGATAATCCTGAAAGTTACTTGGAAGGAATGAACCAGCTTTTTGGTCTAATTTAGCAATCTTATTTCAACATTTAATTATATATTTTTTTAATTGAGTTCAAAAGCACATTTTTCATGTTCTTTTGATTTTTTGCTGGATGCTTCATTTTAAATTTTTTTATCTGTTTATTAACCATCAATTATTGTACTATATGTTTTATTATACTATCCCATTTAATTCTCTCAACAACCCTAGGAAGTAGGCATGATGATTCACTCTCAACAAATGACGAAACAGAGGCTCAAGAATGTTGAATTACTCATTAAACTCTGCTGGGGAAAATTCTTTGAATTTAGCTCTGTCTGACTGCAAAGAGCTCTTCTCATTACTGTGCTTTCAAAACCTTTCCATCAAAATTATCCTATGGGTAGAGGAGAGTGAATGAATTCATACCCATAGCGGGCCTGAGGGCTATTGCCCAGATTGCTTATCACAGTATGGAATTTTTTCCAAGTTATAACTTTTACCTTAAAAATTAATGTCAGTTTGGCATTTTACTTTGTACTACCTTTTGATATATAACCCGCCCCCCCCCCCCGGAATCTCAAAGAGAATACAGGCTCCTGGAATATGTGGATCACTGTGGAGTATTTCCCAGCATCTCTGTCATGGGCTGCAGGCCTCGGGAGTGTGCCTATCTCTCTCTCTAAGAAGCATGGCTTTGCACCTGACAGCCTGCCTGGAACAATGAAATTGAGTGGCAGGGTTTTTTTTTGGTTGTTAGTATGCTCCATTGCAAAAAGGATATGACACATTTTGGGCTTCACTTGTCACTTTTTTTGACACTCCCAGGCACTTCACTGGTCCTACAGTTAATTTGTCAACTGGGTCTCCTTCAAGAATGTCAGAACAACCCAGCAAGAAGGGATAGCATTGATTCTGGGCTTTCGAAGCCTGATGCTTAAATGTTTCTTGAACATTGACGCATTTCCTTTCACTCCTCTATTACTTACTGACATCAAAGCTGGCTTAAGGGTATTCGGATGGGAAGGATTTTACCTGGACACTCTGTTGGGACATGATATTATCTGCACAGTCAAGGAGCTCCATTTGCTCTTAACATTGCTTTGTGATCCCAACACACAGTTGGAATTTTGCATTTTTGGACTTAAAGGAAATAGGTAAGTGGGACTCTGGCTAGAACTTTGAGCCTCTCAGGTTAGATAATAGTGGCAGGAGCAGGGGCTCCCTAAATCTTTCAGAAAATGGGTCATTGTCATGTTTCTGTGATCATAGGATATGCTTTAGCATGAGAGGACTTGCATCTTTTCAAGATCAACCATGGAGTGGGCAGCTCCTCAAAGGTTTTGTTTCACTTTCCCTGGATGGTGTCTCAAGTCACACCCCTGACTACTTTCCGGCCTTCAGCTTCTTTCAGTGGTTGAGCTAGTGGGAGCTGCTCAGCCAGTGTGTGTGCAGAGGAGGTGACATCTGGGACAATTGTTAGCACTAGGCAACAGGACCTGACAAGTAAATCCCTCTGCCTCTTGTTTCTCTGGCAGATAGCCCAAGGGGGCAGTCTGGGACTGCTCAGAGGACCACTAGGGTATGAGTTCCTAATGCTCTTAACAGTAGCATTGGTAATGATCCTGTTGGTCTTTATTCCTTCTCTGACTCATTCTCCCTGGCCCCTGCCTCTTGGGATCAATCCCAGAATAACTCACCCACATCCAAACATCTCAGGCTCCGTGTTCTAGAGAGCACAAATGGAGACACTGGTGTCTCGGGGTGGGTTCCTCTGGGCAAGCTACTTCTCTTCTCTGGTCTTGCTAATTTGCCTCAACTACTGAACTGTCATTCCAGCTCTGAAACTCTATATGTTCTACTTGAACGTTCCTGTCCTCTTGGGAACGTCTCTCATTCCCCCATTCATTTATAAGCCAAACCTTTGACATTCCAATTGGCTGGTCGTACATTTCTGATGAGCCACTTTATACTCCCGGGCGCTATGAAGGGCTTGAAAGCATCATCCTGTCCATTTCTCTGTGGAGGACACTCACTGTTTCCCATTACTGATTCAAAAGGCAGGCAGAATTTAAAGTTTGGGCTTCAGCACCAAGGCTCTGATGGTGGGGCTCATAGCACTTACTTTCTGACAATTTTTATTCTTTTTTAAAAAAAAAAATTCGGACTGGTATTAATTTGTTTTTCCCTAGATACAGGCTACCTATCTAGAGAAGGCTGGTGGCCGAATGACATGGAGACTTTGCTTTCACTGGTACCATGAGTGGTTTAGGATGGGAAGTGGCTTAGGGTAACAGCCTTACGTTTCTTTGTGCTACCACCCAGTGTTCATACTGTGGGGAAGATCAAATAATCACTTGAGGATCCTCTGCTGTAGGATGGGGGAGAGAAGGAAGAGTGATGGGGAGTCACTCATCTTTTCTTATGTTGCTAGGGATCAAATCCAGGGAGGGCCTTTACACACTAGGCAAATATCATTGAACCACATCCCCAGCCTGACTCACCTCATTTTTGCCATTATTGAACAACTCCTGAGTTGTAGAAATCCACTCTACCATCTGACTATAGATTCTTGTACTGGACCCCCACCTCCAGTTCCAATTTTATTCACTTTTTTAATTCACTTTGATTCATGGGGAAACTGAGGCATATTCCATTGGTTCTAGTATTCTAGTGCTTAGTTTTAGTCATAACAGTTTCAAAATACTTCTTGAAGAAAGGAATATATCAATGAAACTTAAAGGTTAAGGATGTGTCTTGGAGAGCACAACTGGCTGGGAATTCCACCCTAGTGTGGCGGAGGCTGAGCCTGACCCTTCCTTGCAGGGACTTTCTTAGGTCTCTGCTCTCTCTAGTTTTTTGGCCATTGTTTTATGTGGTAGGATCATTTCTGCGTTTATACTTTGGTTCACATCTCTACCAATCTTCAATTTATCCCTTCTGCTACACATTTATCTAACTTCTTGCAAGCCTATGTTGACTCAACACACAGTCACATATGTACATGCATGCACACAAACTCACACAGAGATCACACTATATTTATAATTTTTAAAGGGCCCAGTGTCCAGAGATCTGGATTAGTTCAGCTTCTGCTTCTAACATTGGGAAGTCAGCTCCAACTACACACACTGTGTAGGTTTTCTCTTGCTGAGACAAAATATCCGACACCCAAAGTTGAAGGGGGAAAGGTTTATTTGGTTTACAGTTCTTAGAGGTTTCAGCCCTTTATTGCCTGGCTCCAAAGCAGGGTAGCAGAGGGGTAATAGTTTGTAGCAGTGGAAGCAGGAAAAGGAGCAAGAGAGGCCTTACCAGCATCTTTCTGCCCCTTTCATCTTATTCAGACTATTTAGGGCAGGTAGCACTCATGCCCTTAATCCTAGTGCCCTAGGGTCTAGCCCCATCTTGAGTCAATCATACACTCTAGATTCAGCCACCTCCTGAAAAGTGTGAGGCTTTGGGAGACCATCCAAACACAAGCCATAACACACACCTTAATTTTGTTACTTGCAGACTGGTCCAGGGGTGGGCCCTCATGATTTTGCTTCTCTTGACCTCTCAGCCATTTGATTTTGCAAAGTCAAAGGGAAGAAAATGAACAATGATGCCGATGTCCATGGATAGAAGCAGCTTGTCCTTGAGGAGTCCTCACCGCCAGTATCTTCTCGGCTTCAGTGTGAGCAAGGGAGTGCCTTGACCTCCAGAGCTATACTTGGCACTCTTCTTGTCCCAGGTATGTTTGGTCCCATGTCTGTGCTGTCAAACCCTCCATGATGTTCACCAAGAGGAGTGAAAATAACAGGTGCCTGGTCTTCCCCACAGGACATAGGCTTCTCCAGACAGGTGCCATTGCTTGTGTCCTTCATACCTGCCTACCTAGCAGAGCCCTATTTCCATCCTAGGGTGCCTTGTCTCAGAGCCTCCTGCATGGTTCTTTTGTTTCCCAGTCTTGGGTTTTTTCCAGTGCAGAAGTATCAGAATCCTTTAAGAGTGACTCTGCCTTGCTGTCTGCTGCCACTTTCAATAGTTCCTAGGTGCCTCAGCTAATGGTGTGTGGAGGTTCAGGACATGTTTTCAAGTCTAAGAATTATGGCCTCTGACAATGACATTCTTCCAATATACATCAGTGGTCATCTGGTTGGTCACTCTTGGGTGTTCTAATAAGCAGTACTTAGCTCTCCCAAATAAAGCATTCCCATACCACAATTGCCTTTTAATTAAGCTATCATGGTCTCTGGAGTTTAATGATCCTAATCTCCTCAGAAAGAAGGAAAAAGACAACAGTTTTCACCAGGTGGTGTTCCTGGGTTTACAAAGACCTGTTAATTTAAATGAGCTCAATTGCTTTGAGTAAGAAATGGGGGTCATTTAATGTGGATCATTTGGTTAGCTATTCCATGGGTGTCTTAGGGTGATTTTCTCATTTTCTGAGCCATTCACAGTGGTGGTTATATGGACATCGTTTGAAACAAGACTGCCTGGGTCCAACTCTTACTTTTGCCACTTGCTTCCTGTGGGATAAGGGCAAGGTAGTTAACCTCTCTGTGTCTCATTTCTCCCTTCTACTCTATTTCTCTATTTAGAATACTCTTGTGGTACCCTGATGTTTCAAAATAAAGTTTAAACTACTTAGTATGGTGCATGAGGCATTTCTGATTTTTTTCTTTTTTCTTTTTCATTTCTCTTTTTTTAAATTAAGTTTATTGGTACATTTTAGATATACATAATGATCACATTTATCACAGGGATTTTGTACCTGTACATGATATATCTTCATTCCTTTTTTTCCTCATTCCCCTCCCCTCCTTTCAACTTCTCTTCCCCTCCTTATATACAATCAGCTTATGAGCAATATGACATTCCCAGACCAATGGCAATGCATGTTCTCATTGGTGATTCTGTTTAATGGTTAAATATTTTGGTGGCTGGAGTCCGCACCTTAATCTGGGGCAAAAGAATAGTATGAGGCTATTGTGAACAACTCTACACCAAAACATAGGAATTTTAGATCATTAAGGCAGATCAGATTCCAGATCCCCAAACCTTGAAATTCAGATATTTGTACAGCTTCCTGAATTCTAATTGAAGCACCTCAAATTAACATTAACTCTTCCTAGGATATATCACCAAAAGATAAAATGAAACCCGTTTCCATTTTTCTCTGTCTAAATTTCTTGCCTGAAATTTCCATTTGACATGGCTGGTGCTGCCTTTCAGTCTCCCAACTTCAATTTGTACTGTAAGATGACATAATAAAGAGAAAACCATTAGTTAAATAATTAGAATTTTACAAACTAGTCACCAGGGCAACAATGATAATTTTGGTTCTTGATCTCACAAAACATACATTTGATGGGAAAACAGACCAAAATCATGTTAATAAGGAGTAAATTTGTAAACAGACAGCTAAATACCAATTTTCATCTGTTATTAATGTTATAGAGAAAACTAAAACAGGACTGAGAATTACAAATAGAGAAATCACTAGCTATGCATGGTTACCAAACACATGAAACAGAGCTAGTGTGACTGTGGAACTGGATTTTAAATTTCACTTAAATTAAATTTTAAATGGTACTTATGTCTAAGGATTATCATATGGCACATTGCAGGTCTATATGATTTCAGTCTAAAAAAATGTTAGGACTTGTTTTATGGCTCATACAATGGCCAATTTTAAAAAGTACTAAGTATTTTTCAGTTGTCAGGTACTGTGTTTTGTATGTTATTTCCATAAGGCAAACTTCTTTGTGATGTTCTATTTATAAAAGTCTGTGTCTGGATGTTCAACAACTAAAGTTTGGAGATCAGCACTAGAAAGATAACTGGGCTATGAGGACAGCTAATATTTTGGCCCTAGCTCCTCAAGGTCAACAAAGATCCAGGACACAAAGAAACATTTCCTACAGGATCTTACATCTTTGGTAAGTCACTCAACCTCCTGAGCAGGGAGATTGCTGGGCACCAGAGGACAAATGCACTGTGTGCCAATGGAGGGTCACAAAGAAGGCAAAATCTCCCATGCTTTCACTGAAAGCAACATGGTCAAGCAAAGCTGTGACCCATCCTGATGGCTGACACTAACAGGGGAGCTGAGAGGCTCTATGCATGGTTCCAGAGTACTGCCTGAGGAAACTTAACTGACCTTGATAGACAGCAAGTGGTTCATACTGGTTGACACAGATCTCACTTTAACTTGGTCTTAAACACCCAGCAGAAAAGAATAACCAAAAGAGGTATAGAATAATTCCATAGTAATAAAGCTAGATGTAAAAAGGGGCTCCAGTCACTAACCCCTTCTGGCAGTTCCTAGCTACACCAGTAGCTGAACAGTTATGGATCATTAGGAAAAAACTATGGTAAAATCTATCAAAGCTCAGCTACAGTTTTACTTATTTTATTATTTTTTTTAACTGTATATCCTTTTATTGGTACATCTTAGGTATACAATATAATGACATTCATCATTGGAAATTTGCACCTTTACATACTCTCTTGGTTCTTATTTTT
>NW_004624732.1:23001965-23038536 GCF_000247695.1 Heterocephalus glaber | reverse complement strand
CAGGCTCATATACATTTTAACTGATAAATTATATCAAACAATTAAAGCAGAAAAAAGAAGGAACACTTCTCCCCTCATTTTAGGAACTCAACATTGCCAGCATCTCTATTATTAAAAACTCTACTTTTCTGTGAACAGCTACAACCCCAATCATGAGTTAGATTTATTTCAGATCTCACTCAGGCAAGTGCCCTTTTTTGAGGGTAAGTCTGTTTTCTGGGAAATGGGCTGCTGTGGAGCAAGCTGTGGGCATTCAGCCCCATCAAGCACATTCTGTATTTAGCACACAGTCATCCTTGCTGCTGTTCTCAGCTTCCTGGTGGCCCGTGGACTCCGGCTGTTTGACATGATGGGTGTGAATCACCTGGATCTTTGTCCTTGTTCTTTACAGGGAATCTCCTCAGCTTGCACCTCTTGTCCTGCTGCTGACTGAGCCAGCCAGAACTGTAGGTTTCTATTTTGGATGAAATTTTTTTTTCTCTGAAGGGAATTTGAGCCTATTCACCTTTATGTCAATTTGTTGGGGGTCCTTGATGTCATCTGTTCATTTTTAAACCAGGCAGATGGACTGGACACCCATTCAGTCCTTCAAGAGACACAGTTGAGAGAAGACACAGACATAAACAAATAATACTACTACTTAAATTTATTAATCAATAAATATTAGTTAAGCAAATAATAATGCTAATCATCTTGTGAGATTTCTGTGATGCCTATGTGAAGAACACATAAGAAGTGCTGATCTCCACTTTTTCTTCTCTTTTCTTTCAGTTCTGTGGTACTGGGGACTGAACTCAGGGCCTTTACGCTGAGTTACATCCTCAGCCTTCTTTAAAGTTTGTATTTTAAGACAGGGTCTGCCCAAATCACTAATTTGCCCAGGCTGCTCTTGCACTTGCAATCCTCCTGCCTCAGCTTTCCAGAGTGCTGGAATTGTAGGTGTGCATCATCATGCCTGGTTCTCCTCCTTCTTCTTTACATTTTTAAATAGCAAAACCTTTGGAAATAATAGAGTGATTCATGGATGCTTTTAATCAGTTGTTGCTCCCTTGCCCCAGTTCCAAAGCCAACATATTGATATTTGTGTTCCTGAGAAATTTTAGAGGACAGTAAACCACCTTAGGTTCTGAGCAGGGTGTTCTTGTGTGGGAGGAAGCCTTTGCATTGGGGGTGGGAGGTCTTGGATGTGAGGTAGCAGCCTTTACTCTGTTCTGCCTGTGTGAGGATAACAATGGGACTGAGAGATGAATGTGCACCTGAAAGGAGACTGAGAAGTGAAGTGGTATATTGACGAGGCTGGCCAGGGAGGTGGAGACACCTGCTTTAAGATAAGTAAACAAACCATTCTACAACTATTCACTGAGTGTACAATGCTGCTTCAGGCTTGGTCATCAATGCAAAATTTTCTCTTTCATTTGCACTTGGCCCAAAGAACTCCATTCCTAATGTTCCTATCCCTCCACTCAGTTCCTCTATTCTGTGTTTTGAATATAAATGTTTGAATAAGAATTATACCGCCCCAAAAAGAATTATACCCACACTCAGTAATATTCATTGAAAATGTTATTTTTCTATGTAAACGCTATTATCCAATTTAATTTCTTGCTCAATTTTCTATGAAGTACAGCTAAATGGCCTCCAATTGTTTCCACTTCTACTTCCCTGAAATTATTTTTTTATCAGAATCTTTTTATACAATATTTTGCTCTGGAGGTTTAATTTGTTGGTGAGTTTTATTATTACTAAGACATTTTTACTGACTGTGGTTTCTGTCATTGTGAGTTTTCTTTTGTGGTCAGTGATTTCACAAAGCCCAACGTTCTGGGTTAAATTTTACCGGTATACATTTTACCCTGTGCGATCTTAGCTATTGTCAGCTTTAGCTTGAACTGATTCTTTCTACTGGTATTATACAGATTGGATGAAAGACCAATTCTATTTATTCCTTCACTAATCTGTGAGAAGATAAGAGCAATTCCCTGCAGACATTTCCAGGTGTGCCCCGCTGTACAGCGTGGTCTATTGTTTGGCTAATCCACATTTTCCACCTATTCCTGTCACTCCATGCCTTGCGAATGAATGTGCTCTCACTGTTAGATCAGCAACTAGATGTCAAGGGCAAAAGAACAGATTTTTAAGCGATTTGTGCACATTACTGAGTGGCTCTAACTGGGTCAAATCACCTGCTCCTGGGAAGGAGCTTTTCACATCTGGTCCTCAAACATGTTCCTGCTGTGGATTTCCTAGGATGTGGGTTCCAACTTAGGGCTGGACTGGTCACTTTCCCAGGTGAAACTCTTTTCCAGTGGTAAGCAGCAGGATTCTTCTAAGGAAATGCCAGCAGGCAGAGGCAGTGTGCACACAGATTCCACCCTGGGTGAAGTATTATTCTACTCAGAGGTTTTATAGTGGACCCTTGAGTTCTGAACTCCATTGGTTCCCGAGGTCTGGTTGTAACTCAAGTTGTCAGTAAAGGTTCAGGTTCCTTTACACAGTCTTCAAAGTCTCTCTCCTGTATACAGGCAGATCTCAGTGACTTATAGAGACACTGGCCAGGATTTCTCAATAAACCCCACTCAGGTAAGGATGTTGTAATGTTCCTTCCAGGACTCTTTAAGGGTTAAATCTGAATCTGAGACCATCTGGAAGCACCAGCAGCCGGCATTCGTTCCATGACTCAAGACTTTGGTTGTAAGTTAAAACTAAAATTCTGGTCATTGCCCAAGTTGTTCGTATGTCAGGCTAGTCTTAACTTGAGAATTCACTATACTTCAAAAAGTCTTTTGGCATAGATGGTGAGAAGTCCAGTTTGATTCTCAAAATGTAGTGAGTGAAATAACAAGCAAAAATAAGGAAGATGTGGCAGGAGATCCAAGGGGAGGGACAAGATGGAAGAATATGGAGCCCAAAGGATGAGTGGGCCATCCCCAGCTCTGTAGGAGACTTCACTGGGAGCTTGCTTAGCTGACTAAACTCACCAAAGCTGAGGTGAGTTGGGTTTCCTGGGAAATCAGTGGAAGGACTCAGGAGGTTTTTCAGGAATTGGTAAAAATCATGAGGAGGGCTTTAGACTTTAATAAGCCATAGAATCAGGGATTCAGGCCAAGTTTGCTTTTCAGAGGATTTCAGGTATTTACATTGACATTGTAAATTATATAAGCACATGTATATAAACTACATCCTCTATCTTTAGATTTATGGCTATCTGCATAAAAAGACTTGAGGTGGTTTATAGAAAAATAGGAAAAAGTAATTTGATGAGGAAACTAGGGGAAGTGAGAAAACTAGGGGACTAATGTAAATATTCTTAAAGTTATATGAAAATGCAGAGGGAAATAGAAAATTTCAGATTTTGTAGATTATATGTTGGTGCTAAACTTCCTATAGCCAAGGAAAAGAGCAGCTAACGCATTTCATAATGTCTCTAAGATACACATTTTATCCAAAGGGCCAGTGAGCTTAATTCTTCTCTGTATTCATCATAGGATTTAGTGAGCTTAGCCAACTTTGGTAGCAGAGGGGATGATTTAAAACTGAGATTTATGTATTGAACTTTTAATAGCACTTATATACTTTAAATCAAATTCCCAGGTGTAGTCTTCAACCATTTAAAGAAATTTAAGAAATGAACACCTTGGGGAGGAGCCCTCACTAGTCTGAATTAACTCAATAAGCATTTATCCATCCTGCTATGTATTAATCCATGTACCTGTGATATCATGACCTAAGTCATTGTCTTTTCTGACAAAACAGAGATGGTTAAGGGTGGACTAGAACCATACTAGTTTATCCCTCTTCCTCTCCATTCACTGATGCCATAAACATGTGCTGTTTATAAACATGGGACATGCCTGGTATTTTCCTGGATGCTGGGGTACAGAGGACTAGTCCTCATGCTCCTGAGCTCACAGTTGGGGACAGACAAGTGCCCCAAAGATGTCAGCAATGAAGATTTTCCCATGAAGGGTTGACCCAGAGTGTGTGGGACCTGAGAGCACACTTCACCCCAAGAGGCACCTGTTGGTCACATGAAGGGTTCTCTTTGGAAGACATTGGCTTCCTCCCTCCAAATTCCCTCTTTTGTCCCTTTAGGTCCAGCTGCCAGGGGTAAACCCTGGTCCCATGCCACATGTAAGCAGTTGTGGGGGATTCTTTTAGGCCTGAATAGCCTGGGCTTTCCCCCTCAAACTTGTTTGCTGGATATGGGCTCAGAGACCCTCCTCTGTGTAGTTGTAAAAAAATATGACCCAGCCCTCGTGTCCAGATCCTGAGACAAAGAAATTTCCTAAGGACCTTAACCCTTTAAACACCAGTTTAAGGAGGCCGAGTTTGGGTGTGTCCATTCACAAATAAGGCTCCACCTCTGGTGTCTGCTTTATCTCCCACCTAGTGGACCTGAAAGCTTTACATGCCTGACACTAATAGTCAAATGAGCAGCTCAGGTTTGCTTTCCTGAAAAGGATTAGGTTACATGGCACATTAAGACAACTGTTCTCTCCTGCTCTGTTTCTTTTTTCCTTAGGCCTGAGTAAGGGCAAGCCTACATCTCATCCCTGGGATGATGCACAATGGCAGTGCTTATGGAACATGGACTGCTTACTGTAATGCCACACATATAAGCACCTTACATACTCCACGGGATCTGATAGGTACTACTATTATCTCCATTATAGGGAGAGGAAACTGAGGCACTCACGAGGTATGGGTCAGAATTCGTCCAGCTCCAAATGGAGTATCCTTCTTCACTACACGGTTCTGTCTCTCAAATAGCTAGGGTGTGGGAATGCCTTAGTTATCAGCTGGTGGGAGAATAGAGACATTTGCTGGTGATTCAGGGGTCCTTAGTGGCCCTCTTCATGTACTGTCTGGCAGATTGGCCCTTTTGAAATGGTCTGCTCACAGAGACCATGTAAGACAGTCCCCAGGGCTATCATGCAAGTGATGACACTCCTGTGGGATGACTTCCCATTTTACAAGTGGGCTGGATAGAATCATTCACATCTCTGAAAACACAATTGTGTGTAGTTGTCAAAACTCACTGAACGATATGCTTAAAATAGGTGCACTTTATTGTATGTAAATTATAACAGTCAAGTTAATTTTAAAAGAAAAAGAAGAAAAAACCTACTCCAAACCATAAGCATCTGAAGCCCCACACCCTTTGGTGCTCATCTGCACTCCTTGTCTCCATCAGCTGATGCTCTCTCTGGCCATGACCTTGCCTGATAATTGGGAGCTGGGCTGTGACAGCTGAGGGAGAGTTATGTGTGTGTTTAAGGATGACAGTGGAGCTGGGAGTTCTTTGACAAGCTCTGTCCTGATCTAGTTTATTACCTAATGCTGCTCCTGCTGCTGCCACTGCCATGGACTGAAGAGCCATGGAGCTATCTCTGGAAGCCCAGGGAGGCAGAGTGCCAAGGTCAGGGGAAAACAAGGGAGACTATGGCTTGGAGTTGCAGATGATGGGAGATTCCAGTTTTCTAGGAGCAATTCTCTTCTGTCATCTGCATCTGAAACATGAAACAATAATCCTCATTTTATGAATGTGAATTTATCCACAATAATTTCTCTCAAACACTTGGATCTCGAGGGCTTGTCTGGAGTTCAGTGACACCAGATTTCCATGTGACCAAGTGTGAGCGAAGACTTGGCACAGCCAGTTACTAGCAGCACAACCGTGGGGATCTGACACTCAGTTTCATTGTCTCTGAAGTGGGTACGGTAAGGCTTGGCTCATGGGAAGGGGTAGATATTGGTAACTCTCCCTGTTACTCTTATTGCAGTCTGCCTCCAGGTGCTCCTCCTCTGTACTGTGTTCCTAGTGAGGCTACCTTCTCTGCCTCCTCTTTCCTCCTCTGAAGTCCTACAGCCCCATGGTCTCAACCACATTAGTTTATAATATTGCATTGCATTTCACTGTTGTTGAGTCAGGGGAATCCCTCAACTAGGATGTAAATTCCCTGTGTCCAAGGATTGACTTTCATCCTGCCTTCTCCATCCTGCCTTGCACCCTCAGTCACTGCATTGTGTGTTGCTGTATTTTTTCCATACCACCTACCCACTATCTGAAGTGATCTCACTATTAATTGTTCACTAATTTATCATCTGTCTCTCCCACTAGATTGTTACCTTTTGGTTACATTTGTTGCCTCACTCCCTGGTATCAACAGTGGCTCCAGTCAGAGATACCATAGTCCTTTACAAATACTTGGGGTTGGGTGGGTGGCCTTCTTCAGCGTCTCCCACTGTCAGCACAGGTCTAGGCATACCTTGGGCAGCACATCTTTTCCAGTCTGTTAACTGGTTGATTGAATTAGACACAGGATGAGCCCTTATCATCAGATGGGCAGGATGGGATCAGGAGGGTCTGCAGGTGTCTGGCATGAATGGGCACAGGGGCACAGCTGACTTTATGGGCCCACTTGTGGTTGGTGATAGGATTCATGTCAGCAGTAGTGACTTCAGCTGTGGAGGACAGTACCATCTATCACCAGCATTTCACTTGTTGATCTGTTTGGCAAACTGACTTTTATGAAAGAGAATTTTAATGGAAATGCCAGGTTTGTGAAATGGAAGGCAAAGATAAAGTTAGGACAATGCTTTGAGGCCTATGAGTAATTTAGATTTTGATTCAGAGGGCAAATTCTAAAGGGGGAATAGACAGGTTTTATTCCCCTCTATTTTCAAATGGGATAGATTTTTTTTTTTTTTTTTTTGGTACAGGGATCGAACTCAGGTCCTTGCACTTGCGAGGCAGGTGACGGAACCACTGGGCTAAATCCCCGGCCCCATAAATAGGATAGATCTTGCTTGCACAATAGAATTATAGGCCAGGCCATCAATTTCCTTTCAAGCAGAAATCCACTTTGTGGGAATCATCTTAGTCTCAGCCTACATGATAAGAACTGGGTATTGCTGCAAGTCATTGGAGTCAACATGACCAGTGTCTCATTCCTCCTGTGAGTCTGATTCTGGGGTGTTCTCCTCTTTCAGTGCATAAGATTCTACTGTCTGACCCTAAAACTTATGCCAGTTCACAGGTTGGAAACTCCTTTGAAGCTCACTATGTTAGCTTCCAGCTTTCTGTCACTATAACCAATATTGGGGATGATGAGCCTTCCTCTTAGGAAGTCTGCCTTGGTTCACAGTTGTGGCGGTTTTAGCCCACCCATGATCAGTTGGCCACACTGTTTTGGGCCCATGATGAAACTGCACATCTCATGGGGATGCATGATACAACCTTTCACCTCATAGTTTGGAAGTACAGGCTAGAAAGAGGAAGAGGCAGGGTCTCACACTCCTGCTAGACCCCATCTCTTAAATGTTCTGCCACCTTCCCATAGCATCAGGCTGGAGAGCCTTTAACACATGGGCTTTTGGGGGACCTTGAAGATCCAAATGACAGCCCTTAACTAAGTCACCCAGCTTGTGAGTGGTGGGGCTGCAGCTGGCTGCCTGCCTAGCTAGGAGGACTCTGGATCATCACACGAAACCAAGTGTGTCAGGTTGTCCTGCCTCTCAGGAGAGAGGAGACAGGGAACCACTTTCTCTTGGACCCAGGCCAGACTTTCTGGACCAAGTCCCTTCCATAGCAGCTGCCTTTTATTTGCCCATTACCTCTGACAAAAACTCTAGAAAATCCAGCAGGTGCCAGGCAATCCTAGAATGCTGCTCCTGATTTCCACTCCATCCATGAGGGTAGCGTGGGCACAGAAAGATAAGCCTGCTGAACAGAACCTGCTCTCCATGCCCAGGTGGGTGCTCAGGTTGTCAGCAGAGGGGAGAAGCTCTGTGAGTTGCAGTGGACCCTGTAGGGTTCCAGGAGGAGGTGGACTTAATGCATTTCAAAGGACAGGGAGACTTGACTGTCCAGAGCCGACAGTGAGAGTGTCCCCAGCTGTGGAATCCATGTGCTCAGATGGACACAGGTGTGGGTGTGGTGTGGTAACAGATGATGGAGGGAATAAAGAAAGCCATCTAAAAAGGTAGGTTGGGGAACTAACCTACCATTACTAGTTGGCAGTGGTAGAGCCGGGGGAGGTTAGCTTAACCACCATAGTATAATTCATGGAAGAGCTGTGAGATCATATTTGGGTCCTGACACATTTCCTAGCTGACTTGGTCCCTCACCTGTAGCTGGCTCCTGTACCCTTTGTGACATCCCAGAACATCTAGCTTCACATTGCTTGGTGAGTGAAGTTCAGAGCCATAAGCAGAGTGATAAGCATGTATCCAGTTATACAAGATGTGTCTGCAGTTGGCTGGTCATTAGCATAGACTGATGAGTGAAGCTTGAGGTACATTTATTTGCTCCTGTCCAGATCCTATTTCACTGATAGGACGAAGCTCTCATCTCTGAAATGTGGTACCTATCCCAAGACAACCCAAGACAAGGTGCAGCCAGGGAACAGAGCTGCCTGACTGCTGCAGGACTTTTTCCAGCTCTCTTCTGCTGAACTTGCCATTGCTGCCGCATGAAGTTATATGGGGGATCACATTCAATTGTTTAAGATTTAAAAAAATTCAGCTTTGCTCCAGTGAGCTAGAGAACCTCTCACAAAGTCATGGAAAGAAAGAAACAAAAATGAGAGGCATTTTATTAATTCTGCAAAGGGTCCTGCATCACACAGCTCAGGGAATCTAAAAGCAAAGAATGTTAGGAATGGGCACGATATCCTCCATTTCTTATGTGTCCTCTCCTTTTAGCGATAAGGACATATCTTTAAATGATTTTGCTTCTGGATGTGTTCCCCTCTATCACTAAAAATAGCTTATAGCGAAAAGAAGATAAAAAGATACACCATAAAAAAAAGAAGATAAAAGATACACCATATCCTGGAAAATTGCATGATTTGGTGTTGCAAAAACCTGTGTTTAGCTATTCACCGGAACTCCTGTGGTCCAGGGCCAGAGTAATGTCTATAATTTCCCTTGGGATATACATGTTAGGAACTGTCTTTAAAAGAGATTTAAGTGTTCTGTCTTTCTCTAGTGTCACTGATCATAATAATATAAAAATACCAACATGCTAGTAGGCATTGTGCAGCTGATAGGCTGCCATTTTTCTTATTTTACAGAAGAGATCACTGAGGTTCTGAGAAATTGACTAAAGCATTGAAGGCTAGCCAGGTGGGCAATGTCAGCTGATGTTCAAACCTGGGTTTATCCCACACCAAAGGCCACAAGTCTTTGCCATTGTACTGTGTCCCCCTCTCTAAGCAGAGTGATGAATACTTTCGGCAGAGAATTCTCAATGTCTCTCCAAACCTAGTGATTCCTAAAGAACATGGTATTGATACCATTAATTAATAGTGTCTCCAATCTCCTCCAGAAAACCAACTGATTGAGAATTAGAAGGCTGTAAGTGACATATTTTTATTTAATTACAAAAGCTCCGGAGATGGAATGTAATTTCATGCTACGTCTCCTTGCCTCGCTTATTACTTTAAAGCAACTATATCACTGAAAGTATTTAAAAGAGAAATTGCTCTAAGGGATATAAAAACCCTTAGATGCTTGCATCTAAATACAGTGGCAGCACCATTAAAGGACAGATAAAGGAATATGATTAAGCAGTCTGTAATTAAAGTATTGATTCTTTCTGCATGACTAAAAAGCAAAAAAGTATTAATTAGTAACTAATAAAATCTAAGATTAGGCTAGGAAGATGCTCAAGTGAAGTACTCAATCTAACACTGAGCAGTATATTGTTTTCCAATTACAGGGTTTATGTTTGAGGAAGAATTATAAATAGGCAAGTTAATGTTTCTACTCAACTAAAAGCTGGAATTATTCTTTTATAAAAATTGGGGATTTTTTTCCCATTTCGATGAGTTCCAGAGTTCCTAGTAGGAACACAAAAACATGACTATTTTATTCTGGGGCAGCCAGGGGTGTCAGGAGGAGACAGGAGTAAAGCACAGGACTCTAAGTGCCTAGTAGGTCCTCAGCTAATGGGTGGGTGAGTATCTTGGTCCTCTGTCTTCACTGATGAGGGAAATTCCTTTCTGCTGCAGGGAATAAAACATTTTATTCTTCCTTGAGCTAGAGTTTAAAAGGCAAATTCTTCAGGAGCCTGAGTGGCCACACTGATAACTCTTACTGGGCCATTTATAGAGGGTCTGTCTTAGTTTTTCTCCTGTTGGGTTTCAGGGTGGACAGCTGGCAGTGAAAAGGACAGAGAGCCATGGAGAAGGGGACAGAAAGGAGGGCTGTAATGCCTAGTGGAGTGGAAGAATTTGAATCCTAGACCTGTCACCTAACAGCTGGGTGCTACTGACAAGCCACAGCTCCTCACAGCTTCCACTGTTTCCAAGTCAGTAGAGCAGCTGCTCCTTCCCAGCATCATGCAGGGCAGTTTGACCAGCACCTGCAGAACCCTCTGAGTCCAGTTGTTCATGGGCTGCTGGTTTCCTTCTCTGCCCCTAGATGGGCTGGTATCATGGCTTCAGCCTGTGCAGTGATTCCAAGCTCTGTGCTGGGGCAATGCTCTGTCATGACTGCGTTGAAAATTGGAACAAAAGACCTTGCTTTTTGGTTCTGAAAATTAGGTACTGATTTCTGTCTGTAGACTCCTAGTTCCCCTGCAGCACAGTCTGTTCTTACCAGGTATCTGCCCACAAAGAGAGTTTTCCTTTTTTGGGGCACTAGGCTGCCCTCTGTGGCTTGTTCTCCTTCACAGTAGTCCTGTCTTCATGCAAGCAGGCACAAATAAGTTCAGCAATATAAGCAACCAGATAGCTGAAAAAGGGGGCCAATTTAACTCCATAAACCTGTTCTTTTCTAACCTGTTATGTTATCCGAGAGCCTTGACTGTTGAGAAATGAGTGTAGCGCTTGAGTAGATCTTACACGGTATAAATACTTAGCTGATAGTATGTGGAAAGACTGAATATGCTGCAGAGTATGCAATCTATCAGCAAACTCTCAACCTAATATTCTAAAAGACATTTCATCAATGGAAAGGGGAAAAAAGCAAGCTGAAGGTAGAGCTAAGTGGGGTTACTGCACTGGGGCATCTTGCTCGAGGAGTGTGCTGGGACACTGGAGAATATGTGGTGTTTCCAGGGCCTGAAATGCTGACCATGCCCCCAACAGAGCTGAGGTGAATTGTCTGAGAAGTCTTAGGAATAAGAGAGTAGAAGGACCGTGGAGAAGGGGACAAAAGGAAGTGCTCTGAGGGTCAGTGGAAAGGTGGAATTTGGGGAAGGACCTCTCAGCAGGAAGAAACTGGTCATGCTTCCGGTGTACTGGGGCTGAGAGGGTGAATTTTCCCCTAAATCAAGGCAATTTCAGGAATGAGATTCCTGTCAGGGACAGGAGTCTTCTGAGAAATCAGGCCATGAGCTCATAGAAGGGTTGGCTTTAAACCCCCATTAAACCCAGAAAAGCACTTTTGCTAAGCTGTTGGGAGAGGATGAGTGGAATGAGAACTTTCCTATCTCTGTCATCTTCCTCCGATGAACTTCAACACAGAAATGGTCAAAAATCTTAATTAGCAAAGCAGATGGAGTTACAAAGTGGGAAGTTGGAGAACGAGGGAAAGTCCTTCGTCCCCTTACTTTTCTGTCCACCTCTGGCCACTGGCCAGTAATGTGCCTGAGCCAAGGCAGAAGAAGGTTCAATTTTCATTAAGAATAAGTTTTGGAATATGACCTAGAACTAGGCATATTTATACAGAGTATATATTTGTGACTTAAAATGATTCTGGACTTGATGTTCTGTAAGCACCCACTGTGCTGAGTGGATTGAATGAGCAGGGTGCAGGGGTACGCAGTGTATGATAACATCCCAGAGTCCTGCTCATTCAGCAAGTTGGTCTCAGGAACATGTCCTCAGCCTCTGTTATGTGTTAGAATCCTATCAAGGTCTTCCCATGCTTCTTTCTCTGAACTGCTCATAACAGATCTAGCAGGTAGACACAGTCAATCAACCAATACCCACTGGCCCCTGCTAAATGCAAGGCCCTGCTCTTCCACCACACTTTCAGGCTAGGCTTGATCCAGTATCTAACATAGTTGTTCTATTCTTGGGTGCCACCACCTCCCAGACAGAATGAATGACACCTCTGGAAGCCTGTGGAGTTTGAAGTTTCCTCTTTTGTTGCCTCTTCTTTGCCGTGAGGCTCAGCTGGCCTGGCTGCTGGAACAATCCATTTGCATGGCAGGGCCATCTATTCTGCCACTTTTTATTAAATCCAGATTTAATTGGAAGGACCAAGAGAATGGAGCTGCACTGGCCACCACAGGCAGTGTGCCACTCCAGCAGGTGGGCACCATGGGACATTCGCCAGGGAAGTAGAGGTCTGTGGATCAGGTCCAGACACCTGTCACCAAGTGTCAGCATAGCCCCATGGGCTGAGCTTTGCCCAAAGAATAGCAGGCCAAACAGGGACGTTTGCAGGCTACAAGCCATACAGTCCTCATCACATCCTCCCAGGCAGCTGCTACTCCTGGCTCCTGGTGACATTTTTTGGTTGAATTTGACTTTTGCCTCTTTGCATATTGAGAGAGGTTAGACTTGAGCATCTCTTCTTGAGTGGGTTGTCAGGAACAAACACTGGCAAGTTACTTGCTGTTTCCTCCATGACTGAGGAATCCCGGGTCTGCTAAGCCACTTTCATTCCCTCGCTGTGACAATCCTCCCTCCCCAAACTACTGCTGCTATTGCCGTCAGAGGATGAGGTGCACTTGGCTTGGGCCCAAGCAGACCTTTCCAGAATATGCAAAGGACTGAATGTTGGTGTGCTTTTCAGAACTGTGTTGAAGCCCAATCCCCAAAGTGATGATATTAGTAAGTGAGGGCTTTGGGAGGTGATCAGCTCATGAGGGCAGGGCTCTTGGGAATGATATTGGTGCCTTGTAAAAGAGGTCCCCCAAATTGGTGCCTTTGGTCCTTCCTCCTTGTGAGAACACAGTGAGTGAACAGCCATCTGTGAAGGAGATAGATCTCACCAGACACCAAGGCTTCTGGTGCCCCATCTTGGACATCTCAGCCTCCAGGTCTGTGAAAATTAAATTTATGTTGCTATAAACCACCTAGTATATAGCAGTCCAAATGGATGAAGGCAGCATGCGTGGTTGAAATTCTTAAGACAATATTCTCAGCACTGTCATAGCACACTAAGAATTGTGGTCACTGAGAGGAAGTTTGTATTAATTGTAGAGATGTTGGTACAGATTTTTTCTATTTCTCATTAAGAAGTTCTGAGAGAGGAATTCCCTTTTTTTTGTAGTCTCATGGATCGAACTCATGACCTTGTGCTTGCAAGGCAGGCACGGTGCCACTGAGCTAAATCCCCAGCCTGAAATTCCTTTTGATTCCAGAATATGAAAAAGAAATCTTTGCTTTATTTTATCCTCAAACAACTGGTAAGATTTTTTTCAAGGATGATGTAAGTTGAATAGTTCATATACTATCCCTTTTTGCTTTGACTGCCAGCAAACTCAGTGCCAAATTTGCAGCAATTTTAATTACATTAGGATAATAACTATCTTTCTCCTGATATCGTTGTACTATTCTATCAATAACTTTTCTGTTCTTGGTTTTAAAAAAATCATGTTCTTATGCTACTTTGCTGAATTTGTATATATGGTAAATTGTCACAATTCCTTTATGGAATTGTGGGGGAAAATACAGAAATATCAATGTTAGGATATTAAGATAGAGCTCTCACAATATCAGATTCTTTTTGATACATGAGGGCCATAGATGACACATTTCAAAACGACCACTTTGCAAACATTTCAAAATATATAGCAAACAACTGTCTACCTGATTCTTGAATCTATAACCTAAGTTAAAGATGTAAAAATGTTCAGAGATCAGAGACAGTGAAATATTGGGGAAGAGGGGTTTCTCTAGAGAGGGATACACCTCCTTTTGCTCTGTTGTCAGAGAATTGTACTCCAAGTCAAGAGAGAGAAGGGCTTGGTAGGACAGGGCAAGTTTGCTCAGTGTCCCTGGAAGCAGTGGGGTTCCGACTTCCTCCTCGACTCCTGCAGAGCTGGATGTCTGGGTAGTTGTCAGCAGCTACCTGAGACCTGAAGAGGGAGACTGCAGTTGGGCCAGCCACTGTGCAGATGATTAAGGACTTAGGATGTGAATTTGGTTTTCGTGGACTTGAAGATGACAACCTTGGAGACAGGCCTGGCCTAGAGCCATTTTATATTCTGACCAAAAGGACCATATAGGAGTAATGAGTCAAACCCAGAGAGAACCTATGTGGAGGGTTCCCAGATGTCCCAAAGCTGGGGAGGGCTGGACCAGGTGGAGGCCAGTGCTCTGGCAGGGCGTGGCAATATCTGTTTCCAGGGCAATATCTGTGGAAGTCACGCCAGCCCTTATGGAAGAGGACTCAGCTCTCAGCACTGTGGGACCAGAGAGGACAAAACCATTGGATGACAACATGAACAGGAAAGGTTCCTATTCTCTTTACCTGTTTCCCCTTTCCTCAACACCACTTTAAGGTGGGGAGGCTCTGAGCCTGGGCCTGAAGGAGAGCAGGCCAGGCTAGCAGGGGTAGAGCTGATATCTGGGCATCTGCTTTCTAAGTGTGCTTGAGTCTCTGCTATACTAGACGTTTGATTACTAAAGAGAAATCAGAAACTTCATCAGCAGCCCCAGCTTTCACCCAGGGGCAGGGGAAGGACTGCCTCACACATTGCTGGAAAATGGTAGGAGGTCAAGCCCACGTTTGATTTTGGATGATTTCCTGTGAGTCCTGCATGGTTGGTGTGTTGATCTTACATATGGAATGGAGCCAGGCAGTCTGGCTGGGCTTCCACAGCCAGTTTGCTCTTAGACTGTTGACATCAAGGGCCTGCCTTAGGCAAAAAATACTCTCTCTAATTCCTTCTCTTCTTGCCTGTCTGGCCTTTCTCATTTCTACTCTCCATTTGTGAATCCCTTGTGGTTGTGCGAGCTTCAGTTTCTACCTTTGGTGCATATAGGTGTGGGTTTTGGCAAACTACTGACAGTAAAGACTGGTTCTGAGAGTCCAGGGAAGTGCCTCGACCTCACCTGCCTGCAGGTGCCCACTAGTGTTACACCTTGCTCTGTACCTCCCCAGGTGTCCTCCTAAGCCAGCCCTTCTAGAGTCTTGATTATTGGTGTTAAGGCCTAAATAATCTCTTAGGAGAGGTGAAGAGGAGGCTTCCAGGGAAGGGGCTCTGAGAATCAGGTTTCATGTGAGGCTTACAGAGTCCTCTTATCAGAGCCCCACAGATCCATAGTGAGGGGGATGCCTCTCTGGACATACTGAGC
The DNA here is from genome assembly GCF_000247695.1 of Heterocephalus glaber. The sequence goes on along the minus strand of NW_004624732.1, from coordinate 23,023,273 downwards.
TCACCTGGACAGCTTAATCAGAGAAGCTCAGAGATGGTAAAATTTACCCATGGCTGCACAGCCAAAAGAGGAGAGGCCAGGATTGGAGCCCATGTCTTTAGCCCCTGAGGCCATCATTTTGTTTATCACCCACGTACTTCTGCCTCCTTCAGACTTGGATGCTTGAAGAGCAACAAGGAGAGGAGAGGAACACTGAGGTCTAATTTTCAGCTTTCTTATGGGTAGAAGACTCCAGGAATAAAGTGGTGGTAGCAGCCTTAAGGAGGAAAGAAAGGTAGGTTGGGTCCTTTTGCAGAAAGCTAGGAGGAAAAGGTCCATGCAGCTGGCTGGGATCTGAGAGTTTGTATGGAGGTTCTGGCAGGATTGCACAGCTACTCCTATACCCTTGACCAAGGAAATGGGGGTGGTTGTCCTCTTTGACCTAGTGCACAGCTCTGGGAGGGACACACATAGAGAGTAAGGGAGGGAAGGGACACCAGGCTAGGCAGCCAGATCAGCTAAATCAATCCTGGCAATCAATGGAGTGACAGATGTCACAGCCAGGTTGCCCTCACATACTGGCTGGGGTCTGAGAAAGGCTCCTTGTTATCACCCTACTCAGTGGCAGACACCCTTACCCCCCGGACAAAGTCAGAGCAGGCTGTAATTGTACTGTCCAGCATTTTCCCCCCATAATTGGCCACAGTGTATTTGGAGCCAGACCAAAGCCTGCATGATTCACAGGAGCATGTGGAATGGCACGCAGGTGAGCATAGCCCTCCCCACCCCTGAACACAGCTGTAGTGGAGATATAAATCCTGGTCTGTGAAGTTGCAGGGCTCCTAAGTGAGATAACACTGTGGCAGAGGACCATGTAGCTCCAAACTGCACTCCATTCCTTGAGGTGCCACTCCCTTAATTGTTTTAGTAGCTTACTAGTTAATCATGACCTACCTTTGGTCTGTTCTGCCTTTTTTGCAAGAATGCCTTATCCCCTTTTACAAGCCTTGCCTGTGTCAGCAGATATTAACGGATGCTGCATGTATCCTCCTACCCTATTTTACTCTTGCTCATGTAATCCATAAATACTGGTGGTTCTGGTTGCTTGGGGTCCTTGCCACATGCTTGGCCTCATTGCCACCATGGTTGGCGTGCCCCATCCCAGTTCCCCACTTTCTGTTCAAGTCTTCTTTCCATGTCTTTCCTTCACCTGTGTTGTATTGCCTTGCAGGAGGTGAAACTATTGGCTGGGGTCCTCAATACTATTCACTGAGGATGTTAGGGTGTGGGGGAATGACAGGGGTTCTGCATCAGTAACCTGTGTGCAGCTTAATTAGAACAGTGATCTGTTTATTTGTGTACATCATTGCCCATTGTCCAACCTAGCTAAGCACGCAGCTTGCCTGGACAATGACTGGTCTTGCTCAGCTCTGCAGGGCAGTGGCAGACATTCAGGAGGAGGGAAAGCAAAGTACCCTTTTGTGATCTTTCAAGGTCCTGCTTCTGGAAACCCTTCCCATGGGCAGGTTCTGTCCCTTCCATCTCCCCCACCAGCAGGTCCTGGGACATCTTCTGTGGTCCCAGCCTGGAGGCTTCCAGGCTTTGAGAAAGGACCAGGTGGGCTGAGTTCACAGTGAGCAGGGTCCATGGCTGGTAACTCATAAGCATGGCTCAGCTTCTGTCTTGGCTGTCATTACCTGTGGCCCTGCTGTGTCTGACGCAGCAGTCGAGAAGCAAGCATACAATGCAGTGGGAAAGGGTTTGCATTAAACTCCCTATTGGTTCTGCCTTTATTTCACTTCTGTGATCTCTCACTCACCTGCTTATGCTGTGAGCATAGCATGGATGTGTGCATGTGCAGTAAGAGCTGCTGGTGAAGTTGGGGAGACAGAATGACATTTATCTTTATGTCACACCCCTTGTGCTGGGTTCTTAGCACAGCAGTTTCTCCCATGCCCCAATCTTATCTTGCTGTCTCTACCTCTCATTCAGGCAGAGGAGAATCAACCTGGAAAAGCACATCCCAGTGAAGGCCAGTTGTAGCTTTTCAACATGCTCTGTGGATTTGCATGTCTGATCGTGACCCTGTTGTTCCCCCTCTCTGAAGGGCATTTTCTCACTTCATCTGACTATTGAACTTCTAAAAATATCCTCATTGCTTTCCACTTCTATTCTGTAGCTCCCCTCTCCCCAGCAAAAAAGCCAGTGGCTTTGGGCTCTGTGCTCTGCCATACAGGGAATCTCTGCCTGCCCTACCTGGCGTGTAACAACCAGTGCAGAGGCTGATTCCTCCCAGCGGTCTTTCACCAGTGGGGTCCTGTTCTTATGCATCACAACCCTCCAGTGCTTACAACAAGCACTTGTGTTCTAAACTAAACTTGGTCATCTGGGAGCTGATTCTATGGCTCCCAAGGTTATTTCCTTTTAGGAGGGAGTAGAAAAGATAATGCTTAACCCAAAAGAAGGCTTGCAAGGGACTCACTTGTAGACATGTTGCACAGAAATTATTTTTGAGATGTGTCACAGATTCCTGGTGCTTTTATAATTACAGCTGCCTTCTACATCTAGAGGTTCTACTCTCAAAGATTCAGCCATCACTCAATAGAGAATACACCGAGAATAAAAATTCTGTCTGTACTGAGCATGTACAGACTTTTCCCTCATATTATTTATTCCCTGTCATAGTTACTTTTCTCTCATTACTGAGACAAAATACCCAACACCCAATGTTAAATGGAGAAGAGGTTTATTTAGCTCAGTTTTTAGAGGTTTCAGTCCATGATCAGCTGGCTTCAAGGCAGAGTGGCAGAGGGGCAACAGTTCATGACCCACAGATGGTAGCAAAGCAACAAGGGAAAGGGGAGGGACCATTGACAGCATCTTTCTGTCCCTTTTATTTTTTGCAGATTACTTAGGGCGATAGCACTGACACTCTCAATCCTACTGCCCTTGAGCCTGGCATTGCACCATGAATCAATTCCAGAAAAGGCTCCACCTTTGACTGCAAGAGGCTTGCGGGGGGACATTGAGACACGAGCCATAACATTCCCTAAATAATACAGACTAATAACTATTTACATAGCGCTTATATTGCATTAGGTATTATAAGTAATCTAGGCATGATTTAAAGTATACTGAAGGGTGTGCATAGGGTACATGCAAATACTATGACATTCTATATAAAGGACTTGGACATCCTTGGATTTGGTATCCACAGGGATCCTGGAATCGACCTTCTGTGGGTAATGAAGGATGACTCAAGAGCTGCTTGTTTACTGATGATCGAAAATTAAAAAGATACTCAGTCCATTTTTTCTTGGAATAGTAAACTCACGCTTGTATTCATCCTAGTAGGGTTCATAAACAAAATAGATTTTTTTGCATGGGGTAAATGACTAAAGAGAAATTCACTTTCTAATTTTTTCATATGTCAATGGGAGTAGACCCATTTAGGCAATTTGACAATGGTAGTGTTCTTAGGGTTAACCGTTTGGTAAACTGGAGAGCTAAGAAGAGGATAAGCAGATCTCAGATCATTGTGGATTTGAGAAGGGGATGCCAACAGATTGACTGAAGGGCTTTCATGGCCATGTCTCAACTATGAATAGAATATTAACCTCATGTTTAAAGAATGGACTGCTCAAATGATTTTCTGTTCTGGTGTTGAAGTACATAGCAGTAAAAGCAAAATTTAAAGCTCCCTGAACTGCTAGAAAATGACTGGAGTTTCATATAACTCAGGAATGGCATGAGATTGTTTCTGTACCTCCAGGAGGGAAGGTGCAGGTATTGATCAGTTCCCCTTCAGACACCTGCCACAGGTTCAAAATGAGCCTGCTCCTAACACTATTGTCATTGTGATTGTTTTCCCCACCCACCCTACTTTACATGGTGCTTTTGGTTATGAGCACCCGAAGACAGGGCAACAAGAGTGATAGAATAAAGGAAAGGGCAGCAAGAAATGCCTTTTGCATTTGAGTCACAGCTAGCACTGTGATGGGGGAAGCACTGATCTGACCCACAGGAGGGCGAAGGTTCACATCTTGCTCTGTCCCACCTTTCTGGTGTAGCTGCCGTCAACCTGCACCTCCTCAGCTCCCCAGTGCAAATGGACTGAAGATCAACATTCAGATGTCACTGCCTTGCCCAGCCTGCTGGAGAGGTCTTCCTGCTCTATCAGGAAAGACAGGATGTGCAGGGTTACCCTTATGGACCCAATCAGACTCACTGTGGCCTTGTGGGAGATGCAAGGGAGGACAAATCATTAAATTCTACACTAAGGAAACCCGTTCCTTCCAAAATCCAAGAAACATGCAGGCTGGCTGAATAAAGCCATTAGAAGGGTCAGTTCATTGTTTTAACCAAGCAGGTAATTCTCTCATCCTGAAAGAACGATCTCTTGGGTTTATGTTCTATTTCACACAATGTGCTGGGTTTATACATTAGAGTGTTAATTAAATTTTTATCACTTGATATAAATCGATGTCTTTAAGTGCTTTCTACAAAGGTAAGGCAGCTTTAAAAAGAATGGCTCCATCTCAGCCCAAAAGTGGCTCTGCTGGCATCCAGAGGCATCTTGTCCAGGGGTAAGGTGACATTGCCTTTTCAGGAGATTAGGTGAATTGTGTTCTGATATTTGACTGACAGGTCCCCCCTCCTCCAAGGCTGTGGCAGTGAGCACAAGGATGGATTAATGGGGCTGGGCTTCTGAGTGTCTTTCCAAGCTGCAATGGCTACCTCTGTCCAAGGGAATGAAGAGAGAAGTGCTGTCATGGCCTGGCCAGCTCCAGTCTGACCAAGCCCTTCTCATAAGAGCTGTGCTGCCATCTCCATGCTCCCATGTGGGGCAAGACTGCTGTCTCCATCCTATGGGCTCCTGGACCACTTTCTCCATTTGATGCATGTGGTTTCCTAATCTTGGAACATCCGGAACAGGCTGTGGCTCAGGTTTCCATATTGGGCTGCATCTGAAGCAGCTCAGAAGTGAAGGCTGTGCTTATGCCAGCAGAGAGGATATTTTCATGCTGAGGGTTAAAAAAAGAGACAGCCTAAGCCTTTATATGTATAAAAGTAAATGTTTTTGAAGCAGGTAAAGAATTGGGACTAGATCATCAGAAACTAAAGCAGTGGTTTAATAACTCCATTCATCTTTTCAGCATTTATTTCTTATGAAGGTCCATGACATTGATCTTTGAAGAATTGAGTCTGTGTTTGTCCTTAATGTGCAGCTGCAGTGCTTTACCCAGTGCCAGGACCCCATCATCAGCCTCCCTCTGGGGTCTTATGACAACTTAATAGAAGACAAAGTCCCACCATGCTCATAATTCTTAGAGGGCTTCACTGATATTTTCCTGGAGCGGATGCCTGTTTTCTGGTGCTAAGCAGAGTCCTGGGCATCTCTAGGGCATAGTCCCTTCCCATTTTCAGGTCCATGCTATCATATCACACAGAAGAAGTCTATCAGTTGGACTCAGTGCCCATGACTACTAGTTGTCACGTTTTTGTCTGGGAACTTCCCCACCATCTTCTTCTGGTCAGCTCCTGACATCTCAGGCCATCCACCCTGACTTCTTGGCTCTTGAGTATACCAGTGCCATATCAGATAAGTAATATGAATGACACAGATTACATGTGGATTCAGTGAAAAGCTAAGCATATGATACAGGGACTTGGACTTACTTAGTCCTGGAGCAAATCTGGCTCCACATTCTTGGCTCTGAGTTAGGCCTCCCTGGGCCTCATGGGGCCACACTCAGGCTCATTGTTCACCTGTAGTTCTATGGCCATGAGTTCTCTGTAGCCAATGCCTTCCTGGGAGTGACTGGATCACATTGCTATTGTGCATAAATGTTTGGTGTCCTTGCAGGGAGGTGGGCTGTTGGACCTCATACTTCGATACTCCCTGCAAATACACTGTGTCCACTTCTAGGCAAAGAAGTGAGGGTGGACATGATGGGTATCAATCTGGGCTAAGGCAGTGACAAGTCTACATGTGATTCTCTTTATTACCCCCCTCCCCTACTGCAGTGTGCTTAGAAGACTCCTAATGATGTGTGGATCCATAACATGAGGTCAAAGGATCCTAGATCACTAAAGTCCCAGAGAGCCACCCATACTCACATAGGACTGAGCAGGAAATGAACTTCAGGAGTGTTAAATGATTGCGATGTAGTGGTTTATAGCTATGGCATATGCTTGTTCTACCCTGACAGCTTGGATAAATAGTGCATTGGCAGGGTGTGTGTGTGTGTGTGTGTGTGTGTGTGTGTGTGTGTATTTGCATGTGGGGGGTGTGGTAGCTAGGGAACCATGAGAGTGAGTTCTTAAAGAACATTCCATGGTTAAAGTTGGTGACTCATGAGAGAAAGGGCTTAGTTTTGTAATAAAAGTCAAGGAAACTCAGCTTAAGAAGTAGATAAAGGGGAGGGCTATAGAATAAAGTTGAAAGCAAAAACATGTATAGCACATATGGATTGGGCTGGTATTTACCTTGCAAGAAATGAAACAATTCCTTCTGTTCCAAATCCCATCACATCCAATTTGAGCAACCACTTGCCAAGGATGATTCCAAAGACTGATGCTCCCATCCTCAGAGACCTTATTATTATTATAGTGCACTCAGATTGATTTCAAACTGCCAGCTCCATTGCCTGAGGTCTCTCTTGGGTGACCAGAGTCCACCCTGCCCACTGTAAATGTTAAAATACCTTCTTCTCAGGTGTAGCACCTATCAGCTAGTGAGTGAAAGAAGTTGGCTCATGAACAGGTTCTGCTTCCTGTGGTGCGAGCACTGTGTACATTGGTTCTCAGAGTTCCTCTGCAGGGCCAAGCTGCAGTCATCTACAGTGGTACCCTGTTTGATAACACCTGTTACTGAGTATCTTTCCTCAGTTGTCTGCTTCTGGACTTCCCTACTGAGGAATGGCAGGGGGAGAGTCAGTTTTCAAAAAACTTTTTCCACTCAAATGCTTATTTCAGGCTGTGCTTGGGGGAACACTAACTAGGATAACTTTTTTTTAAGGATGACTGTCCATGTCAGCAGACATAAACAGAAATAAAGAAAAGGGATCTGGCAATTCTTGCAATGAAAATGAATGATAATTGTGTAAATATTGGCTTCTGCTGGCATTGTACTCCACAGTTTGTAAGCTCCTTTCAAATATAATTGAAACAACCAATTTGCTAGGCAGATTTTGTCCCAGTTTTACAGAAGAACAAGGAGATGTTCAAAGAAGCAAAGTGACTTGACCAAAGCTCAAAGATAGAGGAAGAGTTCGCAGTCTGAGAAGCTTTGGGGCTGGGGAAAAGGGGATCATGAGGAAGGAGAGTGGGATTCTAAGCACTGGGGACTTTGCCTCAGGTCGACTCCAAGTGTCTCCATGGGGAGAACTCAGCTACACGGCTCCACTCAGCCTCTGGGGTGTTGCTTTGGCAAGGGCTGGTTGAGCATAAAGGTAAGGCCTTATGAATGGAAGAAGAAAATGGTAGAATGAGGATTTGGAAGAGTCGGGGTCTTGGGGAGGGGGGGCGACACTACCATATCCTGTGATGATGGGTATGCTAATGTTTCAGGAAAAACAAAAGGATTCCTTGTCTTGTCTCTCTACCAGGTCTATGTCCTGCGCATATCCCTAAGTGTTTCTGGCCAGCCCATAGGACCTCTCAGCCACTTCTGCTATTGAGTTAAGTTCAGCTGAATTAAAGCTCCAGAAACCCCGGAGAAACTAAAGGGGCAGAAAAGGAACAAGAAATAAGAGGAATGAGTGTCCACCATAGACTGTGGGGACAAAGGGAGAGATTGGGCAATTGTCCAACTTCTCCCTTTGTCAGTTCTGTTGGGTGATTGCAAGGTGGTGCATGGAGGGGGCCTGGAGAGCTGGGTGCTGCCCAGGTAGAGCTGATGCTTCAGCAGCTCAGGGGTGTCTCAGGGCATCCCAGGCCTCAAACGATAGAGCCTGGCCTGGCTGTTGTGGGCACTATGATGGGTCACAAGAAAGCTGGTCTGTAAGTGCCAACAGGAGCTAGAACTGGGACCAATTTTTCTGTTGGAACCAGGGCCATCTGTGGTATAACAGTGGTATGGTAAGCCAGTACAGGATAGTGGCCTCTCTGCTTCCTAGCTCCTGTCTTCCGGTCTCACTCTGGTGGCCCCTATGAGCAGGAGCCTCTGACAAGGAAGAAACGTAATTTGCAGAGTTCCTGCCTTGAGTCAGAAGTCAGAGGACAGAGGTGGATGTGAAAGTGAGAGTCTGTTAGTGCTGCTATACAATACACTAACCAGCCATGTGGCTTTTGAACAAGAGGTCTATATGTCTCACAGTTGTGGAAGCTGAGAGTAGAAGTCAAGGATCTGGCAGATTGGGTGTCTAGTGAGGTGAGGGGTGCTTTCTGGGTCATAGATGGCACCTTCCTGCTGAGTCCTCCCATGATAGAAGGAGGAAGCTCTCTGGGGCTTTTTTGTAAGGGCACCAGTCCTGTTCCTGGGGACTTCAAGCTCATGACCTAATCCCCTCCCAAGGCTCCCATCTCCTACTTCATCATTTTGTGATTAGGTTTTAATACCCAAGTGTGTGCGTGCGTGCGTGTGTGCGTGTGTGTGTGTGTGTGTGTGTGTGTATGTGTGGGGGGAGGCAATACTCAGAGTGTAGCAGAAATCATACCTTAGTAACAGGGATAGGCCCAGATCTGTTCAAGTCTGGAACTGTGCACCTGACTGGTCGGTGCGTAGGGCCGTCTGTGTGGCTCAAGGTCAAAATCCATGCACATCAGTATCTCAGCGTAAAGCTTGGCTCAGGAAGGAGTTCTGTGCTGTGGTGAGGAGACTGCAAATTTAAAAATCACACTGATAGGTGCAAGGACCCAAGTTCGATCCCTAGTACCAAAAAAAAAAATCACACTGATGAAGATCCATACCCTCCACTCTGCTTAGCCACAATGTGAAGCTGCTCGTGGCATTCAGGGCCTTAAACTCTCATTCCTGAATCTGTCCACCATGATCCTAACCCTTTGCGGCTGAAAGGAGAAGGTGAGTTGGTCTTGTGTGAAGCACTTGGCAGTGCTGGCCCCTCATAGATGTTCACTCACCTGACCTCAGGCCGAGTGAGGGCCCAGCTATGGGTCCTTGTCCTTGCTGACCCAAAGTGGACCTGCTGAGCTGGTTCCTTGGGTATCTTTGTCAGGCAGAGTTTTCCTCTCTGGAGTGACACAGGGAAGTTACAGAGTGGCCCAGGATAGGGCTGTTCAGCTGGGTGGCATCAAATTCCCTCATCATCAGTCATCTGACATGAACCCTGAAAAAAGTGACAGGGACCTGTGGGGTCTCCATGGAGTGGGAAGCAAGATCTCTCTTCCTACATACCTTAGCTATCATCTGCTCCTAAATACCCCCAAGGTATTATGCTCTAATTCTAAGTTTTAATGCATCATTTAAAACCCCAACGGGCAACATTTTCAGCCCTGGTGAGGGTACTGAAGGGCAGTGATGTCTTTTTGCAGGATTCAGATGCAGCTTTGCTTTTCTTCATTGAGGGGAGCCCTTGGGTCCTGGGCACCCTCTTGCACACAGCTGATGTGCACATGTGCACACAGATGTTAGCGCACACAAAATTAGCAGGAGCTTGTAGAAGGGTTGTAAAAGAAATCTCCAGGGATGAGATTCACTAGACAGGGCTGCAGTGAGGATCGGGAGTATCTAACCCGCCTGCCTGTATTCTCTCTGTCCCTCTTCCCCTCCTTCTCTACCTCTCCCTCCCTCTCCCCATCTCTATCCCTCCCTCTCCCCCTTCCTCTCTCTTTCTTTCCCTCTCTCCCCTCCCCCTTCCCTCTCCCTTTTCTTCTTCTCCTCCCTCTCCTTTCCTTCCCTACCCAGTTCTTTAAATGGTTGCTTTGTTAGAAAATTCTTTGACAGAACAGCCTGCATTTACTTTTATCTTAGAATAGCATTATTCCTAAAATTTCTCAGGGGAACATTAGTTCCACACAATTCTAAGTAAAGTTACACGGAAAAGATGGTTCTGTGACTACATAAATTTGGGTTGAGCCCAGGTAAGCAGATTTTTCTATTAGGGACTCCCCAGGCCCCTTGTAGGTTAATGCACACTATGAACCACCAGGGGGAGCTACTCTCCACAGAATTTCCTTCTTAGGTTTATGTGACTCCAACTTTTAATTTTTTTCCCCCCCGGGGAGCATTTTTCAGTCCCAATTCCAGGGCCACCCTTTTGGAACCATGTCTCAATGTTTTCTCTTCCTCTTTTGTGATTAATGCACGGAGGGGTGGAGCAGCAAGGTTTGGGGCTGGTGACCTTGTTCTTTATCCGGCAAGAATCTTAACTGCTCACAGGAAACTGGGAGGGGATGGATCCATATTCTAGGCACTGATCTAGATCTACCAGTTCCTAGGGTTGTCCCTAGGAAAGACACCTCCCCATGGTGAGCCTGGTTCACATTTTTGGTGCTGATAACAGACCCTGTTTATTTTAGAATGTAGGTGGCTCTGAGTGTAGGAGTGGGATGGGCTGGGAAGATGAAGTGTGGAGTGAAGCTGAACTCTAAGTATTTGTGAAAAGGTGCATGTCTTGGAGCTCAGTTGAGCTAGCCTGCTTTTCAGGAGATGTGGGTGCTACAGCTACTTTGCAGTTTAAACATCTTCAGTTGACTAGTTTTTGAGAACTTCAGGAGGCTGAGTATATCCAGAGTAGTATATTTACTCTTTTGAGTAACCACCCCTCCTTACAAACTCCTCCACATGCAGCATGGAACACCTCTTGGCTAGTACACACAGAAAGGTGTGTGCACACACAGACAGGCATGCACACACACACACACACACACACTCAAACCTGGAGCCAGTGCCAGGCAGTCTTCCAGTTAGAAGATTGCAGCATTTGCCTGTGTTCCCTTCTTAGGATGCAGAGCAATGGGTGATGGCAGGAGCCTTTGAAATGCTGGTATTTGGGAATAATAAGAAGCACTTGGTTAGACCTTCACAACTTTTCCCCTGCTGTATTAAACTGGCTATTTGCAATTTTGTGCTCTTTTTATAACCCTAGGGGAGAGTCAGTTCCTCCAAGGACAAGGACAGAAAATGAATCAACAGAACAAGAAGGAGATTCAGCTGATTTGTTTTTAAACAAGTGATTAGAGTCCCGGGGGCTGGAGGTAGAGCACAGCACCTAGGGAATCTTCTCTCGAAAAGAGGAGAACACAATGGTTTCACTTACAGTTTAGTGGGGAAAGTGTCAGCTGCAAGCCCCAGAGGTAGTAAGCACGCCTCATGCGGCTCGAAGGAAGCCCAGGCAGTCTGCCCCTCAGCCACACACTCATCACACAGGGTACAGCACTGCATTCTTAAGCACAGGCTAGGGTACATTTGGGAAGCACAAGGGTGGACTCAAGGCAATGCTGATCCGGAGGGAAAAGATGGATGACAGGCATTGTGGAAACTGGGCCTTAGGTTTTGACTTGTTAGACCTCTTTGGTTCAAATGGTGGCTCAGCCCCTTACCAGCCACATGAAACATCATCTTTCTTCATGCCCCGATTTCGACAATGGCACTCTTTAGTGGAGTTGTTCTGAAAATTAGAAATAACACATGTGCTCATGTCTCTCAGTGAGCAGCACATGCCTGGCTGAAAAACAGAAACAACTGTGAATATGACGGTTGTGTCTTTCACTGTATTGATTCTCAGCTGGCGATGAGTGGTACCCAACATGAGTTGGTAGAGATGCTTTCAAAAGAGAATTCATTTCTTCCTGAGGAGAAGAGAGACAAGATGAAGTCACTTGTACTTCCCAAGGAAGAACTTCACGTTAGAGGTTAGGATATGACATCTTCCTTTTCATTGCAGAATATAAATATGCTCACTGAAGGACAGAAAGTGGGTGGGTGAAATCAAATCGCTTAAAGGTAGCATAAAAGAAAGACATGATATAAAACCAGATTTTAAAAGAACCATTTCATATCAGTTACTACATGCAGCATGTCACCCACCATTTTCCTGGCTGCTTTTCAGAGTTTATTGGAGCCTAAGATATCTTCGAGCCAGAGGACCAGCTTTAAGGGAGGTTGGGAGGGAGGGCACTCCCTCCAGGCCACTGTCTTACAGGATACTCAAGGGCACAACCAAGCCTTTCACTGGGGCAAGTGCTCTGCAGCTGGCCCAGAGTGGCCCCAGCCCCGGAATGACCCATTTTTTCACTTCACTTTTCCCCTGCTTGCTTGCTTTGGTGGATGCTTGTTTTGGGGGCTGCTCGCCCTCCAAGGCAGTTGCCAGGGGTTCACTTTCCCCATGCAGGATTCTGCTGACTTACTGTTTGAGGCTCTGCTGCCTGCTCCCTGATGTGGCACCTGGAAATCCTGTCGTCTGATAGTGATGACCACTTCAGCAGGGCTCCTCCATCCTGCTCTAGGCAGTCCCAGGGTCTGGGCCTGTGAGGTGGCTTCCAGAAGCACCCTGCATGCGGGGTAGAGGGCTGTCCATAGTCACAGATTAAAACAGAGGCAGGAGAAGAAGCATGACTTATGGCCTTTGGTCACTACATTCAGGCTACTGACATGTGTGACTATGGCTTGTATGATTATTTTAATGAAATAAAGACATCTTCTAGGTTGATGATTCTCAAACTGGTCCAAGGACTACTGTCAAGTACTCATGACTCTTCCAAGGGGATCCTTGAAATTGAAACTAGTTTTATAATAATCCTCAAATGTTGGTCATCCTTTCCACTCTCATTCTCTTATGAATGCAAGAGGAAGTTTCCAGAAGCCCCATGATAGACAATGGCATTGTCTTTGTGTGTGGCATGTAACTTTGTGTTTTAAAATTTGTTTAATTTTCTAATTTGACAAATAACAATAGAGAGAACTCATATGAACAAAAGGTCTTCAGTAGCTCTAAAAAATTTTTAACAGGTAAAGGGTTCTGAGACCAAAATGTTTGAGAACTGCTGTTCTAGATGACCACTGTGCTTTCTCCTGAAGGGTGGGTCTGGGAGGGAAATTTGCTGAAAATAGGAATCATGGAGGTTCTTTCTCTAGGCTTTGCCAGTGCCAAAGAGACAGTGATACGGAAGAGACAAGGAATCACTGCAGTGATTACACCTGTTCATTCTTTTGTTTATTCCAACAAGCATTTCACTTTATTAAGCACACAGGCTCTGGTATTAGACTGTCTACACAAAGACCTGGCTAGTTAATTAATCTCTCTGTGCCTCTTTTGACAATGGGAATTGAAATCCTGTCGTCATGGAAGCATTGCAAAGGCTTCTGTGAGAGAATGCAGGTAAGTGGTGAACTGGTGCTAGTCCATCTCCAGGATCTTGCTTCTCCCTGACCCACCCCTCCTGCATCCTTCATTGTTTTTTCCCTTCTCTAGGTCCTAGGAAGGCAAGAGCAGAGTTGTCCTCTAAGGCTTCCATCATTTCAATTTCTGTCTATATCTTTTAATATTTCTTTAAGGTATTGGAGTTCATCCACTCACTTTCTATTTTTGGTGGTCATTTTTAATATTTTGAATGAAAAGAAAGATTTCATACCCTGGCCTTTAACTTGGAGCTCTTCCATGGGAAAGTAGGTGACCTCCTCTCATCTCCCTTCTCCTCAGTTGGAAGTGAATTCTCTTTTGAAGTCATTTCTGCCAATTTGCTTTGGGTACTGTTCATCCCCACCTGAGAACCTGGATGTTACAGATGCTTCCCTTCCTCTTCACAATCACTTCTGTTTTTCAGTCCTCCACGAACTGGCTTCCTGTTGAATTTGGCCAATGGGAGGCACCAGCAAGAGATGCATGGAGGGAGAAGAGGCAGAGCGGGTATTTCTTCCTGCTTTTTTCCTGCTTTGGTGCTGAGTCCTTCCCCAGGCCTCAAGGTCTCAGAAAGCCCTGGGAGCGCCTTCTCTTCTGCTTCCCTGGAGCCTGAGTGCACAGTCAGTCCTGGTGTTTTCCCCTCCTTCCTGCTTATGCTCCCTGCTCAATGTGCCCAGGAGCATCTGAAGACAGTCTCTGTGTTACATTCTCTTCGAGGCTCCCACATGAGCCTCTGTGTCTCGATGCCCAAAGTACATCTTGCTACCACTGACTTCTCCGCTGATGCCTGGCCATGAGCACATTCTGAGCTGATGTTAGTGACCGCCAAGGCTCTGTCTCTGCCGTTTTTCCTGCAAGCACTGCCACTGCCACTGGACAAAGGTAAGACGGCATCTGCTCCTCAGGAGAAAGCGATTGGACATTTAAGGACCAGAGAATGAAACGGAAACATGAAGCCATAAATGCTACAGGCTAATTTGCCCAGTGCTGCAAATAGGTTCTCCTGGAGTTCAGAGGAGGAACTGGCTCTTAGGAAAGGGGTCAAGAGCCAGGCACAGTGGCATGTGCCTCGAACCCAGGTATTCCGGAGACCAAGGTAGAAGCATCCCAAGTTCAAGGGCAGCCCGGGGAATTTAGTAAGACTGTATCTCAAAATAAAACATGAAAAGAGCTGGGGCTGTGATTCAGTGGTACAGTTTGCCTGGCATGTGTTAGGACCAGGGTTTAATTGCCTGTAGTGAAAAAGAAAGAAAGAAAGAAAGAAAGAAAGAAAGAAAGACCTTGAGACCATAATGTTAAGTGAAATAAATCAAACACTCAAGATTAAATGTCATATGTTTCCCTTATATGAGAAACCCAAAACAAAAATAAAGAACAAAATAAAAGACAGATAATAGGAAAGAAAGGGAATAGATCTTTTGCATAAGGGAAGAGGACAAAGAGATGGAGAGGGTGAGGGAAAGGGATAAAAAAAGAATGAAGATGTGTCCTGTTCATGGACCAACTCCCCACAAGAAATGTCATCATGTACTGCAAACATGTGCTAATAAAAGTACAAATTTAATAAAAAATAAAGATTGTGAGCCAAAAAGGAAAAACATAAACATTTTAGGTATATAATTCATTTACATTTATCATTGGGTGCTTGTACCTGTACATGATGTATCTTGGTTCTTATTTTTTTTCCCCCATTACCTGTGCACCCTTCACCCCCTCCACCCTTCCCCATTTACATAGACTTCATTTCCATTTTTTTTTCCTTTCTCATAGATTTCCTTTCCCTCTTTTCCTTTCCCCTTCCCTTCCCTTCACTCCTTTGTCTTTGGACCTTTTTTTCTATTTCAAATTATCAATTATTCATTTTAATCATTTTAACCCTTGTTTACACTATCAGTTTCTCACACTAGTGAAACTATTCCATATTTACACATGTGTGTCCTTTTTATTTCGCTTAAGAGTATGACCTCAATATGCATCCATTTAGCTATAAATGACTCTAGTTTTTCGTTCATGGAAACCAGTATGGAGATACCTCAAAGAACTAGGACTAGAGGTCCCGCTTGACCCAGCTATTCCCCTGATGGGTATTTTCTCAAAAGAGTTAAAAGAGCCTTACCACAGTGATATATGTGCACCCATGTTCATAGTGGCACAGTTTGTAATAGCTAAAGCTTGGAAGCAGCCCAAATGCCCATCAACTGGAAACTGGATAAAGAAGATGTGTTTTTTTTTTTTTTTAATTAAAATGGAGTACTACTCAGCCTTAAAGAACGGAACAATGGGGCTGGGGATTTAGCTCAGTGGTTCCGCCGCCTGCCTTGCAAGCTCAAAGCTCAAGGACCTGAGTTCGATCCCCGGTACCAAAAAAAAAAAAAAAAAAGAACGGAAAAATGTAAACAAGGGACCCGCGGAGCCGCCCACGGGTCCGTCCCAGGTGGTAGAGGGCGCGTTGGGGTGACCTGTGCCACGGTCCACCTGCGGCCTGGAGGAGGGAGAAAGTGCTTTCAGGCAGAGCTGGAGGCCAGCTGGGTGGCAAAGGCTGAAGGAAGGAAGGAAGGGTAGAGCCTTGGGCGACTCAGAGGGCCAGGGATCCTTCCAGGCCAGCGGAGTCACCAAACCCAGCGTTCCCCCTGCCAAGCGCGGGACCTACCACAGGGGGCAGCAGTTGCTTGCTGGAGCCTGGGGCCTGGCCTGTTATTTTCTCCTCTCTCTGTGGAGGACCTAGGGGAAGTCGCTTTTCCTTGCTGGGCAGCAGCGTCCTCACGTGCAAGACGCTTGCGTGTTTCTGAGGTGCCTCCTGGGCTGAGGCCTTGGGAGTCTGCGCTACAAACCCCACCTTGACCTTATCTCCGATGATCCTTCAAGGGCAGGAGAGTTTCGTTTTCAAGGAGGCGACTGATGGGAGAAAGGACAAGTAATGTTGAGACTGCTATTTTCTAAGTGCTGCATTGTGCAGTGCCTATTCAGGAACCTACTGAATAGCTTTAACAACTTTCCCTAGATTAACCGTGGATTTGGCTGAAGTAACAAAAGACAAATTTCAGGGTGGTTTAAATCTATAGGATGTATTTTTCTCATATAAAAAGAAATCTGTAGGCAGTGTCCTGCTCGTCTTGATTCAGTGTCTCAGATATATCCGGACAGACAAAAATATGCTTGCCCTGGCCTTTGCCTCAGGGCCTTAGAAAGGCTGCTATAAACCCAGCCATCACGTTTGTGGAGGAAGGGTGAAGGGAAAAAACAATGCCAGGTATGGTTGCTGTCCTCTTTTTTCCCCCTTCAAATCAGTAAAGGAAAATATTACTAATCTTCCTCACTGACAGAAGAGAAGACTGAAGCCTAGAGGAGTTTAGCCGCTTTCCAAACACTGGGAGTCAGCATGAGTATTCCCTAAAACCTGGAGTCTTCTACTTTTCATCCTGGATTGGCAAATCCTGCTCATGGGCACCTTACTCCACCTGGAGCCTTGGATTTTTGTGGAATCGAGTACCAAGGCAAATATCAAGGAAGGGGTGGTGGGGAGTCCACTTGCTCTCTTTGAAATGTTCTGGGTTTGTGGGCTGAGACTAGACCTACTGTTCTTGATTTGAATAAATCGTACCGGCACTATTTAGGAAAAGAGCCTGGAATTTAATCTGATTGAAAAATGGGCAGTCTTCTCCTCTTGAGGGTCCTACCTGAATCTCCTTGGTGATACCAGGTCCTTCACTCGCTTCTTCTATCCCCACCCATTTTTCCCTTCTTTTCTCTTTTCCATGGTGCCCAGGGAGAGCATTTCCATCTGCATTTACAGCTCCACCTGCCAAGCCAGCTCTGTGCCTGGCCTTCACCCTGTACCCAGGTGGGCACTGCCCAGCCTGCACTGTAAGGGTCAGCCAGTGTCACTAACACAAAGGGTGAATGAGGTTTGTTGTTGTTGTTTTCTTCCCCTGGAAAATAACCAGATAATTATTATTATTTTTGCAGAGATTTAATTTAAATGGAAGCAGAGACCTTGAAACAAGTTGCAAATTAGAACTAATTGTGGAGAATTAGAAACACAAAGACCAAACTTTCTGCTCTTTTGAGTTTCTCTCCCAGGAGCAGGTGAAAGACCAAGGGAAAGTCAAGAGGTGTCAGGCCAGAGCCAAGAGCTCAGCCTTCCACCAGTGATTGTATGGCAATGATATTTGGCTTCAGATGTGGCTCAGGGAAAGGAGAAGAGCGTTGTACTTGGGTAAACAGGCCACAGGGGTGGGTGCACTGGGTGTATGGGTGGCATGGGGAGAGGGGAAGGTGCACCCAGGGAAATTTCCCCAGCCCCTCTTGTTCCAGTGGCTGTAGGGGCTGGTTCTTGACTTTGTAATTACACCTGATTATGTCACAGTTTGGCTCACAGCTCCTCCTGGCCCTCGCCCACCTTGAGAGCCCCTGTGGCTTGGGGCCATCTGCCCACGGTCCCTGCTGACACCACACCCTTCCTACATGTGGTCCATCTGGCTGGGACTCATGCCTTGGGTGCAGCAGGCCATGCCAGAGTCCTCAGAGCCACCGGGCTTCTTTGGGGTCCTGCCACATTTCTATGACGAATGCCTCCTCAATATTGACATTAGCGTTTTGCTTTTTTTTCTCTTTATGGATTTGTGAGATTGGTGAGCATGGGGGGAGTGTTTTACTCGCTTCTGGAGCCCCAGCCCTGGCATGGCATCTGGGGTGGCACAGACAGCACCCCCTCATTCAGCCCTGAGCCCTCTGAACAGAGAGCAAGGGTGAGTGACTCACTGGAGGAGGACCAGCCAGGTTCCTTCCTCTCCGAAGGCACATGCGGTTGCCATGGATCTCTAGCCCCCTGTGTTCCTTTCTTGCAATTGTTCTCATTTAATATTTGTGTCTAGACTCAACTGTTCCTGCTGGAGAGCTTTAATAGCCCACTTGACATTTTCCATTTTTTGGATGATTGTCCCTATTAAATTGTTGTAATGAAACAAATGAACATAACTTGTTTTTTTTCCCCCCTTCTTCAAAATCTGTTTCTGAATGGACTGTGTACCAAGCTTGCAGGGGCAGTAGATATTCCCCGGGTAACTGAGCAGGTGCCTTGAAACCAATAGCATCGCGGTGGCCATTACAGGTGGCCCTGAGAAGATCTCCTCCCCTGCTTCCAGTCAGAGTTGAGGAGCTGAGGCCAGGGCCCCTGTTCCTGCTACTGGCAGAGACTGCTACAGCTAGGAGCACTTCCATGGCCAAGTTCACTTGCTTTCCAGTTACCAGTACAGTTGTCTTGTACTTAGGCTCTCCTCAACTGCTTAGGTACAGGAATAAGGTGTCTTCTTGTACAGCAATGTGACTACAGTAAGTCTCCAACTTAGGAACGTTTGTGTTGTGAGCTTTCACCAATACAGGTGGAGCTCACGTTATATTCATAGTTTCAAACAAATCTTGGAAGTAACTCATGAGTCTGCCAGACATTGCCACAGTGTGCCGACTGTGCTGAAAAGCAAAACTAGTTTCTTTACAGTATTTTTGTATGTGTTTTTTTTTTTAGTGCTTTACATTGTATATTTGTGTCAGAGGTGAGTAAGACTTGCTGGATTTAAGAAAGAATATAGTTAATGATGTATATTCTGATATAGAAGAGATAACTTTGAATGTTCTTACTCCAAAGAAATGACTGTTTTTGCTAATTACTCTAATTTGACCATCTTACAATGTAAACATGTATGAAAGCATCACACTATACTCCGTAAACATGTACAGTTGTATCAGTTAAAATAAAATAACAAAAAAAAATTAGCCCATATTTCCAGCACTCGAAACAATGGAATCTTTTATTTTAATTTAATTTCATTTTTCAGTCTTGGGGATTGAACCTTGTGCCTTCACACTGAGGCACATCCTGAGCTCTTTTTATTTCTTATTTTGAGGCAAGTTCTTGCTAAATCACTAAATTGCCCAAGCTGGGCTTGAAGTTGTGATCTTCCTGTCTCAGCCTCCCAGAGTGCTGGGAATATAGGCATGTGCCACTATGCCCTGCTACATTTCAGTATTTTTATAAATCAGTGTTTCTATATGTATATATTTAACACTTATTTTAATAAACATGAAAACTTAAAAAGTATGAAGAATGAAATAAAAAAAATCATCATCCATAACTCAATTGCCCAGAGTTAAGAAGCATGAGCAATTTGGTATGCAGTCTTTCAAAATGCCTTTCTCCTTAAATAAAAAATGGGATCACACTGTATACATTGCTTGGCAATTTGCTTTTTGTCACTTATTAATATATTATGAGTATCTTTTACAACCATGAAGCACCCACAGCTTCATTCTAGGTAACCAGATACTAGCTCACTGTATTCACCTGTCACAGTTTATTTCTCCAGCTCTTTTCTTGTTGTGAGGCTGGGAATGACAAGCTCTAAGGTTCTTTCATGTGAAACCACCATTGACACAGATGTTTGTCTGTATCATTGCTCTTGTTACAAAACAAGCTCTCTTTATCCATTTTGCTTTTTAGGATTTTAGTGAATTATTTCTAGAATTCTTTCATATTTAAGAATTCTGTTTTCTCTCTAAGGTCTTGTTTTGCTGTTTTTCTTCTAGCTTTTTGAATTAATTCTTTTAAAAATTATTTTAATTTTTTTATCCCCTTGTTTGATTAATCTCATTAGAGACATGGATTATCTTTCAGCCAAAATCACAACATTTGTTAGGGCAAGAAACCTGGGAACTTTCTTTGGACCACAAGACGGTATGAAGCTCAAAGACAGAGCCTAACCTACAGTGGCTGAATACAGAAACACATGAGTGGAGGGATGTTAAACTAACAGTGCCCACCTTCTTTACTTCATTTATTTTCAATGTATAAATTTACTTGTTTTTTCAATATTTTAAATTTTCTGTCTAAATGTTCTTTTATGCTCAAACATTATATATTCTCAATTTATACTGCATCTCCTTTTAAAACTTAATCTGGTTATATTTCAATAAAGTTTTTTTATAATGTCATTATGGATTCATTTCTATTCACTAGTTGTATCTTTTTTGTAACTTAACCATTAGCTATTCATGCAAATTTGCGATACTGCCAATTATCTTTGCTATTAAAGGAAATTGTAGAAATATTTTTAGGCATAAGAGTTCTAAAGTATTGTAGAAACTTTCTTTACAATAAAATCATTGTATTGACATTTATGGGTCAAAAGCCTGAATATTTGGTTGTTAAATTTTGAAAAATGTTTTTCCAAAGGTTAGTACAAAATTTGGTAGCTAACAGTAATGCAGGAATGTAAGGGTTTCCCTGGAGTTTTGCTAATTTGGGGTGCTGTCCACCCCTCCCTCCCGTCTCTGGCCCAGCCTTCCTACGGGCTCACTGTGAAGCCCAAAGATCTTTGGAAACTTTTTCAAGTTTCTTGGATGGAAAGAAACTGTGAATGAGAGATGAAGAATTAAGATGATACACAATTATTTACTTGGCTTATTCTTCTACTTCTAAAAAATGCTAAGATTGAGTTTTTTTTAAAGTCATAGCGAAGCGGCCTGAGGCTTCTTGACTGTGTTCCGGTTCCTGCCCAGGGCACGGTGAGGTCCTGGGAGTGGCTTGGAGCCCTGCCTTCATCCAGTGCTCCACTTATCCTCGCAGGTACCTGCAAGGCCCAATTCCACCCCCCCCACCCCCTGCCTTCTGGCTCTTCTGCTACCTGGTCCCACACGACAGAGGCACAGGGGATTATACTTCACATAGTTAAATGTGATAGATTAATAACTACCACAAATTGTCATTTTCTAAGCTGTACTTGATGCTATGGTATTGCTGATTGTAACATTTGGCCTAACATGCTGTGATTGATCTAATCAGTTTTCCTTCCTGGTATAAGGAAAATGAAATAGCCTCAGAGTCATTAGAGCCTCAAAACCTAAACAAAAGCCATATCTGGAAGACAACTCTGAAAAGCAATCATTCCACAAGGGTTTTAAACACAAGCAATAAAGATACCTGCATTAAGCAATTTTGAAATATCAACCCAGGAATTAAACCAAGGACAG
>NW_004624732.1:22965208-22996848 GCF_000247695.1 Heterocephalus glaber | reverse complement strand
TAAAATGTACCAATTAATATATAAATAAATAAATAAAAAAATAAAGTCATAGGAATGCACAGAAGAAAATAAGCCCCAAATGGCCCATTTATTATTGAATACATGTCATGGGTTGGAAAAGTCAAACCTCAGAGAGTGGAAGAAAATGGAAACTAAAAGGCTCATTTCCTGTTTGCTGTTCCTCTCCCTGGAGTTAACTACTTCCAAATGTGTCTCTGCTTCTTTCCAGAACAAATTTATATACACTTACTAGAAAATTTATTATATTTTATAGAATCCAAGGTGCCTTAATGCCAGCCCTTTCTTGGTCTTATCAGAAAGCAGCAGTGGTCATTCTGCACAGGAACTTTGCAGCTACTAATCTGGGTGGAGTGGAGAGGAAGGCTTTGAATTATAAGAGGCGACCATTTAAATTTTAATAGAAAGTTTGCAAAAGCATCTTAGAGTAATAGAAACAGAGTGTCTCTATGTCCATGTATTTTGATGTAAGTAAACTGTCCACTGTTCTGTGTCTTGCAGGGAAGTTAAGTTTTACTAGGTCACATGACTAGTCATAGGACTAACTAGGGCTCAAAACAGATTTGTCTGTTATGGAGGCGCAAGTTATTAACCCCTGTGCTGTCTGGAGGTGGGCCACCTGGGAAGTGCCAGTGAAGCAGTGCCAAATTCAGTGTAAGAGGCAACTTCAATAGGGTGGTCTGTTCAAGCTCTCTCTCTCTTATGGAGGATGTTTTAGCCAAATGACCTTCAGTCTAGGGTTTATGGAAATATTCTATTCAAGATGATGGACCTGCAAAATTAGAGCAGGGAAGCTTCCCCAGAACAAGTTGGGAACAGGTAAAGCAGTTGATAGTGCGGTGTGCTTTGAGCGGAAGGCAGGAAGCAGCGTTTCCTGCTTGATTGTTTGATTCTGCCTCTGACCCACAATAAAAAGGCTATCATTCCTGTCTTTCTACCCTGGGCTCCTCATCTGCAAAACTGGAGGAGCTGATTTCATGAATATGATTGTACCTTTTAGCCCATTGACAGCAAACGTAAAGAGGTCAGGGATCAATGTAAGTTTCATTTCTAACAGAAGCAAGGATGTGTTATGCTCCCTGATTCCCAGTGCTGAAGCTTCATTTGCCGATGAATCTCCTGGGCATAGTTCTGGGATGCCATACTCAGAAATTCACCTCAGGACCTGGCCAGGGGGCAAAAAACAGGCTTTAAACTATTTCACGGAGATGATAGATCTGGAGGCTAGGGGTGCGGGGAGGAAGAACACATTGGCGCAGTTAGTTTTATGTAGATTATGTGTCTTTCTGGTTATTCACTTCATTCACTCATTCATCATTCATTCATTCATTTATTCAGTTAATATCCGATGAGCACCCGTGATGTGGAAGTGTGAATTTTATCCCTATTCTATGGAGAAGCCAAGGCTGTGAGGTGAGATGGAGCCTGTACTTCTTTGTGTTTCAATCCAGCTGCTGTATGAAGAGTTAATTGCAGGGGCAAAGTTGGAGGCAGGGAAAACAGCTAAGTGGCTTCTGAAGAACCTGGAAGAAATGCTGGCCTTTGGGACTAAGAGGGTAGGGCCAGAGGTGGTAGGATATGGCTAGATTCTAGACATATTTTTAAAGAAGAACTGAGAGAATTTGATGATGGTTAGGATGTCAGGGTGAAGGAAAGAGAAGAGGCAAGGACAGCTGACATGTTTGGCTTTAGCAACAGAGTGCATGGATGTGATATTTACAGAGGAGTGAGGCCCAGGGAGGAGAGGAGGGAACTGCAAGTAAAGCCTTCACCTTGGAATTGCCCAGTAGATGACCAAGGGCAGGTCCTCAGTGTGGCCTCAGGTATGTGAAGCTGTGGCTGGACCAGGGGACTATGTCTTCAGTCAGTATGTGGATGGTATGAAGATCAGAGGAATGGGTGATGTGTGAGGCCAGCTTGCAGAAAGCTAAGCTGAGGCACATCGTACCCATGCCAGATTTAGGTTGGCTTCCAGTTTGGGAAGTTTGTGAGAGTGCCCTACTTTGACTAAAGATCACTGCTGGCTCTCTGTTCCAGCTTCCCAGGAGCTCTGAACTCTGGGTATTATTGCACAAGTGGCAACATTAATATGGCTACCGTCCATTAAAACTCTATTACTTTTTCATTAGAACTAAAGGAGACCAGAGAGGAGCAACAATATTCCAGAACTTCAGCACATGGATGCTTGGGCTGGTATGAACTTCCAGTATGCAAATGAGATGCAAACACTATTTCCTCCTGTGACCCTTGCACCTGGATTTTATAGCTTCTAGCCTGCTGGTGGCAGGAATTAGGCCATAGGGTTACTGATCTCATAGGGCCTTTTAACCCACTCCAGTGGCTTCAGCTTATGTTGTGGCTCTACTTGGGATTGCAAATAGAGAGTTACACATGAGAAGATGTTTTAGTATTTGGAGCCCTTCATCCTGGCACATGGGCTGGTTTTCAGATGTGCTGTCCATGTCACTAGGAGGTGGGTCAGGGTGGTGGCAGAGGGGCTAGAATGACAGAGCCTGGATATATTGTAAGCCTACTGGATTTACCAATGGATTGGATGTGGGAGGAGAGGAAAAGAGATGGGTCAACGTACCTCTAAGAGTTTTGGGCTGAGCTGCTAGTTGAATGGAAAGAGAGAGAAATAGCTTGGGAAGCAATGGGATGTGGTGAGGGTACCAAGGTGCTGAAGTAGATACCTGGGAAACTTCCCATGTAGGTGCACTTGAAACCATGGGACTGGATGAGATCATTGAGGAAACAAGTTAGCAATAGGGAAGAGAATGTCGATACACATTCAGGAGTGGCTGGGAATCACTCGTTGCTTTTCTCTCTTCTTTGTACTTTAAAGAGGGAAATAACTGGCCTAAAATGCCTGCTTAACTGGGGCTAACTTGTCACAGGACAAAGCCTCTTTTCCCATCCAAGAGAGTGAGGTGCCCCTGTTATCTCCACAGACCAGACAGGGACGTTCAAAGAATGGTGTGTGACTCATGTGCTTATCACCAGCTTTCATCCATTAAAAACCACCATGCCTGTCTTTCTGTTCTTTATTTTTCCTTGCCTTGTTAACTTGTATTGGCAAAATATACAGGAAGGTCAAAATAAAAGAGCATAATAATTTTATTTTCCCAACAAAAATGTTTGTCCCATAGATCTGCTTTTGGAGGAGGATAAAGAAGAAAATGTCAGTTTGCTCCCAGGTCTGTACCAAAACACACATGGTCCATTATCTCAGCTACACGAGAGGAGAGGGGGCCCATAGATCCCTCAGGAAGTCCTGTGCTCCAGGAATGTTTTGGGTTAGTTTATTTTTCCAGTAGCAGAGTTGGTCTGGATGTCGAATGTCAAATGTCCCCCAAAGGCCATGTGATAAAGGCTTGGTCCCCAGCCGGGGGCTTTAAGGAAGGTCCTCAGGTATATTGGGAGTGTGCATTTGAGGGGGATTGTGGAACTCTGTTCTCTTTCTCTTCTTCTTTTTTGCTTCTTGGCCACAAGATAAACACATCTGCCACACACTCCCCACCATTGTCATTTGGCACCCCATCAAAGGCCCAAAGCCATGTATCTTCCAGATCTGACAAAACTGGGAGTCAAAATAAACCTTTCCTCTTTATAAGCTCATTATCTCAGATGTTTCATTACAATCACAAAAAGCTGTCTAGCACAGTAAGATTGCTTCACTAAATATTTTGGGCATTCACTGAGTATTTCTGACCATTCAAAGGAGCAAGAGCCCCCAACGTATAGAGTGCCTACCAGGTGCCAAATATCCCCAGGCAATTCTCAAAGAGGTTGGGGCAGACTCAGGTGGTACACAGGGTGTTGCTCATGAACGAATTCTTGTTCCTTTGAAGAAATGGCTCCAGAGATCATCTAGGTGTTTCTGTGGTGGGAAATTTCATCTCATTCTGGGAACTCCTAGTACCAGGCAGATTCTCCAAGTCTCTAGTGGTCTAAGTAGTTAGGGACTCAGCACCCTCTGTTGGAGACCTCAGGTGGGACAGAGACCCAAAGTCCTCTTGAGGACCTTTCAACATTATTTCTATGAAATTTCATTCTCCAGACTCCTGGAATCTTCAAGGCACCAGAGGTTGGCACTTTGTTTTGACTGAAGTGTAAGTTCACAAAGCAAAGGAAAATAAAATAAGGACTCTTAAAGTTCCAGGAGAGTCAGATGGGCTTAATTGATGAAGTGGACTGCTCTCTCATCTGCTCGTTGCTCTCCCAGTTTCCTTGTAATGATTTCTGAATGCTTTTGAACTCTTTCCAGAAATGTTTGTTTAAACTCAGGTCACTGGAGAGTAATCATCATTGTTTTAAATCAGCACTGTTCAATATGTAACTATTAGCTATCACTCAAAATGTGGGCTAGTAGAACTGAGATGTCTTATGAGTGTAAAATGCCTATCAGATTTGAAAGGCTTAATATGATTAAAAAAGGAAAACATCTGATTAACAAATTTTTATAAGTATGCTAAATTAGTATCTGGGAGATATCAAAGAAAATATATTATTCCAGCTAGTTTAACCAGTTTTGTGGTTACTTTAAAAAATAATATGGCTACTATGAAATTAGTAATTGCCTCATATGGCTTACATTATACTTCCCACTAGACAGAGCTTCTCCAAAGAAGCACTTTTATTGGTGCCCACAGATGACTTGCCATAAAGAGTGATGTTTGCAGAATGAAAATGTGACCTGCCACTGCACAGTGTGCTTTGGCACCATCATAAGGGCAGGGCCCCATAGCATGACTTCCAAGGCCCATTATGCTCCAACTGTTTCATGATGCCCAGCTCTGCCTCTGCACTCCTTCCTCAAGCTCTATCCCTGCTGGATGACTAATCAGAGTGTCCCTATGGCCATGCAACTTCACAGGTCTCTTCCATCTCATGAAAGGGGTGCTAATTTCCCTAAAATTCATGTGCTGAGACTCTAATCCCCAAGGGCATGGCCTGAGGAAGTGGGGCCTCTGGGAGGTGAGGAGGTCATGAGAGTGAAGCCCTCATGAATGGGATTGGTGCCCCTGTGAAAGAGGCTCCAGAGAGAAGCCTTTTCCCCTTCACCATGTGAGGACACAGCGAGAAAGGCATTGTCTAGGAACCAGGAAACAGGCCCTAACTAGACATTCACTTGCTGGGAACTAGATCTTGGACTTCATGATCTCCAGAACTATGGAAAACTTAAGTATCTGTTGTTTTAAAGCCACCCATTGTAACTATTTTGTTATGGCATTCAAGGGAACTAATGGTGAAGCATCTTCTTCATGTGGTCAAAACAGCAACAAGGTGGTAGAAATGACAGCATCTATTGTAAGGTGAGATGTCTCACACCTAACTCTCCAGGTTAAAGGCCATCCAGGCTTCTTGATGTTGTTCAGGTGGTTTATAACCCTTGAGTCTTTCTTCTTTTACAATAAAAGGAGACAGAACCATTCCTCTGTGGTTCTCCAGAAGAACAAATAGGGGTCAAATTTTTTGCCAGGCAATGAGCTAAAGATAATATCTGTGGGATCAGGGAAGGGAAGCAACATTTTCGGACATCTTCTATTTACCAGGAGCTGACCAGTTCTTCAGACCCATGTTGCATTAGACGTCACAACAGCCCCATGAACAAGTGTCTTCATTCTTTTTCAACAGACAAGAAACCAAAGTGATGTGAGGTTCTATGATGTGATCAAGAGTCTTAGGAAGAGGCTGGGTTGTTTTCCAGTTCTTGTGTATGTGCTCCTTAATTGAGGGGTGTCCTTTCCTGCTGCTGGTGTCATGGATAATGTGATCAGCTTTTTGTTTTTCAGTTGTAGTTTACTACTTTTGATTTCTTCTAAGTAACAAAATAAGAAATCCCAGCTTGTTCAGCTACTCTTGCACAATGAGGCCTGTAGCTGTTGTTCTGTATTCACTCCATCTCTGGTCTTATGAAGAAGCCTGGGCTGTGTACTCATAAATACTCATTGTGGCCACTGCTTGGGGTTTTGGTGTTCCAGCTCCAGTCATGGGTCTATATTTATTCCATCTGCTGTGTTCCATTCCCCTGGCTCCCAGCACCTTCTGTAACCAGCACTTTAGACTGGTGATGTGGCCAACCCTCTCCTCTGGCTTCCCTCTGACTTGCAGCAGGCAGGTATCACCTCTTCTGCAGCTCTGAAGAGCTGAGAGCTTAGTAAGCTCCTGTGCACAGGTGTCTTGCTCTAAACAGACTTCATCCATCCTTAGATTTCTGGAGGAAATTTGAGGCAATTAGGGGCTACACACTAGAGTCTTTTGGTGTGGTCAATCGGTGGCCAGGATTTTTTGCTTCTCAACTATACCTACAGTTTGGAGACATAAAGCTATTTGAAGTTTGTTGCATTTCTGTGTTTACAGTAGTCCTCTCTTATCCTCAGTTCTGCTTCAACCCACTGTCAACTGAGGTTCAAAAATATTTAAAGGAAATATTCAGAAATAAACAATTCATCAGTTTTAAATTGCACACCATTGTTAGTAATATGATGAGCTCTTATGCTGCCATGGTCCATCCCTGGATGTGAATCTTCTCTCTGTTCAATGTATCCATGTTGTGTATGGTACCTGTCTGTTAGTCACTTATTAGCTGTGTTTGCTATCAGACTGAATGTTGCAGTATTGTAATGATTATGTTAATTAAGATATAGGGTTTAGCACTACCTACAGTTTCAGATATCTACTGAGGGTTTTGTATCTTGCACAGATAAGGGTGCTTTGTAATTGTAGCCAGTGTTTAGAATGTAAATACAGTAATTCTCTTCATCTGAAGGGGACGTGCTCCACGACACCCATTGGGTATCTAAAACCAAGAATAGAAAGAATCATAATCATATAAATGTATATTTTTCCTATATATAATGTATAATTGATAAATTAGGTACAGAAAGGAATGAACAACAATAGCTAATAATAAAGTAGCAAAATTATAACAATATAATGTAGTGAGAATGATGTGAATAGGCTTTCTGTCTCTAATGAGTCAAGACAAATAATGTTTTAGGGCCATGGTTGGCAGCAGATGATGGAAAATAGGGAAGGGACACTATAAATAAAGGAGGACTACTTTATATGCATATCTGTTTGATAAATGTAGGTATACTTGAAATTTCAAAAGTATTTGCATGTGTGCTTCAATGTGTAGGAATATAACTTTGACGTTGTTTGTTAGCAACTGATGATCCCAAAGAATAAACAGCTACTAGGTGCCCTGCTTGTTGTTATGGAATTTGGAAAGGAAAAGATATTGTAACC
This sequence comes from Heterocephalus glaber, assembly GCF_000247695.1. The sequence continues at coordinate 22,989,576 of NW_004624732.1, read as the reverse complement.
TGTGCTGAAATTTTTGGGCTAATAAGTCCAGTTAGTTCCCTGAAATAGGTAGGAGATGAGTTGCTTGAAGATCTACCCCAGGCCGAACAGTGGTGGAAGGGCATCCAGAAATGGAAATCTTTCTCTCTAACTAATCTTAAGCCTCATGAATGCCTGCTTCCTCAGTCCAGACTTCATTGAGGATGATCAAACATGGCCCTCTGGGGCTTTTGTGGGAAAATTCCCAAGGATTACTTGCTTTCTTTATACCCAATTCTTTTCCTTCATGTCCTATTTTGTTCTGCCTCTGTTCTTTCCTTCTGGTTTCTGCCACAGCTTGCCAAGAGCCTGAATGGTGGAATCCAGGAGCACTAGCTGAATTCTTGGCATTTTGTAGCATAATCTGCCCTGAAAGTGGGAGAGAGCTCATGGGGCCTTGGGAACCAGAGGAGAGGGGAAGACAGAGTCAGTACAAAGACTGGGGACACTGGAGCTCACTCTTTGCTTTGTTCTCGATTTTTCTTGCATATAGGTAAAAATCCAGCATTAGTCCTTTGCCAAGTGAAATAGGATAAATGGATTTAAATTCTATTTTTAGACACTGTCCTGCCTTTGTGGTCCTTTTGTCTGAATCCCTTGATCATTTAGTGTAGTTTGACAGTGCTGCATTTAAAAGTAAAGCAAGGAAAGGGTGATAAATAATTTATGAACTATATGATTCTAGTCTAAAGGAGACAAGTACTGTAGTTGGTTTTCAGTTCTAGGTATAGGGCAGGGGGAATATGCAAATATTAACATTGCTTATGAAATATGAGGAGTTGTTTCCATCTCACACTTTCTTCCTGAGTACATGTCAGGAAGAGATAAAAGGACCCTGGAGCCAATCATCTTGGGACCAGTGAGTTGTCGCAAAGGCACAAAATTCGTATTTGGAACCATTTGATGTTTGCTTTCCCTTTGCCAGGAAGAAAAAGGAAAAGGGGACAAGTCAAACTCTCTTCAAAATCAGATTTGGCTTTTTCCAATAGGCTTATCTATCTTCTTTGTATCCAGTTTTGCCAATTAAACATTAATGATGCACATTCTAAGTTATAATTTGTGACTGCAATTTATTTCTGTATTTAAGGCCTTCTTAAAAGTATTTGCTACAATGGGTATACTAGAATAATATTGAGGATTAAATAAAAGTGGCATTTCAGAGAAAACAAATATGCCTGTGGAGACTTCACTGGAGAAACAATTTTTATTTGTCTCCTCACACTGAAATTCAAGACTTTTGCTAGGGGATATTAGCTTCTTGAGAAAGAAGGAGCTGATGGAAAAGTAACTGACTGGTAAGCAGAAGCTACTGTCCGTTAGTGTACCAGGCATCTTATATTAAAGATCACACTGAATACATATCACAGCTGGTGAGTAGTATACCCATTGTACAGAGTTTGGTTTCTAAGCTGCTGACCTCATCTTTGTCTGAGAAGACTTAGCCATAGGAAACCCCACAGTCCATTTTCTTTTTATGGTGGTTAGTGCCATTCCCCTTGCTTCAGTTGTACCTCCGTGACAACTGATCAGTCAATAATGACTTCCTCTCAGCCTAGGATTTCCCTCTCCTGTGTGAGTCCCCAGAAGGCAGCTTATATGGGACAGCCCTGACCAGTGGGCAAGAGTGGGATCCAGTTATCAGGTGGATGAAACAGATGGGCACATCCTGGCAGATAAACGCTCTTTGCTTCCTGTAGCCTTTCCTGGTGTGCTCTACTCATCAAACATTTTGAGTTCATTTGGCACTGCCACATGGAATTTGTGTCATCCACCCAATTACTGTGGAACCACTCTCTATCTATGTGCTATTCTGCTTCTTGTACATTTCCTGGGGTGCTTATCTCTTAATGGGAACACAGTGGTGATTTTTCCTACCCTTTTTAGTTTTCATTTGTTCTTTCTTTCTTTTTATAGGTTCACAGCAAAATTTAGAGGAAGGAATAGAGAGCAGATATCCTCTGCCCCTACATGGGCATACCCTGCCCATTATCAACATCTTCCATGAAAGTGGTAGATTTGTTACATTTGATGAACTTGTATCAACACATTATTATCACCCAAAGTTCATCATTCACGTTAGGGGTCATTCTTGGAGTTGTGCATTCTACAAGTTTGAGCAAATATATATGATGCCCTGTGTCCACCATTATGGTACATTTCCAGGTGTAGCTCTTTATAGGAATACAACTGTGATTCCTTATTAAAAATGTTTCTGAGCTCTTTTTATGTGTAAGTTGTGGCTGGTGAAAGTGAATTCTTTGTTTTCAAAGAGCTCATAGTCAGAATTAGGAGAAAAATATATAAGTAGATATTTATAAAACACCACAGCAATTATAGGGATAGGAAGAGAAATTCAGAAGTTAAAACAGAAGTTAAACTTTATGACAAAAAAGGGAAGATTTCCCAGAGGAATAGATGCCCAAACTGAATCTTGATGGATAGGTAGAATTAGATATAGAGAGTAAGAACAGGAGAGACGCATGGTGTGTTTGGAGAAATGTGAGCTGTGCAGTGCTGACAATGTATAAATTGAGAGATAGGGGGTGTCAGAAGATGCAATCAGTGAACAGATCAGCACTATGAAAGGATTGGACTTTGGTTGTGGGGAGCCTTCCATGGATTTAAGATGGAAGCTTAAATGTTCATGTGTGCATTTAGATAGAAAATCCAGTGGATGAAAATAGGCAATTTATTCATGTTTCCTGATTTATATCTTAGACAAACATTTTAGGAGACTTTAAAGAGGAGTGAATGTCAGCCTCAGGGTAATGTCCTTTGTTTTGTCCGGAAGGATCCCTGTGTGTGGACTCTTGGCTGAGCATTGGCTGGCTGCGATCTAGCCACTCTGCCTTGGGACTGGTTCTGTCATTAGTGGCTTTCTTATTCTTGATCACTTTGGTTTTTGTCATGGAAAGATCCTTAAAGTCTCAAAGATCAGGGGTCATATTTAAGGTTTGACATTCTCTGTTATATCTCAGGAAAGTAATACAATCTTTCCAAACTCATCTGAGGTCTTAGATAATAATGCTCAACCCCTAAGGTTGTGGTGAAGAACGTTCTAGCAGAGTGCTAGGCACATGGTGGTCCCTCTGTTGCTTCTTTCTTTCTCTCTGTAGATATCAAACACTTCATTGATTTCTGAACTAAGGCAATCTCATTTCCTCCCAAATATTTTAAGTGGGATGAGGCAGGGAGTCCATCCCTGGGAGCCATTGAACAAATACTACCTCATAGTAGGCATCTTGCTTGAAGTTTTGTGCACTCTATACTAATTTTAATTCTTGTATTTACTCTTCAGAGAAGGTGCACACTTTATACATGAAAAAAAAGTTCAGGGAGGTTGAATGCCTTAAGATTGTGTGAAAGGAAAAATTCAATCCAAGGTCTCAATAAAGGTTCTCCTTTTCATTATACCAAAATTCCTACCAAGTACCAGACATCTTGCTGGGTGCTAAGGAATGGTAAAGTTGAATAAGACATAGCACCTGTCCCCAAGAAGCTTATGGATCAATGTGAGGACAGATACTTATAGGCTGTTAGAAAACATTGTGGAAGTTCAGAGACAGGTGTTCTTAGAATGGTGTATGAACCAAGGAGATGGTGACCATCTTGACCATCTTCAGGTCTGAGGTCTCCTTGAAGCCTTCCATTTGTAGTCTTTAGCTAGATGCTAGTCATCAGATAAAGCCCAGAGCCAGCTTCATGGAAATGCTTTAGCAGTAGAAGCTTGGCCACCTCTACAAAGACTCTTTCTCTGTGTCCTCCTGGTCTGTGGGTAAAGTCATTGGAAGACACTTTAGAAGATTTGTGCCTCATTGAAGAAGATGTGTCTCTGCATGGTTTCTGTCCATTTGCTTCATCTCCAAGACAAGTTTTCTTTTTATTGGAAAGAGGAGCCTGCTTCCCTGCCACCTGTCAGTGTTTAGCTCGCCACTGTGGCTTATTACCACTGCCCTCTGCTGCCAAGAAGTGTGCGTGCTCTGGGTAGGGCTCATAAAGTCATCAGGGGAGAGGAAGCTGAGCTGAGAAGCCAAGTGGAAATGCTATGAGTGCAATAGGGGTCCCTGTCCTCTAGCTTCTTTCCCTGCTTTCCAGAGGGTCACCACTCTCCACTCCCAGCTGCCCACTGCTCATATTCTTCATGCTTGTCTTTATGTCACTCCTACTTGGCATAGATTCTGTATCATTTAATCATCCAAAGCCATTGCAGAGCAGATTTAGCCATGGTTTAGGAACTACCGAGCAGCTTGACAACATGTCAACTTTTATCTCATGTATTAAGTAGTGGAAACAATCTGATATTTAAGGAGGCACCAGACCCTCTGAATTTTCTGCTGTGAAAAATGAATGACTTCAGCCTAATTCAGTTGAGTTTATTCACTTCCATAAATCTTTTGTAGGCACCACCGAGGGGTATAGAGATGAATACGACTTGGGAAATGCCTCAGGGAGCTCACTAGTGATTGTGTTGCACATGTTTCTCTCTCTCTCTCTCTCTCTCTCTCTCTCTCTCTCTCTCTCTCTCTCTCTCTCTCTCTCTCTCTGTTTTTCTCTCTCTCTCTGAATTAGCTCAGAGGAGGAATTAAATATCTCCCTATAGGCTTGGGACTATAAGGATATGTGGGATATGTGATCAGATATACATTAAAGAAAAAAATGACTGTGGCTGGAGTATAGAGACCAGTTTGGAAAGTTCTAGAGTAGAAGGTTTCTATACTACTCTAGGAATAAGGTGGATTAGGGTGCTGATGGCAATAGAGAAAAGTAGATGTTTTTAAAAAAAGATAATAGGAGATTAAAATCAATAGGCTTGGTGATATGTTTAATATGACAAGTGAGGGAGAAATGGGCATTAGTATTCTAACACCAAAGTTTCTGGTTGAATCAACAGCGTGAATAATTGTATTTCTGCCCAAGATAAAGTTCTTGGAAGAGACTAATACTGGGGGCTGGTAGGAAGAAGCAAAATTTGGCTTTAGAGCTTTTAAATGTGAAGTGTTCTGGGGTTACCCAAGGAGAGGTAACAATTAAGTAGCTTTACATAAATATCTAGGACTCAAAAGAGAGGTCTGGGCTGGTTTTATAAATGTGTGACTCACTTTTGTGCTGGTGGCACCTGAAGCTGTGGACATGGAAGATGGTGTTAATTGAGAAGAAAGGGAATGCCAAGGACTAGGTTTTAAAGATTTATGAAGTGAAGAAGTGTGAAAACCTGCAAAGGAGATGGAGATGGCATGGTCTGAGAGGAAGAAATAGAATCAAGAAGGTATTAGGTCATGAAAACCCAAGGGATGGAACAGGAGAATTCACATGATACTGAAAGGTGATGAAGGTGAAGCCTGAAAAGCATCCACTCACTCTCATGGAACTCACTGGAGACATTTGCAAGGGGCATTTAGATGGAATGATGAGCATCCAGCACAGCTCTGAGTGATTGTAGAGTGCACAGGAGATGAAGAAATGATATCAGTGAGTGAAGACTAATCTTCCTTGAGGTTTGACTATAATGGAGATGAAGGAGATGGAGTAGCAACTGGACTAGATTCTGGTCTGAAAGTGGGAAAATGCACAAAAGCAAAGAAAAGTCAATCAGAGAGGATGTGATTATTGCAAAGAAAGGATAAGTGGTAGCGAGAAATTCTGAAGGTGGTACCCAAAGCTAGGATGAAAGGAAAGTTGTGTCAGCTGCAATCCTGTTCTAGAAGTAGAGGAGGAAGTGGTGGTTTCTCTCACAAGGAAAATCTCTGTGTGGGTGGTTGTGAGTGTTATCTTTGTGACAGAATTTGCTTTCTCTTTGATGTAGGAGGGAAGATCATCCAATGAGAGGAGCATGAGTGGCCAGGAGAGGTCATGTGAGGACACAGCGAGAAGGAAGCCAACTGCAACTCAAGAGAGTCCTCATCAGATGGTGTTCTTGCTGGTGTCTTTATCTTGAATATTTAGTCTCCAGAACTGTGAGAAATAAACTCCTATTTTTTGGCCACTCAGTCTATGATATTTGGTTAAGGCAGCTTGAGCCAAGATACTCACCCCTGGGCTCAACTACTAATTACTGGATAAATGTCAGCTATCTGTGACAAAATGCTGCAAAGCTCAGTTCTTCCTGGGAGTTTGGTGTTAATCAAGAGAGAGTCAGTGTCTCTCCAGGTGACTTGAGCCTAAAGTAGACTTTGGGAGTGCAGGTAACCATGTGCTGGCCAGCAGGAAAGCCAATCTTCTGACCAAAGAGCGAAGATGCATGAGAAAGAGAACTGAAGGACAGGTAGCTGGTACTGCCTGGGATCCAGAACAAAGCCTTTATGTGGCTGCTGTTCTTCCGGAGACCCAGTTACTTTCTTGACTTTGGATTATTCCACTTATTAAATCTTAAGTATATCATATTTGCACATTTGTCTCCCCCCTCACCCTGCTTTTATTAAGCTAGCTTGAATTCATTTCTTTTATTTGCAAGCAAACAAAAATTTTCAAGTATGCTTTCTTCTACCAAATTTCTCCTTTTTAGTAGTTAGCTTTTGGTGCTTCTCAGTTTTTTATAAGGTATCTCAGACTCCTTTATGGGACAAGGTAGATCATGAGTATTTGAAAAGAATCCAGATTTTTTCTTCTGAAGCTAAGTAGGAGCTGCTGATGTGGGTCTGACAGCCTCTTAGATGCCAGAGATAATAAAACACAGGCCCTGGGAGCATTCTAGTTCATAGAGATGTTGGTGGTTGATATGAGGTCCCTTTGATGCTATGAATCTATCTCCTGTCACAAAGGAAAATTGGGTTAGCCCATCATGACTTGTTTTTAAAGGACATTATTAACTTTTTCCTAGTTTGCTTTTGTTTTGCCAGGAGTTTCAGATTGGTGAGTTATTTGTGTTTTTTCTTCGGAACACACTATGAATACTCTCAATTACTGCTCTAAACAATTGTGATTGCTGTTGTTGAGGATTTGTAGAAATACTTACATTTCTAAACATCCTTTTATGCCTCTCCATTTCTATGGTAACCTAGATAGGCTGCTCAGCACACATGGGTACCTCTTTGGGAAAACCTGATAGAAGAAAACCTAAATTTACAGAAGAGATAAATAAGAGGGTGCCTATTCACATGGTTTTATAGAGGATTCACAGATAGCAGCATCCCCTGATGCATTTGGTGCATTCCCTTTTCTCTTTACAGATCATGAACAATGTCTTACACATAATAGGCTCTGAATGGAAATTCTGCTGATTGATTGATGAACCATTTGGGAAGGAGAGAAATGTAAAGCTAGGGTTATAGTTTGCTGCTGCCAGTTGGAGATAAATCAGAATGGAAGAGAAGGCATCTTTGAGCAGATAGCCACAGTCAGTGGGGAAATGGAGCTGAATGTTTTTTGAATGTGATTTGCATAGTTTTTAGGAAGCTGCTTGCTGCCTAAACTAAACTATACATGCATTTTTTTCACATCAGTCACCCCAGACCCAAGGGACTTTTGCTTTGGTCAGAGCACTGGGCAATCAAAGGATACGTAAACATCTATTCTACTTTCAGGGAGGAACTCAACATTTTAAAAAAGAGGGGCTAATTTTCGTTTTCTCAGGCTGAGCTCATTCTGCAGAAGCATTGCATTTTATAAACCTGAGACCCCCAAGTAGCCGGGGGAGCAAGGGCTGCCTGGGCTGCCTTCCTGCTGGGTGGCTGCATCAATAAGCAGATATCCACTGGTGCTGGTAAGGACAGGAAAGGAGAATTTATTATAAGAAAATTCATTATGTTTCTTCCCAAACTCCAAGGGTAGGAATGCTACTAGACCGAAGATGAGGTCAGTCCAGGAAGTAAAAGTGTATGGAATGCTGGCAGCTTTTGTCTTTTTCTTCAGATCCAACTTTTCCTGCCTCTGCATGCACTCAGAGCATATCATGCAGGCGGCCATCTACAACCCATCCAGGAGCAGTGTCAACTTTAACCTTTGTGATAAGCCTGATAACTTGCCTCCTGGAACAATTTCTGAGAAATGTAGTTGTTAAGATCTTCCAGTAAATAACTTCAGAGAGTGGGTTCAAAATGAACTCACCAAGCACCCTTTGTGTGCCTCCCCCTGTAGTAGATGCTGAGAGATAAAATAAGTAATAAAAAGCTTCCTTCTGTTAGCTCATTTCTTAGCTGGGATCTAGATTAGAAAAGAGATTCACAGTGGAAATTACTAGAATGGAGACAATCATAAGTATTTAGGGGATTCAAAGGATGGATGCATTGCATTTCTGTGTGCATTTATTCATTCAACAAATGTTCATGAGAGCTTCCTGTGGGCAAAATGACTCCAGAACCTGGAACTACTACGGTAGATATGACAGACGGGACCTCTGCAGTCAGGGCATTTTCCTTCCAGAGGGGCAGTGGACAACAGGACATAACTATGATAACTTCAGACAGTGACTGAGCATGGAGTGGAGTGGAAAAAAAGATCACTGTAAGTAAGAAGGTCAAGAAGCTGAATTAAGATCCTCTCGTGGGGTCCACATGGGGGCTGACATCACCTGAGATGATGGGGTTCCCGGGAGTAGAAAATATACTGGGCATCAGCCCTCTCAGTGAATGCATATTAATCTTCATAATGACAACAAAACTTCAGAGAGTGACATGGACTTGGAATGCAACAATGGAGGGCTGTAACTGAGAGGGTAGGGCAGCCATTATGTACATGAGGTGTCATATCACACTGAAGAGAGGAGAAATATATTTCAGGCAGTGGGAACAGTAAGCACAAAGGCCATGTGGCAGAATGAGCTTGAAGTGTGTGAGTGAGAAATGCAAAAGGTGGGGAATGGAAGTGTAACACATGAACATCAAAGAGGAGGGCAGGGGCCAGCCCGCCAAATCTTGTCTGGTCTTGTAGGCTGTGATCAGGACTTGGGTTTTAAGCACAATGGGGAGACACTGAGAGTTTTTGTCAGAGTTGGCCTTATTATTGGAGGGTGGGAGGTAGAAATGGGAGGCCAGCCCGTTGGCTTCTGCTATGCCCAGTGGACAGACAATGATGCTTGGGGTTAGTGTGGTGGGATGGGAGACAACTGCCTAGACTGACAAAATGTTCTACGGGAAGAACCACTAGGAGTTGCAAATGAATTGGATAGAGAGGGTGAAGAAAAGAGAAGACTCAAGGATTTAATTATTGGACTTTTAATCAAGCAACTGTAGTGCTATTTATTGAGAAGTAGAAAACTAAGGAGAAAAAATGTGCATAGGGAATAGTGGGGGGAGCAATTAAGAATTCTGTCTGATCCTATTGAAAATGAGATTTGTCCTGGACATCTGAATGGGGACACTAGACAGATAGAGGAGGCAAGAGTGGTTTTCTGAGTCAGCACTGGCCTATGGAAATAAAATGTGAATATGAAATGTGAGCCACATATAAGATTCTTAAATTCCCTAGAAGCCACTTAAAAGGATTAAATGAAAACATATAACATTAATATATACGTTATGGTTTGTGTCTAGATGTTCCCCCAAAGCCTCATGCAATCACAAGTGGGGCTTTTTGGAGGTAGCTGGATCTGGAGTGTGTTATGCTGGGATCAAGGCTGTGTGATTACTGAGTTAGTCCACTGACTGGTTTTCCATAGTTCTAGGTAGGATTAAGGGTGCCCCACTCTGAGTTCGAGTGTTGCCTGCCCCAAGGGAGGGTAGCCTTGATGAGCTATAAGGGAGAGAAAGTGGGTTGCTGCTTGTCACTTGTAGTTTGCTGCCTTCTGCTTGCTTGTTTCTCCTTTGCAGTGCTTCTCTGCCTTGGAGCCAGCCAACTATGAACTGAACCTCTACAAACTGTGAGCTAAATAAACCTTTCCTCCCTTAACTTTGGATGTCAGGAATTTTGTCTCAGCAACATGAAAAGTAACTAAAACTATATATCTAAATGTTTTATATATCTAAAATACAGTCTCAGCATGCAATCAGCATATAACAGCTAATGGGATATTTTACACCTTTTGATACTATTCAAACACTGGTGTATGTTTTTCACTTCCAGTATATCTCAATTCAACACTTCCAAGGCTCATTAACCACCTGTGGCTGCCATATTGGAAAGCAGAATTTCAGAGAAAGTTGAATCTTAGGGATTTACATTGGAATGTGAAATTAATGAGGAGTGTCCAAGGAGTATAGATGGAGAACACCAGTCAAGAGTGAGCTCCAGGGCCCTTGACAATTGGCAGGTTGGGTGGAGAAGGAAGAGCCCACAGAGGAGACTGGGAATGAATGGGCAAACATGTTGGAGAATAACATGAACTGTGAGGACTCAAAGGAGCCAGGAGACAGTGATGCCAGCATTCTAGAAGGTTCCAAGGCTGAGTCTTAAAGTATAAGCAGGCAAAAGAGGGGAACAGGGATTTCTAGATGCTAGAGACATTGGGAGCAAAGGCATTAGAGGAAGGGAGAATGAAAGAGAGTAGAAGAGTGTGGATTTCCTGGAGGGAGTTGAGGCGGGCAGGGGAGGATTTGTAAGGATTTGTAAGAGTGCAGGCATTGGAGTCCAGAATGTCGTGCCCGTTCTGAGGACTCAGAGATCCATCTTTTTGGGTTGGGAATCTCAGCCTCACACCATGACAGCCATGCTCACATGCACCAGACTTGCCCTCATCATATTGGGGTCCAACACAGCACCGTGATACCAGGGCATATCCTTGCTTTCTCTCCAACTCAGGAACACAGAGCAAGAGAGAATCATGGTATTGTAGGGAGACTGCTTCACTTTATAAACAGAAGTCTTGTTTCTAAAGTTTAATTTCCATTAACAATGCTTGCTATCTTCCTCATAGGTGGTTGTGGTATAAGGGGACATCTCAAAAACAGCTGAGACCTGCTGTGGACCATGGGTCCCCCTGAGGGACTGTAATCAAGAAAGAGGTAGCATTGTATTTGCATTTGGGAGAGACACCAGGCAGCAGTAAGACGTATGCTCTGCCTGTTGGTCATAATCCCTCTCTTGGCCAATTCCTCTGCCTCATAGTTTCTTTGCATTGTTTCATCTTTTCATCTCACCCTCTGTAATGAGCAGATCAAAAGCTCTACCCTGTTCTATGGCTCAGGATTCCTGTATAGCCTTCTTTGTAGGCAGATTATTAAATAACACTTGAATATGCAAAACACGTGCATTGCAGATTATATGGAGAGCCAGAGAAAGGTGTGAAATGAACAAAGCAAGACGGAGCTCCCCCTGTATATGTCTATCTAATCAGCCATGAAGAAGTGGTATACCACAGGCAGCCACGGGCACCATTGTGCTGGAAGATCTGGACATCCTGGTGGGTTAGGCTCCAGGGAAATGTGTTGGAGAGGTGCCAAGATAAGGATGGGGATGGTGTGGTCATCAGATTTGCTCTTCTTTGAATAGGTCTGAATCTTACCACTGACAACATCCATAGGATGTGTGCTGCTCAAGGGAACCTTGAGATGCTGAGGCCAAGATCATTGGTTCCATCTCTATGCCTTTCTTCATTCATTTATTTGAGTTTTCAATGGTTGAACGTTTACTGTATGCCAGGTACTGTTTGTTTAGTAGTTAAAAATAAAAAACACACAGTCTCTTATTTTTTTAACACATATAGCCTAATGTGGAAGAGACAGATGTATGCAAATGCATCACTAAGTAGATTATTTAAAATTGGAAAATGCCATGAAAGAAAAGGTATGGGTTGCAGTAGAGAGAACTGTGGAAGTATCTATGGCCATTTGGAGTAAGTGACATCAAGTCTGCTAATGGTTATTTACTACTTTGTGGCCCCAGAAGCCTCCTGGCCTTGCTTCTGTAGGTCAAGGTGGGCCAGGAGGTAAAGGAGGAGCCAGCATGGTGGACAGCAGCCATTACACTCAGACTCAGCTAACCAAGGTGAGCCCCGGAGTGGTCACTTAACCACCTAACCTATTGTTTCTATGAAGAGAGAAAAATCTGATAGACAAGATTCCCTGGTGAGGGAATATACTTTGAAAATGACATCATACTATGTATACAATGTAATAAAAATATGGTGAATGTTTAAATATTTAAAAATTATACAGTAAAAGACACTTAGACACTTGCCATTAGTCCTTCTCAAAATACTAAAAATTCCAAGGTAGTCTCTATTATTTTGAACACATTTACCTCACTGTTCTTGGCAATATGTCTTTTGGTATAATAAGTTTTTTGGAATTCAAACATGCACATAGCTTTTGATCACCTTGGTACATATTAGGTGTAATTACATATGCTAATGATATTGTTGAGTCAGCTCCATGCCAGGCCTTGGAGGTGACTGAATGGTTTGCAAGACAAAGTCTTACTCACAAAGCCTCCTGGTCTGACAAAGGACCTGGAGGGAGATAACCACAAGGCAAGAGTGTGTACCTGAAGAGCTTCCCCAGTACTGTCTTTAGGCATTGATGGTGGAAAGATACTCTGGAAAGACTAAGCAGAGTGAGATTTCCTCAGATCTACAGCCCTCATTGCTCTCTTTGCTTCGTGAATAAGCCAGGACCCTAGCATTGGCTGACAGGATGCCTGATCCTAGGAATGATGGTCTCCTGCTTCTTGGGCCCCTCTGATCTTGTCTGTGGCTTTATGCTTCTTGTCTTTGCACATGTCCATGCCTTGTTTAGCTATTATCTTCAATATTTACCATCTTGTTTCTAGTGGAACTCTGTTCTTCCTCGTAGCCACCACTCTCACAATATTCCCTTACACCTGTAGAGAAGACTGCTTAACAAAGCCTCCCTGAAGCGCCCTTCTGCATAATCTGCCATCCTCACAAGGCACCTGAAAAAAAAGTCATGTAGGAGGTTCTCCAATCATTACGGGCACTAGATGAATCCTGAAAGCACCTTATACTTCTATACCCCAAGCAACAGAAATTTCTCAGCCTCAAATATAAATTAGAGTCAAATGGAGATTTTAAAGAAAATAAAATATTTAGTTCATGACCTAGAACTACACTTTCCAATAGAGCAGCCAGTGGTGGCTCTTGACCAACTGAAATGTGGTTAAGTGCCACAGTTAAAATGAGAATATTTTTGACACATTGAATTAAATATAAATTATTGAAAAAATTTTGAAAAGAAAACTGTTTAGAGGAAATAATTGAAATTTGATTATACAGTAGCAGCCTACAATTAAAAAAATGTTTTTATTATTGTTCTTTTAGAAACCATTAGGAGCTCAAGAAACCAGAAAATTCAAGAAGTAAATCTGATCAGCTCCAGGCACAGCTAGTTCAAAGGTATGTCATCAAGAAATGGTCCCTCTCCCCATCTATTAGCTCTGTTTTCTCCATTAGGCTTTATTCTCATGCACATGACCACTGGATTGTGAACAAGGCTGCTTTCAGCTCCAGATCTTCCTAAGGAGGAGTGGGCACTTTTTTCACAATGGTTTCACAAAAGTTCTTGGACTCACTTGCTCAGATTCCAGGGAATGAAAAGATAGTAGGAGGATAGTTAGGAGTGCTGTAGTCCCAGCTACTCTGGAGGATGAGACAAGGATCCTTTGACCCCAGGAGTTGGGGACCAAGTTGGACAAGAAAACAAACTGAAAATCAAATACACACACACACACACACACACACACACACACACACACACACAGTGAGGTGGGGGGAAGCAACACAATAGACATAGATCCTACAGATCTTAGTAAATAGAGATCAGGAGAACCCTTTCCATAAGGTAAAGTGAGGGCAGCCCTGTGGGTCTGCACCCCATTGTTCCTTGCATATGGTAGGTCTCAGTTTCCCCTACAAGTTGGATTGAAATACCAGCAGCTCCAAAGCTAAGGTTGAATTTACAAATGGCTTTGGATTCAGAGGGAAGAGTGGGGAAATATTTTCTTTTTTTTCTGATACACTTCTTTTGAAGGTAATTGGTGAGGATGGGAATTCACATTTGAAATCAATATTTTGGAAGACTTAATGGCAGCATGACAATTGCACATTTGTGGATCTCAAAAGGGCAGCTCTTTGCAAATCAGAGAAGATAGAGCAAAAATCAGTAATTTCATGTCTTGCTTGAGAAGGAGCAGTCAGAGAATTTTAATGAGGAGTGAAGCTGCTGAGAGGGTCTTCCTCTCAAGCTAGTTTTTCTTCTAAGACTCTTGATAGCAGATTCAGGGTGCAGCTGTTGAAAAAGAAGTTTCATTAGTTAAAAGCTGCAGTGACTTCCCTTTGTCTGCAGAAATAAATTCTTATTTTTCAGTAAGACATGTAAAAGCCTTTACAGTCTGGGCCCACTTGTATTTTATGTTCACTTTCCTATGAATATCCATTGTTCTTTGGATGGCGCTTATTTTCCAACACGTATTCATTCTAAATGTGACTAAAACCACACTGCTTCCTCTGTCTGTCTGTCATGAGGAGAGAGCCTCATGGGTTCCTACAGTGGAAATGTGACATTTGAGTTGCTGGGAAAGAGGTGGGGAGCACAGTGGATCAGCCTCGAAAGGGAGCCTTGCTCTGGGCTAGACCAGTAATTTGCTGTATTGCATTGGTGGCCTATTTTTCTCTTTGGGTTTTTGTTATTTCATCTAGTGGGAGGTACATGGTAACCACAAGTGCATGGTAACCTGAAGTTTCAGGACAAATACTTGAACTAGGTATTAGTAACCTATGTTCCCTAGGAGTAGCTGTGGCTTCAAGAAGTTGTGTCTCTCCCCACAGATCAGAATTGAACCTAAATTTACCTAACCCTGGACAGTGGTCTTGCTACTTCATTTTCCTCCTTGAACTTTCTCCACCTTTTTGGGCCAGAGAACATTTCACTGTTCTAGGGTCAGAAACTTCTCAGGTAAACCCTATCTCTCCTCTTAACTCTAGGGTCCTAGTCAGAGCAGCAGGACTTCTCTCTCCTCTTCAGTCTTCCAGACATAATCCAGTGGAGACTAGGGAGGAAGGTGAGGTGGAGGTCGGGAGGGGATAGTATCATATACCTGTTGTATTTTTCCTAAAAGCACATGCAATAATGTGTTGTCTAAACAGTCCTTCTTAGAAATGAAAAAGAATGTTTTCCTCCCCCAAATGAGGGGTGTCCTGGATTCTGCTTCACATTTATAGTTAAGACTGGTCACTGTCAACAAGACTGTCCATGGAACTTTGCATCTATTGCTCTGGGTACTAGGAAGAACACATCATTTCCCATGGAGGGAGATCCCAGATCATTTCAGCAAATGATGTTATGCCTGCTGTCTCTGCTATGAGTAGCAGCAAAGCCAAGGGACAGTCAAAGGCAAATTTAGCTCAAGTGTTGCTGGCTCAAATAATTTCTTTAGTGGAGTGACTGAAACATGGTAATTTAGCAATTGACAACCATTTTTCCAGTAATAACTGGAATAATAATTCATAATTAAAATAGGCTCTAATAAGAGATTGCATTTAAACCAGATGCAAAACATTTACCCCCTACCTGTAACTCTTAATTCTTTTATTCCCACTGACTCATTTGAAATATTTCTCTTTTCTTTTCTTTTCTCCTGCATAAGAATGAAAAGGGCTATTTTGCCCTTGAGTAAAAATAAGTACAATTTCCTCCCAGCAGGCTCACCAGCAGTTCACTGTTGACTTAGCACAAAGGCCAGTTAATAGACAATCACCGTCATTTCTTAATCTTGAGTGCCTTGTACTGTGTGGGCTGTGTGCTGAACTGGAGTTGGTCTAAGAGGGGCTGGTTCTGGGCTGAGTTGTTGTCCTTTTTAAAACAGATGGCTAACCCAGGGGGGAGTTGCAGGGAGGCAGGGGGCAGGTTCCTCATTAGCCCATTGTGTTTCCATTGCTTTGATGCGGACTTTCAGGTGTACTAGCCCAAGGTTTGAAGGAGACTGTAATTAAGCTCCTGCTGTGGGCCCCTTGAGCCTCCCAGGGTGAGCCACATTTGAGTTGCAGGGGCCTCTCATGGGTGGTGTGGCTGAGGTAGCATGAGAATTTGAAGAAGCGGTTAATACTGATTCTAATTTCTAAGGCAACTCTGAACACCAAAGGCACAGCGTCCTGGGAATTTATTCTCAACATTAATGGAAATAATTTGTGAAAACCATTTTCAGCTGTCCATGCTCATGGCCCCCTCTGTTTTGTGCTCCCTACACCCATTTAGCTAATCATTTTTATAGCAGGAGCAACTTAACCTTAAAAGGGAACAAGCTATATGCTGAAATGCATGAAGAAGCTGGCACTGGCTGTCTCTGCCCTGCAGAGAGGAGTCTGAGAACAGGAGCTGATGGCTAGGCACACTGTCACCCTGACAATCCACCTTCTTCAAGGGGGAAACTGGGGTAGTGGGAATCTGAGGGGAGGCATCAGCGCTGTTTCTCTCCAGGGTACAGACCAGCTGAGAGGAGATGGAGAGGAGGGGTCAGAGGGACAGACGTGAGATTCCCGTTTCTCTCTCCAGTATACACAATATTGGGGTCTAGTGAGGGGGACTTATGAAAAGTGTATAAAAGGAGGACGGTCCTCTTAGATTTTCTGTGAAGCCGGTCTGATAACTGAGTTAAGAGACCCCAGACCAGGGAAAGGACTTGGGCGCAACCTCTTCATTTTCCAAGTCCCTATAGTAGGAGTAGGCAAGTTTCCTACCCAAGTAGACTGCTTCAGCAGAGGTTACAGATGCAGTTCTTGTAACATCAACATTTGGAGTCCCAGCAGAATGCAGGACTCCTAGGAGGAGCTGGACATTTCACCAGGACCCCCGTGGATCCAGAAAGTCTGACCGTCTGACCAGTGCACTATAGCCTGAAACTCAGGGAGGTCTCAGGAAGAAGTGGTCACAAAGCACAAGGAGACCCATAGAATACATCTGGTATACAGCAAGGATGTCTGGACAATAAAGTAAGAGACAGGAAGGACCAGGGTGAGGTGTTACTTTGTCTTGAATGATCAGAGAAAGGCTTTTTGAAAAGACAACATTTGATAAAAGGCTGGAAGGAAGTAAGAGAGACATGTAGGTATAAGGGAGGGGCGTGTGGGGCTGGAGGAGCAGCGAATGAACCCACCCAAAGGTAGGAACATCCCTGGCCTGTTTGTGGAACAACAAGGTCAATATGGTTGTGGCTTTAAATTCCAACAAAGAGTTGTTGGAGAAAAAAAAAAGAGGGAGAAGGAAATAGGAAGAGAACAGAGCTGGAGACAGAGCTTGGAGATTGGATGAACACTGGTCAGAGGCTGCAGAGAGAGTGGTAGGAATTGGGAGGATGGGAGGTGGCTCAGCTTTGGAGACATAAAGAGAAGTATGGGATGAGGCTGGCATGGCAAGGTGGCTGGAGACTCAGGTTACAAGGGGAGGAGTGATGAGTTGGGCACTGGTGGGTTGAAGTCAGGTGGCAGTGGCAGTACCCTGAATGTCCAGGGGAAGGAAGGGGCAGTGGGTTCTCTTTTTGTTTGGAGTGGCGTGGAACTGGGTGGTATTATTAGAAACAGAATTCTGAGAATCATTCTTTACTCCTCAATCATAGATTTGGGTATCCAGTGACATACTGGGCAACTGCCTTGGGACATTTCATTTATTTAAAAATTAATATTACCTAATCTGAATCTATGATAGCCTCCCAGATACCTCTTTCATACTGTGACTTTTTTTTTTTTGTACGGGGATCTAACTTGTGCCCTTGTGCTTGTGAGGCAGGTGGCAGAACCACTGAGCTAAATCCCCAGCCCCATACTGTGATTTTTTTCAGGGGGAATTCTCCACTGTCAACCGATTGTCCAATAGAAAACATGAGTTTCCTCCTCACCTGCTTCTCTCTCCACTCCACATGGTGTCATCCATCAAGTCCTTTTGATTAAATATCACCAGGTGTTTGAAGTGACCCCTGCCTCCCCCAGCAAGCACACTGCTATGTCCCAGTGGGGATGGCCACCACAGCTGCCCCTGGCTTGCCCCCTTCTACTCTCGGTCTATTGCAACCCCCACCCCCTCCAGCTGCCCCAGTGACCTTTCTCCCCACTTCTGACTGAGCCCAGTGCCTTGAAGACAGAATCTAAATTATTTCACATGGATTACAAGGCCTTTGCTGAACTTTCCTTTTTCTTTTTTTCTTTTCTCCCACCAATCTTCTAATCCTACCCAACCTCATATCACGTTTCCTCTGACAGTTCCTGGATTTCTCCAGTACTGCTGGGGGATTTGGAAGCAAGGAGGACTACTGGCTTCCCTCTGTCCCCTATTTATCCATTATGCTATTTTGATTTGCCCCAGAATACTTAGTGTCACTTGCCTTAATTTATGTTTATTTGTTAATTTGTCTGTCTCTGCATATGAACATATAGCTTGATTAGAGTCGAGAGTCTATTCCCAGAACTTAGAACAGAGCTAAGCCCTCGGAAAGGGCTCACTAAATAGTTCCTGATGGGTTCATTTCCAGCTGCAGGCACCATGGGATCCTTTATTGGAAGTGACAAGCCCACTTCGGACTAATGAGCAAATCAGACAATTGTTGGGTCCTATGATGGAAAAATCTGAAAGTGAAATTTAAGTGTATCTCTCTTTCTAGATAAGGCAGACTCTTTCCAGGGGGCCAACAAGATGGCTTTTCCAAGCCCAACATATCAGCCTGGTTGCCCAGTAGGAAACATGGGTTACCTCTTCAGGTGCTCTTTTGGTGGCTGTGGAGAAAAAGGATGGAGGATCCTAGGTCTAGGAGTGGGCATGCAGGCATCTGTCCCAGCTGGCAAGGAACAGGGCTTCCAGGGGATGCTGGGCTGTTCCTCCCAGAAAAGAAAAGCTGGAGAATGGAGTTAATAGATGGCATGGCTACCCTGTAAGTTCTACCTTCTTTGGGTTGCTGGGTGCATGAAAGGATGAAAGGATGAAAGGATATATCTTAATGGAGGAGGAGAGAGAACATCTATCAGAGAGTGTTTGAGAAATGTGAAAAGACAAGTATTGGAGGCATTTGACTGATGGAAGCATATTTGTGTTGGTGTCAAAAACATAACAGGAAGATAGAAAACACCAACATCTCTTACTAATAAGAATAAATAAATTTCAATTAAAAGAGTTGCTGTTATTTTTCAAATGCAGGGCCAAATTCTATAAACCAAAGGTTCTTACTATTCTCAGGAAAAAAAGAACAACAAATCTGCTAGAAAAACAATTTGCAATACACTCATTAGTCCAAAAGCATCCCCGAGAATTCTCCCTCCAGGCCTCTAATAGGCCATGAAACCTGAATTCAATAAAAAATGATTTAACCATCAAGCGAGTGAACTGGGAAGAATTCTGCTTCTTTCCACTGTCATTATAGAGTTTATTTTTTGTTTGTGAAAATACTATTTGTTTTACTGAAGTTCAGAGAAGCTTTGCATGAAAATGATATTTTGCTTCTTTGGAGGAGCTGACGTGGGTTGACCTGCAGTCTCTGCTGGCTGTCCCATCCTCTCCCCACCCCGAGGAGTCCCGGCCGCCTCCCACCCAGAGCTGTGACTTACTGGATGTGCACAGTCAGCAAGACTAGGGAATTTTGAGAGCTTGTACATTAGATTTTTACTTTCCAATCCATTAATTTTGTTGTTTCAGGCCTGTTGGGAGCTCTGTTGCTGCTTGTAAGAACAACAGATCGCTGCTGATGCTCTCAGCATCTGGTACCCAGGGTGGCTATTTTGCAGACACTCCACCTTCATGGCATGGCTGGCCTTTCATGTGCTTGAGCAGAGTGGCTGCTGTTTTATAACTAACTGAACAGGAGAGGTGGGTATCTTCCTTAAGGACAGAGTGTCTCCTCCTCCTGCACGTTGCCGGAGGCCTTTGGGCACCCACTCAAATCTTCTCATAGAAACTGTCAGTCCACACTCTGAGATGGAATAATGAATCGGAGGCATCTTTCCAGTTTGGTTTTTTTGTTTTGTTTTTCTGTTGGTTTGCATCTCTGGAATCCCATCCAAGAAGCTGGCCCTGGCCAGCAGTGCACTTCTGCAAGATGGATTTGGGATTCTTGGCAGCAGCCACAGCCCAGCAGCTGTGATTGTGGCAGCTGGACAGCAGCAGGCCACTCAATGCAGGGAGGTGGACATGGGGTAGATATGGATGAGAAGACTGGATGGCTTTTGTCTCCTCTTCTCTGGTTCTGGATGATCCAGCTGGTCGATCAGCATTTGGAGACCAGCAGCCATCCAGTTCTGCTGGGGAGACTTATCTCCCTGTCCTGCTCCAATGTGCCTTTTCTGGCTAGTGTTCTCTGAGGTGATTTAACAACACAGCCAGAGTTGGGCATTTGAGTAACTTGGTAGAAAAAGACTTTCACTCAGTCCTGCTACTTCTCACCTGGGGGCTACCTGGAAATTTCCTTAACTTTTATGAACCTCCATTTCATCCTAAAATCAAGATAAGAAGACCTACCTTTTTGGTTTGTAAAGATTTGTGTAACTGGGATAAAATATGATGGCTCTTGGCAGAAGACCTGTCAGATAGTGCGTGTACTGACTACTAAGCTCTTGTCTTTGGGCTCCAAGTCAAGTCAACTCTTGGCTCTCTGACCCCATGGCTGGGTTTCAGCAGACCATATTTCAGCACTTCCAGCATTCCTGTTAGGATCTACCACTAACAGGTACTTCAAAGAGATGAGAGGGTTGGGGAGGAAGGCTCTTGCTCCTTCCCCTTCGCTTTCTGCTCCTATGAGCATCCCAAGCCTACTAGAAATCCTGCTGCACCTGTCACTCACTGGCCTAGCTGCAGCCTCCACCTTTCTTCCCACACTTCCAGAACCAGCCTAGTGCAGCCGAAATGGAATTCCTTTCAGGCACCAGGCACAGCCCCATATCTCCCTCTCCAGAGCAATGGATCTCAGCTTCCTGGGGACCTTTGTGCCACGAGTCTATGTTCTGATAACTTTCACCTCCTCCTTTGTTTCCCTAGCTGTAGGAGTGATAGAATGGTCAGAGAGAGGCAATGCTCTTAGCTTTGAGCATGGAGCAAGGGCCAGCAAGGGCCCTGGGCCAAGAAAAAAGATGCAAATGGCAAGAAAACAGATCCCCTCTCAGAGTCCTCAAAAGGAATGCAGGCATGCTGATATTTTGATTTTAGCTCAGGGAGACCTGTGTTAGATTATCGACTTATTGAACTGTGAAATCATAATTTTGTGTTGATTTAAACCATTGAGTTTGTGCTACTTTGCTAAGG
Source organism: Heterocephalus glaber (assembly GCF_000247695.1). Next base: position 22,968,460 of record NW_004624732.1, on the reverse strand, counting down.
GAGCAACAGAAAACTAATACATACATCTATACCTATAACCAGGGTCAGAGTTTAGCAAGGAGGCAATAGCTGCTGGACAATGCTATAGAATATGCTGTAATTCTGGTACTTTGGGAGGCTGAAGCAATATGATGGCAAGCTGGAGGCCACCTGGGCAACTTGGCTTCTTAGCAAGACCTATTTCAAAATAAAAAATGAAAAAGCTCAAGGAATGGAGATAAGTGTGAAGTACCTGGGCTCGATTCGCAGTACAAAAAAAAAAAAAAAAGCCACCCCGCAAAAAACATAACCATAAAATCTGACCCAGGGAAGACAGCTTACATTCTAAAGTAATTACAAAATATGGCTAGCTTATGTCAGCAGACACTTACATGTAGAAATGGATTCTAACAATTTTAAGTGGATGGAATTTAACAATAGGTTGGAAGGAATTTACAAATACAGTGCACTTATTAGAGATTTAAAATTTGATATATGAAATGCAACTGGAAGTGAATCTCTTAGCTTGATTGAAAGGTTGAATAAAACTAAAAACTGCACACAGCATTGCCTGTTTAAATGAGGTTGGGATGACACAACTACTCCGATAGGATATGGGGAAGGAATCTTAAAGCTTAGAAAGTTAGGGATGTTGAAGTGAATTTATCATGTGTTTTTGCAGTCTCTCCTTCTTCTTCCCCTATATCTCTTGTGGTGGCTCAGGGAATAATCCTTTCATGAAGGCATCTGAAAATACATTAATAACCTTGGAAAGCTCTGAGGTGGTTGACTCTGGAACTGGGCACAATGGTGGATACTACATTACTTGGATGGATGCAATGATTTCAATGGAGAAGATGGGATCCTAGAATAGGAGGAGTCACATGACAACATGTACCTGCCAGACACCAAGTAAGTGCATCTATTGTGCTGGGCAGCAGGGATCTGCCAGTGACTAGAGTATTCTGGCCTGTAGTTATCTTTAGCAGTGATATGGTCCCTAGGAAGGCAGTAGGAGGGCAGCCTGTAGGAGTGTTACTTGACCTGAAAAATTCTGGATCCGTTGGTCAGCCTGAAACTCAACTTGTCTCTGCTTTTTAATCAGTTTTCAGACCTAACTCCTTCACACTCACAGCCCTTTGATAAAGGAGAGTTTAGCTCTTTTTTGAGGAAAGACATACCAGCCCTGACTCAAGTACAGCTTAAACTCTCCTTTAAGCCATTCTCAAAGTGTCCTTTATCTGATTGCTAGGATGACTAGAATGACTGGACAGGCAGCAGAATAGACACTGGGGGTTACTCACAGCTGGCTGTTGTGGATACTAATTCCCAGGGTTCCCCCAAATTGCGTTCTATTGATTAAGCTCATGGACCCATGCTGTGGTTGTTTTTCCAGCTCCTGAATCTTTGCTTGAATAGACATTTGTAGCAATTATGGGAATTTCCACATTGTTACCAGGCCTACTGAGCGAGGTGTGGCAGGTAAGGCTGTAAAACCCCAGACATTCCTTTCTTACTGGGTGGGAGCCCAAAGTAACTCCTCCCCTGGGAGCTGCCATCCTTGTGGCCTGGGTATCAGAAGGAGTAGGGGAACCTGTCCAGTGTCCTGAGGAGGGACGTTGGGTCCCCCTGGAGTTGCAGGTACAGATTTTCAAGGAAACATCAGAACTGACATGGAGAGCCTGGGATTGGCACGGGGCAGCCCTGTGCCTGAATTCCAGCTCTACTGCTCAAAATTGTGTGGCTTGGTACCTGGAACCATGAGGGCAGAGCTTCGGTTGTTTCTTCATTAAAGAGGCAGAGAACCTGGTGGGTCAGAGACTTCTGGAGTCAGACTGTCAAGGTTCAACTTTTGGTTCCTCTACTTCCTCGGTGGCTCTTTGAACTTGGGGAAATTTCTTAACCTTTCTGTGTCTTAGTTTCTCTCTCTCCAAAGAGGTGCTGTAAGAGTTACCTATTGGTTTCTTGCAAGGCTAAATAATAATGGATTCAGCTTGTGGTACATAACGAGCACTGAAGTGATATAATATTTTGGTTTCAGCATATTCATTATTTGTTTTTTACAGATGACAAAATATTTTTTTCTTGAAATTTGCTAACAGTAAATCTGAAGTATTCATACATATGAAAAGCCATGGGTCTTGTTCATTAGCTTAATTGTGATAATCAGTTTACAATAGATTCATGTATCAAAGCATCATATTACATTACCTTAACTGTAGACAAATTTTGTCAATCATACCTCCGTAAAGCTGGAAATAAGAGCTACCATTTTCTCTGTCTTATGTGTGCCCTCTTGCCTTTTTTCCATGGGATGATGTAGCAAGAAAGCCCTCATCAGGTGATGGAAACTTGATTTTGGACTTCCCAGCCTCTAGAACTGTGAGAAGCAAATTTATCTATAAATTTTTCAGTGTCACATATTTTGTTATAGCAGCACAAACAGACTAAGCCAACATGGAAACAGGAAGTTGCACAGACTGGGTCAAACAGGTCCCTCTTCAGTTTTCACTGAGGTGGAAAATGACTTCTCTCTTACCTAGCCTAGTGTCTGTTGGAGGGCCTCCCTAGAATGAGGGAAAAAAGAAAAGGGGCTTTGCAAACCACCCTCTACAGACACTCCTTTCTCCACCTTCTGCTGTATGCATTTTAGCTGTATTACTACTGTATTACACCTGTGCAAAATGCCCTAGCCTTTTCTTTTTTAAAAATTAATTTTATTGGTACATTTAAGGTATACAATATAATATTCATCATTGGAAATTTGTACCTTTACATAATCCATCTTGGTTCTCATTTTTTTCCCCATTCCCTTGTCCTCACTTCAACCCCTTCACCCTTCCCTATCTACAAAGACTTTGTTTCCATTTTTTCTTTTTCCCATATTGATTCCATTCTCTTCTTTCTTTTCCCCTACTTCTCCCACTGCCCCTTCCCCTTTGCACCTTTTCTTCCCATTTCACATTATCTATTATACCTTTTAGTCCTTATTTACACTTTCAGTTTCTCACACTAGAAAAACTATTTGGTATTTACAGATATGTGTCCTATTTATTTCACTTAAGAGTATCACCTCTATATGCATCCATTTAGATAAAAATGTCTCTAGTTTCTTGTACTTTATGGTTAATACTCCATTTAAAAAAAAGCACATTTTCTTCATCCAGTCTCCAGTTGATGGGCAATTGGGTTGTTTCCAAGTTTTAGCTATAACGAATTGTGCTGCTATGAACATGGGTGCACATATATCACTGTGGTATGATTCTTTTAATT
>NW_004624732.1:22861683-22963432 GCF_000247695.1 Heterocephalus glaber | reverse complement strand
CACCCTTCCCTATTTACATAGACTTCGTTTCCATTTTTTTTTCTTTTCTCATAATTTTTCCTTTCCATTCCTTCTTTTCCCCATCTCCTTGCACCACCCCTACCCCTTTGGACCTTTTCCTATTTCAAGGTATCAATTATTAGTTATTAATCCTTTTAATCCTTATTTACATTCTCAGTTTCTCACACTAGATGGCTTTTATCAAATCGAGGTAGATACCATCTAGTGCAATTATTTGTAGGGTTTTTATCATAAATGTAGGTTGGATTTTGTCAAATGTTTTCTCTGCATCTATTGAGATGATCATATGGTTTTTGTCCTTGGCACTATTGATATAGTGTATTACATTTATTGATTTGTGCATGTTGAGCCATCCCTGAATCCCTGGGATGAATCCCACTTGGTCAGGGTGTATGATCTTCTTGATGATCTTCTGCATTCTATTTCCCAGTATCGTAGTAAGGATTTTTGCATCTATGTTCATTAGTGACATTGGCCTATAGCCTATAGTTCCCTTTTTCAGTTGGGTCTTTCTCTGATTTGGGGATCAAGGTGACGCTTGCTTTCAGGAATGAATTCAGGAGTATTCTTCCCTTTCAATTTCATTGAAGAGTTTAAACAGTAGTGACAGTAGTTCCTCTCTAAATGCCTTGTAGAATTCAGTGGTGAAGCCATCAGGACCTGGCCTTTTCTTAGTTGGTAAGTTTTTAATTACGTTTTCAATTTCATTGATTGATGTTGGGTCTTTTAGAATTTTGAGCTCATCTTCATTCAACTTGGTAATTCATACACATCTAGGAATCTGTCCATTTCTTCTGTGTTTTCCGTCTTCTTGGTGTATAGGTTCTCAAAGTAGGTATTGATGATCCTCTTGATTTCTGGTGAGTCCATTGAATGTTCACCCTTTTCATTCCTTATTGCATGCATTTTAGCCTTTTCTTTCCTTTTTTTTTTTTTTTCCTTTGGTACTGGGGATTGAACTCGGGACCTTGCACTTGTGAGGCAGGAGCCAAACCACTGAGCTAAATCCCTGGCCCTAAGGGTTTATCAATTTTGTTTATTCTTTTGAAGAACCAACTCTTGGCTTCATTGTTTTTTTGTGTGGTTCTCTTAGTCTCCATTGCATTGATTTCTTCCCTGATCTTTATAATTTCCTCCCTTCTGTGGGCTTTGGGTTTGTCCTGCTATTCTTTTTCCAGACGCTTGAGGTTCAGCATCAGGTTGTGTAATTGAGCTCACTCTGTTTTCCTAATGTGAATTTTCACTGGTATGAATTTCCCTCATAAGACTGCTTTCATTGTGCCCCATAGATTCCAATAGGTTGTATTGGCATTGTTATTTAAGTGAAGGAACTGTCTGACTTCTTCTTTAATTTCCTCTGTGGTTCATTGGTTATTCAGAAGTGCGTTGTTCAATTTCCATGTGTTTATGAAATTCTTTCAGTTTCTTTTGCTGTTTATCTCCAATTTCATCACATTATGGTCTGATAATATACAGGAGATAACTTCAATTCCTTTGCACTTACCTAAATATGTTCTATGAGTGAGTATGTGGTCTATTTTAGAGAATGACTCATGTGCAGCTGAAAAGGATGTGTATTCTGATTTTGTGGGGTGGAACACTCTGTAAACATCTGTTAAATTCATTTGTTCAAGAGTTTGATTGAGTTCTACTATTTCATTATTTTTTGTCTAGTTGATCTGTTTGTGACAGTGGGGTATTGAGGTCCCTCACCACTATTGTATTAGTGCTTATTTGATTTTTCATGTCCATTAGTACTTGTTTTATATGGTTGGGTGCACTAGTATTTGCTGCATATACATTAATGATTGTCATCTCTTCCACTTGGATTGTTCCCTTTACAAGGATTTAGTGTCCTTCTTTGTCTGTCTCAATCAGTGTTGGTTTGAAATCCACTTGGTCTGCAAAGAGGATAGCTTCTGCTTTTTTTTGGGTTCCTGTTGCATGGAGTATTGTTTTCCGCCCTTTTACTTTCAGTTTATGAGTTTGTTTTTGAATTAAGTGTTTTTCTTGTATGCAGCATATTGTTGGATCTTGCTTCTTGACCCATTCTTCCATTCTGTTTCTTTTGATTGGCGAGTTGAGATCATTAACTTTGATGGTTATAACTGATATGTATTGATTTATCCTTCTCATGACTTTTTCTTTTTGTTGGATTCTTCCTCTTTGCATTTAATTTTTTTTTTTTTGTGCTTGGTGGATTCATTCTGCTGGGCTTCCTGGGGTTGTGATCCTGGCTGTCTTTTCCTAGGATATTGTTTAAAATTTTTTGGAGTGCTTGTTTGGTATTCATGAAGTTCCTTAGGTGCTCTTTGTCATGAAAGTATCTTATTTCTCCATCAATTTTGAAAGATAGTTTTGCAGGGTACATCAGTCTGGGTTGGTGGTTTTCCTTTAGAGCTTGAAATATGTCACTCCATGCTCTTTTTTTTCCTTATGGGTTTGTGTTGAGAAATCTGCTGTGATTCTGATGGATTTTCCTTTGTTTGTGATTTGTTTCTTTTCTCTAACTGCTTGTAGAATTTTGCTCTTCTTTTGGGTTTCTAGAATCTTAACTATTATAAGCCTATGTGTAGATTTTTTTTATCAAGGCTAGTTGGATTTCTATATGCCTCACTTATCTCTATGTCAAGTTCTTTTCCCTAAATGGGAAGTTTTCTGCCATTATGCCTGTGAACTTTTTTTTATGTTGCCTGCACTCTATTTTGTTTCTTCATTGACTCCTATCAGTTTGATGTTATTCTTCTTTGCATTATCTAGCAGCTGCTGGATTGATTTCTAGCGGTCCCTTACTATTTTAAAGAAATTTTTCTTTTCCTGGTCACTAATTGGAATCATATCTTTTATATATGGAATTCTGTCATTGCATTGGCTCATTCTGCTGTGTAAACTTTCAATGGAGTTTTTAATCACCTGGAAATCTATTTGCATCTGTTTTATGGATTCCATTTGTTTCCTATGTTGGGATTCCATCATGTTCCTCAGCTCCTCTATTTTTTTTTATCTGTGTCTGCTGTAGATTTATTAATCATGTCTTTTACTATGGGCACAATCTCTGCTGGTATCTGAGAAATTATTTCTGATTTCATTTTTTCCAGATCCTCTTTAGTTGCCAGTTCAGGGAGTCCAGGTGGTTGAGTGTCAGATTGTTTCATCTCATTGCCCTTTGGGGTTCCCTTAGGTGATCTGGAAGTCTGGTTTTGAGACTTATTTACACTTCTTCTCATTTCAACTGTTGCAGCCTGCTGTGTCTTTGTTGAGGCAACTTTTTGCTCACCCAGTAGTCTTGAATTGTCAGTGAGCCACCAAGCAGCCTTTACTCTGCTGTTCACCAGTACACCAATTCCTGGGTTCAGAATGGTGGCCTTCTGGATCCCTGAGTTGACCTATTGTCTGGGTGGGCTTTTGGCTGGGGCCTCTGCACACTGGGGTTGGTATCTAGGTATGCCTCTCGGTGGGGCCTCTATGTAGCTGTTGTCTGAGAGGGCCTTTGGTTGGAGGCTGTGCACACCAGTTCAGTTACTGTTATCTGCACAGGCTTTGGCTATAGTCACCATGCACTTATCAATGGTATTGGGCAAACTTCTGGGTATTGCTTGTGTGCCTGTACAGCTTTTCTCCAGGGCGGTTCCTGGCTGTGGCTGATGGTATGGTGGGCCTCTGGCAGAAGCCTGCACACCTATGCAGCTCCTCTCTGGGTGAGCCCTGGCCTGTGCAGCTCCACAGGAGCCTCTGCGTTCGGAGCAGACCCCCAACTGGGATCTTCCTGCTGCCACACCAGTCTGGGCCACACAGCTGCTCCCTGGGATCTGCATGCACTCACTGATGGAATGGCAGTCCTCTCAGCATATTAATTATTTAGGAGAAGGGAAGTATGGCAAGTGAAGCCCAAGCAGATGTGAGCAAAGGTGAGGGGTGTCACATTTTCACATAAGGCCTGGCCAATTATGGTTTATTCCTTAAAGAGCAAGTGGACAGAAAACACCCATCTTATTTATGAAGATGATAGTGCTGCTCCACCCTCATTTGCACAGTACAGGATGAGTGGGCAGGGGTGTCAGCAGTGGCCAGGGGCAGAGTACTGAAGTGGATGGGCTGATCTGTTCCTCGTAAGGCCTGGGATGGACAACAGGGAAGGGACTGGAAGGAAGTCACAGTAGGGATTCCTGTAGTATTAAATTGCACTCTTGCAGCTCCCAGCAACTCCCCTCAGACACTGAGCAGCCTTGTGCTGATGTCCTCATCCACAGACCCATACTGATCCTGATATTTCCCACTGCATGTCAGTGCAACTCACAAAGTATGTGTAGGAGAGCATCCAGCATTTATGCAACACCTACTGGGTGCCAAGTGCCATGTAAGGCCCCTTACACAATGCCGAAGTCCAGGGCAACCTTGTGCAGGTGGAACTGTTCACTTCACAATGAGAAAGAGAATGCTTACAACAGGCACATAAGCACAGTCTTAGAAGAATCAGCAGCCTCGAGGGCCAGCATTGATTGATGCTATGTGCCAGACATAAGGCTCAGTGTTCTAGATGCATCAGGACATTTAAGCCTTGCAGTAAGCTGGTGAACACACGTCACTACCTATTATTGTTCCCATTTTGTGGTAAGAAGACTGAGGCCTTGAAAGGTCATGCAGATGGGTCAGGCAAATGTCACAGCTGAGACTTCAAGCCAAGGAGGGACTAAGCCCATGCTTTCCAACAAGAATTCATTTTACTCATGAAAGAACAACTTGAATGAATCCTATCCCTGCTGAGAGTGGGCTATGCTGTCAGGGAAGATGGGAAGCTGGAGAAAGGCATGAGAAATGGGTCCCATTGCTTTTCAAAAGAGGGGAAAGTGAAGAATTTCTATTCTCCTCAAAGCTCAAGTTCATTTGAAATAAACAGCAGAGAGTGAGGAACAGCTGTGTGCTGGCCTTGTGAGTGCCCCATATAATGGCTGATGGTGCCACTGGCCCTATCCTCAGTGCCTAGTCTGACATGTCAGGGATGTGTGGTGTTCAAGTGCCTCTCTCGAATCCTTGTGCTCTCAGATCACCATGGTGGTGACCTTCCCTGATGGCCTCACAGCTAGAACATGCCAGGCATACGTTGGGTCCTGGTCCACAGTGGCTTTTGTGTTCTCTCTTCCTGTCCTGAAGTTGCTAATCTAATCTCCATTTATCTAGGAGGATATGGCCATGTCAATAATTTGTCTGTGGTCTCATGGCTGATGAGTAGGCCCTTAGGCTTGTGAGGTAAGTTTCCTTTCCACTTTATGTGGTGGTCCCTCTTGGAAACCATCTTCTGCTTCCTGTTGATCTTGAGACTCTTCTATTAGAACAGGCAGAACCTTCTGAGAGTGTCTGCTGTGGAGACTCAGATGGCAGAGACCTTCTCATTCACTGGTGACATCTCCAGCTCAGTGCTGGACCTGGAGAATGCTCTCAATAAATGCATAACCAGAGAATAAACGTTATCTCATAGCCTTTTATGGGGGAACAATCAGGCATTGTATCCCCTTCATGAGGGGCATTTATCAGGGACAAGCTAGGTGGGGTCTGGCTCTGGTTGGAGAACACAGGCAGAGGAAGATTAGTCCAAGGATGGGCACACCTTGTAATTAACTACAAAACAACCTCAAAATGGCTCATTAGCTCCACTGCAATCTAGAGTCTAGACCACTTCTATGCTGTGGACCCCACACTGTCTCTAGAAGGCTCTCTCTTATTTTCATGGAAACTTTGAGCTGCCTACTCATTAATGACACCTCCTCCAAAAATGTCCTGCCCTCACCCTGCCCTGTGCAGTTCATCCCATTACAATTTCAATTACAAAGCTCATTTTCCCCCATTGGCCTGAGAGAGTCAAATAACTTCTCTGCCTGGGTGCATTTTTTAAGTAGCCATGATGTTAGCTTATTTATTCTCTTCCTTAACACACAAATGGCTTCTAAAAAGAGAAGTTCAATTTTGCAGCTCACTGGCCCATCCTGTGAGCCAGGCACTCTGGTGGCTGCAGCGCGCTGTTTCCTGTCACTGCTATCAGGAGACCGGGGCTGCCGTTTGGTTTCTGGGCCTGGGGATGAATGTGTCATTTTAGAAGCTGCCATCGCTAAAATAATGACCTCTTCACAAGTGCTGTTTTCCATACACCTAAATCTCTGCGTCTCCATGTGATGTGCTAGAAAGTGTTGAACTTAGCTTTGAGCTTTGGTTTTCTTCTTTGTAAAATGAAAGAATCTGGTGGGATAATTCTTTTCCCATTAAATTAGCATCAGAATAATTTTCTACAAGCCAGGGACTCTGCAAGGCATGAAGGGGGTAAAACACAGTCTCTTTCTCAAAGACTATAGACGGAGGACGCACATTAAATATATGAACAGTACAGTGAGACAGGTGCTGTAATGGAGTGCTACGTCATGTGTTTCGAATGTGTATCTAAAGGAACAATTGATTCTGTCTGCCATAGGTGTGTGTGTGGGATGGGCTGAGGCTGGGGAAGGTGATGAGAAACAGGCAAGGCCATAGGACAGTGGTAATGGTGGCACTGGGGCCGGGCACCTTGGAAAAGGCAATGAAATACTAGGAAAGAGGGTGGGATGCAGTTGGCACCTCAACACCTCCAGCTGTGTAACTAAGTGCTGCATCAAGGCAAAGCTGTGTAAATTTGGGGCACTTGAAATGAAGCTTCGATTGGACTTCACAGGAAAAGAGGGATTTTGATTATCGCAATGTATTTTTCTTATAAGAAAAATCCCTTTTCTAAGATCATACAGGGTACTATTCTAGAGGTTGGTAAATTTCTCTTAGGACACATGGCCTTGGGTCTCTGTTGGAACTGCCCAAGGCTGCTATTTTGGCACTAAAATAGGATTGAACTACACATATGTAAATAGATATGGCTGTGTGCCAATGAAACTTTATTTACAAAAACAGGTGGTAGGCTAGATTTTACCTGCAGACTGTGATTTTATGACCCTTGTAAGATGCTAACAGGCAGCTGAGATATAACTTTTGAAATCCAACAGCTCTATTTTGGGTTATGTTGTTTTATGGCACCTTTTCTTCAAACTGCATATGGGGCTGGGGATATAGCACATTGCTTATCAAGTGCAAGGCCCTGGATTTAATCCTCATACTGCAAAACAGAACAACCAAGCAAAACAAAGTGCCCCATGCCACGAGTCTTCAAAGGTGTGGCTGGCCTTCAGTGGATCCTGGTGGTCTTTGCATAAGACTTTGACGAAGAGGAAGCTGTTTCAGGCACAGAGTAGGGAAGGCCTGTTCCTCTAGGCCTGATCACTGTCTTATATATAATTAGAAAAGCTGCCTGACTTTCCTTGGCACATTCCCCTTCCACCTGTTGGTCTCCCTCAGTCTAGCTGCCTGCCTGGGGCCCACAGCAGCAAGTCACTTCTCCTGGTGTCTCATTGTCCTGTATGGCACCATTCTCTCCTGTATTGCTGAGTACCTCCCTTAGTCTGAGTCCCTACCTCACCCTGAGCACTGCAGTAAGGATTCTCTGACATATACAGCTTGCATTGCCCATCTCCAGCCTATACTCATGGGTCTGTGGTCTTTTTTCCATGTGGTGGTAGAAAAGGCAGTAAGAACTAGGACCTGATTCTAAGGCCCATCTTGGTCAGTCTATGGTCATGGGGTTCAATAAATCTTTTCTCCTTTCTGAGCCCCTCATTGGAGGAGGTTGCCTTTGGAAGACCCAGGTTCACCTCAGGTCTTGTAGATCATGACTATGACTATGATGTGCAGCTAGTTATGGAAAAAACCTGAATGGATTGTTATCAGTTATTTGTTCTAGGAGTAGATTATTGAAGTGTCAGACATCAACCAGACACCTGTGTTGATGAGATTTTTTGTAGGCTCAGACCCCACTTTATGGCCCAGCTTATGGCCGCTCTGCTCACACATATGGAGAATACTATTAGGTGATCAGTTCATCTAGTTTGGACTCTATTTCAGATGGTGGCTCTGAGAGGAGTCTTTGATGCACTCTTCTGCTGGCCTGAGGAGTCCCCGTTTCTGTCTTTCCTGGACCTCACATGGCAAGTATGAGAGCCAGTTCATTCATGTCTGCTGCAGCATCCAGTAATGAATTGAAAACTGTATGAAAATGTTCATATTCTTCTGGAGAACTTGATAGAGATTCCACAGTAAAAAGCCTACTTTTGACAGGAAAATTATTTATTGGGTAATGATGAACATTTACAACCACTTACTTTGTGCTGGGGCTTGGCTTGATACTCATCTAGTTCTTGAAAGGATATATATAGTTTTTATTTTTCAAATGAGTAGCTATATTAAATCCATAGGCCAAGCTCATTATTTTATACCAATGAAATATATTGATCTTATGTGTCAGGTTCTACATTATTCTAAAGCATGAGGAACTTGTTCAAATTGCAAGAGAAAAAGAGATGGGAGGGGAAGTGAAGGGAGGGGAAAGGGATCTAAAAAAAAAAAGAATTAAAGAAAAATATGGAAATAGAGCTTTTGTAATTGGAGAGAGGGAGAAGGTTTGGAGAGAATTGAAATGTATTATGTACATGTACAAATCTTCCACACTGAATGTGTTCATTATGTACTTGCAAAAATGTACTAATAAAAATACATTTACATGTGATTCTAATGATAAACTAAGCAGTTTATTATTATATCCATTTTATGGATAAGTAAACTGAGCCATAGAGATATCAATCCTTTAGCTAAGGTCCTGTAAGTGGAAGGGCCGGTTTCTGATTCCAAATCCTGTACTCTTATGATGTCATATTTGACTGGAAATGTCCTTGAAATTAGAACAAAAATCTTGATGGTTTAGAGTTTTTGTTAGAGAATCTGAGAAGGAGAAGTCTTTAGGATAATAGGCTGTATGAATAACAGTATATTCAATAACATAATCTAGAAAGAAATTTATGTAGACATGGTAGTTTACATAAAGACTCAAGATTAATGAACCTTTTTAACCTCCAAGTTTGTATTAAAGGAATGATATTTACCCTTGGTTGGGAACTATTGTAGAAATGAAGCCAGTGCCTGAGCAGTTCCCCGGACAAAGAAGAATCTCTGGGGTCTGAATGCCAAACGCCCTACAGCAAGCATAGCTAGGTAGAGAGGATTCTGCATACTGATGTGGACAAGATATATGAGATCTCTTTCAGTCTAACTTGTGACAGAGGCCAATCCTGTGATGCTTTGAGGTGGGGGAGGATTCCATGACCCTTAGACCTTCTTTCTCAAACACAGTCTATCCTGGATGCAACTTTGATAGGACCTAGGTAGCAGAGAATTTCATGTAGCATTTGCTGGTGGAGATTTTATTCTCTTTCATTTCCTGTACATGGATCATTGTGATAGCACCCTTAGCTACTTTTCCAGTCACTCCTTTCTTTTACCCCAAGCACTCTGTGCTCTGTCCATTTTGAGCCAGGAGTAGAGTCCTGTGTGTGTCCTCTTTTTCCTACCTGCATGCCATTGCTCATAGTGACTGCTCTTCCTCTCTGGAGTTTTCCTCTCATTTCTGTGCACCAAGTAAATCCCCAGCATCCTTCAGAATCCAGGCAGAATATCTCCTTCTCCATCAGTCTTTCTCTGCCATTCGTGGCAGGGCAGCCCACTCCGTCCAGTGCACTGCACATCTGTGTGGTGTTCTCCATCAGACTGTGCACCCCTCAAGATCAAAGAGCTCATTGATTCCATTGTTTATTGCTCTAGTGCTGAGCACAGTGTCAGAAAACCAGTATGTGCTTAATTAATATCTGTTGAGTTACTGAGACTTTGTGAATTTTTGGAAGAGCAGGACAAAAGTAAGCAATTTGTTGAATCACAAGTCAGTGGCTAGTCTCCTTAAGTGATGCTTTAAATGGATCTCCTTCATCCACAGGCTGTCTGTCCTCCTGGGTGGGAAGAGGGTGAGTAGGAAACAGGGCTGGGAATGGGACAGACCTGATTTCACATGGTACCCATTTTCCTTTTGAATTTTGTACCATGTTGCATAGATATCTACCCAATCCCAGCCCCAAGTAAAATAAAACAAGATGAAGACCAGTGCATGAAAAGGAGGCTCAGTGTGATCATTAACAGCATGTACCTTTTGAGGCAGACTTATAGTTGATTCCTGTCACTTTGCAGCTGTGTGAACTTGGACAAATTTCTTATCCCATCTAAGCTTTGGCTTCTTTATGTTATTACACATGTCATTACCACATCTATTTAATAAAATTAGTGAGAAAAAAGCCTCCTCTGTGAGGCTGGAGCTGGGCTGGCATTCACAGCTGAGACTTCATGTCCTCCTGCTGATCACAAAAAGTGTCAGAAAGCATCACCACCACACAAGGCCATTCTGCAACCATGATTGAGCAAGACAGGTACAAGATCACTTCATAATCATGTCCAAATGCAGACGAAAGTAGAACATGAGGTAAAGCACAACAGTGACAGGGTACGGTAATGTAAGTGACTGCTGCTTACCAATTACAGTGTTCTTCTCCATCTGTTCTTTCTACTTTCTAGATAAGAATGATCAAGTCAATTAATTATAGAGTTACTTCCTGAAAGCATCTAACTCAGAGCCGAGGGTCCTTTTCTTGGATTCTGCTCCCCATCTTGAACACAACTCAACTTTTTCATTCTCTCTTCCTTTCTTTTCTTCCTTCCTTCCTTCCTTCCTTCCTTCCTTCCTTCCTTCCTTCCTTCTTTCCTTCCTTCCTTCCTTCCCTCTTTCTTTCTTTCTCTCCCTCTCTCTCTTCTTTCCTTTCATCTCTCACTTTTTGCCTTCTGTCCCTCTCCTCCAGTTTCTCTTCCCCTTCCTTTTCCTTCTCCCCCTTCTTCTTCATCTTTTCCTCCTCCTTCTTATTCTATACTGGGGATTAAACCCGGAGTCTTTGTATTGAGCTACAACCTCAGCCCTTGATAATTTTTCATTTTGAGACAAGATTTTGCTCAGCCTCCCAGAGTGCTGGGATTGCAGGTCTGTACTACCATGTCTAGCTCTGTTACAAATTCATCCCACTTACTGAGATGCCCTGCAAATTCTCATGATGCATGTTCTCCCTTCTTGCAGTGAGTCAGTAAATCCAGTCTTGCTCAACTGCAAGCGTGTTTCTGGTAGTTTTGACTGCAAGGTGTTAACAGGTTGTTGTAAAGAGTAAATCAAGGATGTAAAGTACTTAGAATACTGTTGGACATGTGGTAATCATTTCCTATGCTAGATTATCACACCATCATAATTACTGTAATCACCCATTCTTTCTCTCTTCTGCCTCTCAGGTATTAGTAAAGATAGGATTTAGTCATGACTTCTTGAGTCTTATCCTTGGGATCTTTTCATTGCATCAGGAAAATTAATACTTTTTCACAAACAGAAGAAAGTATATTAGCCCAAATTTTCTAAAGAAAGAAAACCAAAAGGAGATAAATGTATGGATATAGATATGTGAAAGGGGATTCATTGTGGGAAGTGACCCATGTTATTGTGGAGGTTAAAAGGCCCACAATAAGCCAAAAGAGTCAGAGTCAGTAATTCTGTCCAAGTTCAAAATTCTGAAACCAAGGAGAGTTAAAGACATAACTCTTAGTCTGATGCTGAAGGCGTAAAAATTTGAAGGGAGAGAAACTGGTGTTATTCCAGAGTGAAACCAGGACTTCAGTGTCTCCTCCAGTCTCTGAGGGCAGGAGAAGACAGAAGTCAAGCACTGAGGAGAGAGAGAGAGAGAGAGAGAGAGAGAGAGAGAGAGAGAGAGAGAGAGAGAGAGAAATAGTTATTATTTCATCACCATTTTGTTCTCTCTGGATCCTCAGTGGATTGGTTGATGCGCACCCACATTGGTGAGGACAGATCTTTACTAAGCTACTAATTCAACTGCTCATCACTTCTTGAACCCCCCCCCCCCCCCCGCTACCTGGGCATTGCTTAGCCCAGTCAAATTAACACATAAAATTATCCATTGGAGAATCTCAGGAAATCCAGGTTGATCAGGTACTGTTAATGTTTAATTTTCATGGATTATTCCAGGCAGACTGGAAGCATATTTTGGGCAAAGAAATGAGAAAGCCATTATTGTATGTGTTCAGGAATAATTAGGAGCTTTTAGCATGTAGAAATGCTGATGCTCTTTAAGTGCTGTGAAAAGGAGAGATGCAAAATATATATGCCTTGTAATTTTAACTACGTAAGGTTATAATGAGAAAAAAGAACAGAAGGAAAGTTCCAAAATATTGATAGTGGTTACTTCTGTGTGGTGGAGTGGCAAGTGATTGTTCTTCTATTTTTCTGTTTGTTTTCTAAATGTCCTAAAATATGAGCACTATAGCTTTTTTGATGGGAAAAAAGATAATGCAAAATGTTTTTTGGGTATAGATGGGGGTATATCTAAGGATCACGGTGACTTGTGGGGCTGGAGACAGTGCACTGAAGCTTCACATCAGGAGCAGAGGTGCTGGCTGATAGGGGCAGTGCTGTGGCTTGGGGGACCCAGTAAATGGGAGAGCAGAGGCTTCCTGTTGCTTCAAAGAGAAAGCAGAGAAGGCACAAAGATGCTGCTGGTTTCTTCTACTTAAAGAGTACAACAATTTTCCCAATGAAACTATTCAAATGGGAGGGAACTGCAGGCCAGTGTGATTTCAGGACTGGGGCCCAGTGCAGTGCTGCCTAGATCTGCTGAAGGATCCTTGGTTGTCAACCTCTGTAATTGTGCATTCAGGGAAGCACAAGGAGCTTGGCTTCATTCAATTGTGGGTCTCAGTACACTTTCTGTTGCTATAACAAAATACTTAAAGCAGTGAATTTATAAAGAAAAAGGTTTCTGGAGGTTCAAGAGCATAGTACTGGCTTCCACTCAGCTCTGGAGAGGACCTTAAGAGAATGGCGTGATGATGTCAGGAGTGTGTACAAGAGCAAAAGTTCACATGGAAAGAGAAGAAACCAGAGAAAGTGAGGAGGGGTGAAAATTTTTTTCATAACAGTTCAGTCTCATGGAAACCAATTGGGGTCTCAAGAGACCTACTATGTTAATCCCTACTGAGGTCAGTGCCCCAATGACCTAACCATCTCCCACTAAACTCCACCTCTTAAAGGTCCCCTCACCTCTCACTTAACTACACTGGGAACCAAGGTCCCAACACATTAAGCCCCAGCGGACAAACTATATCCAAGCCACTGCACTGTGTATGTAGAGTTGGGAGGAGTGAGAGCTGAAGGTGGTGGGGAAATGTGGCAAGAGAAGCTTATGGGTGACTTGCAAGGGAGGCTGGCCTTCAGAGTCTGCCTGTGAAACTCAAGAATGTGGTGCCACATTCTGGTGGTGGACAGGGTATACACAGTGTGATGACAACACATCTTCTCTAGCATTCTATTGACTTGTTTTTCTTTATATGAATGAGAGGGGAAATTCAAATAATTTAATTGCTAAGTAATTTCATATCATTATTTTTATATTAGTCAAACACAGATACATTAGGAACTGAAATGTGAAATCTGCATGAATTATTAAAAGATAAAACCCTAGAGTACAAGGAAAGTTTTTGCCTGCTGCAAGGCAAGCTACTTCAAGGTACATCTTCAAATCCATAGAGATTCACTCTCAGCCAATTTAACCTATTTTTTTCTCACCAGAAACTGAATTTAGGGATCAGGGAATGACA
Organism: Heterocephalus glaber; assembly: GCF_000247695.1. The sequence goes on along the minus strand of NW_004624732.1, from coordinate 22,949,764 downwards.
AACGAAGTGAATAGGAAATGGATCGCCCAGTACTTTTTTAAAGGAGTTGTGGAAAGGAAAGGCTGAGGAAGTAACCTGTGGTAAATATTTAAGAGGAATTAGTGTGCATATCAAATTTCAAAAGAACCACTTTAGAACCAGTGAATGGTCTTTTTAAAATCATTTTAAGGGATGAAAAATGAATCTTCTATATGGGCTACATAGATGGAGGAATAGCAGAGTCCCCACATCATCCAACCTTCATCTCAGCTGGATCACTCAAAAATTTGACGTCAGCATTCATTCATTCTATGAAGACTTATTGAGTCCTTATCATCTATTCTTCCTACTGGGCACTATAATTAAGGAGGGGAAATCTCTACTGGGCACCATGACTATGGAGGAGGACAATTTCCTACACAGATCCTAGGTCTCTAAGAGCTTGGGGCTTACATCCTCCAAATTCTGCAGTTGTGAAGCCAGGAACTGAGCTATGCCTATTATTGTTTGAAAGTGTACTTTAGTCTCTGTGCTATGGAACTTGAGTTCTTGTTCTGCTCAGTTCATCACTGGTTGGCCTTGGGCAAGTCATATGACTTTTGTTGAAGGATCTGTCATTTCATTTTGTGCTGCTGTAACAGAATACTACAGACCAGGTAATTCATAAAGAAAATTAATTTCTCACTGTTACGGTGGCTAGGAAGTCTATTCTCAAGGTGTTGGCAAATGGTTTCTTCTTGGTGTGTCACAACATGGTAGATGGAAAGGAAACTAGGAGAGATGGAATTGTCAGACTCAGCCCCTCTTACAATTGGCATCAACCCATTCATGAGAACTCATGACCTGATGCCTCTCATTAAACCCCACCTCCCAACCTGTTGCATTGGGGATTATGTTTGCAACAAATGCCTTTGGGAGATGCTGCAGCAGGGTCTGCCTACATTTGCACCTTTCCCCCCATCCGTAACATGTGGACACCACTATCTCTCTGAGCCCAGTATTTTTGGCATGGCTGTGGGATTTGCTAATACACATGCAAGGGTTTTATCATCTGCAACATGTTTTCCTGGGTTAAGTGAGTAATATAAATAATAAAAACAATAATCTCTAAGTGTTTTTATTGTAGTCATTATACCATTATAATCAGGTTTTTCTCAGCTGTGAAGCTAATAAAGTCAAGGTGAAGAGGTGTCTTTGACAGAGGAGTCTGAAGAAAACCTGGAGCATAGCTAAACAAGGTAACGACATGGGAGTATTACTTTCAGCCTTCACAAACCAGGCTGGGGGTTGCAGTATCAAATAGGGTGTGCAGCACCTCATGGCAATGTGTGTTGCTGGGTACTGCTTTGTGTTTTGCCCTCATCTCCTGCAGAATGACCCAGAAGGTGGGATTTTTGCTGGTAGTTTGGGGGCACAATCATCTCAAGTCTAAAATAAACTTCAGTTAGCTAGGAGTGCAGGGCTTCCCCTTCCCCCATGAGATGATGTCCTCACTGACCACCCTTCCTCTGAGAAACAAGGGCTGTGGTGCATCTTGAAGAGGAAAGGTGGATGGCATCACCCCTAGGAAGAGTGGACTGAAGATGCTGCTGTCTGTCCTGGGAGTCATCATTCCCCTCTGTTCATCATATCCATCCTGTTTCTTATCTGTACCACTATGGCTTACTCAGTCCTCACAAAAACCCAAGGAGGCAGATATTGCTTTTATCACCTTCTTACAGTTGAGGAAAGGGAGACACAGAAAAGTAAAGTAACTTACCCCAAATCACACAGATCATTAGTGAGAATGAACCTGGAATTTAAATGCAGAGCCTATTCTCAATACCACAGTACTATGGTGTCTCTCAAGGTGCTTTTATTTTAGTCTCTTGTTTTCTGAAGGTTGTTTCTTTTCCCCATACATTTAGTAGTTTTTTTGAGGGGTCCTCACTACTGGTAGGAGACTATCTATCTATCTAATCATTTATCTAGAGTATAAAGAGTGGGCAGACTCATGTCATGTGGTGGAAAATCACAGCTTTGGAGTCAGAGGCCCCTCGATTTATACTCCACTTTCCATATGTGACCTTAAATAAACTAATCTTCATGGACCATAGTTTCTTAATATAGGAAATTAGAATTTGTAACACTTATTTTTATTAATGACAAAACTTAACAAAATTGTGTATATATATATGTTGTATAACATGATATTTTGATCTATATAATATGTATTTTTATTATAGTCATATTGTGGAATTAGAAGTTATTAGTCTTAATATATCTAGTACAGAATAAATGCTTGATAAATGTTAACTCTGTCCTGAGGAGAGTACAGAAAATACATACAACATACTTTCTGGTTTCACTGCTTACATTTGAATATAACTTGCCATGTACTACACCCATAAAAGCATAATGAATAGGATCACCTACTATGTTGACAGGTACTTGAGATGTCCATGCAGCTCCTATGACAGTGAACTTGAAGTAGGAACACAAGGATCCCTTTGAGCTCTGTTGCTTCTGGAGAACACATCTCATATCACTTGTTAGTCAGGCTAGGCTTGGCTATGGTAGGTAACAAACAACTCCCAAATCTCAGTGTTTAAATTCACCGTAATAAACTTATTTTCCTCTCAATCTACTGATGCAGTATATTAGATGGAGCACCCTGATGTCTATGGCCTTTCATGGACCCAGGCTGATGGATTCACATAGCTGTCACATAGCTGCCCATCTGAGGCATATGGGCCTCTTGGTAGGATGCTGGAGGGTCTTGCATGAGGAGTTAAATGGTTCAGGCTGGAAGCAGCATACATCACTTCAGCTCATAGCCTTCAGGCCTGCATGGCCCTGCTTAACTGCAAGGAGCAGAGAAATCTTCCCTTATGCTTACTTGGAAGGAGGAAGGGAAATGGATTTTGGACATCACTCCAAGATCTTCCTCAGGTCTGAACTTATTTCTGTTCAGTTAGCCATTTCTTTCAGCTCAGACCCCATCAGGAAGGGATGCCTTTTTTTCTGAAAGGATTGAAGCTTCACCTTTCTCATTGTGTACAGGCAAGGAATCCTAAATAGGCTCAATGCTCTGGTTAGGGGATTCTCTGGATTCAAAGTGTGAGAATGTCAAGCCCAGGAAACATCCCTGCCCCACCTCCTTATAGGGTAAAACCTGAGCCAGGCTTTTCTGCACTCTTTCAACATGAGAGTATTGCACAGTTGGAAATAAAGGCTTTAGAGATTAGAAAACAAAGAATTCTTGGATTGTCTCATGGGTCCCATGCCATGGATGTAATGTATTTGGACTCTGATGGGTTTGGAGATATGAACAGTGTCATTATTATTGATGCAGGAGAAAGGGATGTTCCAGACACTTGACATTTTCTTTGCTAACTCACTCTAACTGTATCATTCTTGGTAATACAGAAACTTTTGGGGAATGGGCTTTTGTACAAGTGGTGTTCCTTCTATAGGGTCCAAAGCACATGCTCTGATGAAAGGAGGTGGTTGAGATCCTAGAGCTATCAACTCCTTGGCTTTCAGCCTTACTTTCCTCCTCAGTTAAATGGGGATAACGATAACCCTGGTCTTGCAGGGCTGACTTGAGCATCAGATGAAATAACATTTGTGAAGGGGTCCAGGGCTTCACCAATCATGGCTGGTTAAATAACAGGCATGGTTTTGTTTTCTGCGTGTTTTAACCATTGCTTTGATGGAACTTCAGTTTTTCCTTCTGTGCATGTTTGTTACTTGTGATTAGATGCTCAGATTTAGGATACAAAATAATGTTCTTCTCACTCAAATCCTCTTTACTTAGGCTTCTTTCAGGCCAGTGATAACTCAATATCCTGCACTGGTTCTCATCTAGTAGCTTCCCTTTTGTGTCCAAAAGAAACCTAATTATTTTTTCCTGCCCCTGATATCAGATTCCCCCAAGCCAGCTGGCTTCCACTTCCACTATCAGCTAGAGGACTGGACAGCCCTGTTTCTAAGGTGGGAGAAGCTATGCTGGAAATAACAGTCACTGCCCATACAACAAGTCACCCTGGAAGTGGAAAACAAGAAAAGGGGGCAGACATAAGTCTCTATCAGTAAGTTTTTCATTCTGGAGCACATTTCCTAATTTAAAAAACAGATTTCTGTTGGAATGCAGCAGCAAAACAGCACTAGGCCAGCTACCCAGGCCCTGTGAGAGTGAGATAACGGGGTATCTCACTGAAGACCCTTTCCACATGTACACTGCACAATTTTTTCCAGCTATTAGAAAAGTGGTTCCACTCTCAGCATTTCCCATCTCTTACCAACTCTGTGACAGACAACTGCTTGATGCGGTACATTTTCCAGTTTTGGTGGTGCTGGGGTAATTCATGGGCCTCAGAATTAGAAGGTGATGGGCATAGAAAGGACCTTGGCAAGTCATTTGGTCAGATGCTCACTTCTGTCCACAAGCTGTGCCTGGCAGTATGTATATGCCACATTACAATAATGATGCTCATCTTTGCACTGACTGATCTGTTCAAGAGCAACACCTTGAGTAATAATGAAAACAGCTAACATGCAAAAAATATTTACTTATATGTCAGAAACCATGTTAAGTGCTTTACACTAATTTTCTCATTTAAAAGAATACCTCTTGAGGAATTGACATCATTATTGTATCAGATAGATGCAATTTTGGAAGTTTGACTTATTGGAACCAAAGCTCTGGCTGTGACTAGGGCAGAGCCCTGCCTTTGAGGAGTTTGCAGCCAAGTGAACACAGTTCACCAAGCATATGGAGAAATCAGACCGTGTTATGAATGCATGAAGTGGGCAGTTAAGTTATGTTGAGATGTCAAGGTAGGCTTCCTGGAGGGGGTAATATTTGGACTGAAACTTGAATAATTACTCAAGCAAAAGCCCTCCTTCACTCACCTTTCAGGGTGTGTCTTTAGCCAGATCTTTTGTCTTTCCTCAAACATTTGTGCAATGGCAGAAAATTAGATTAAAACATTAGAGGTTATAAAACAAAGGTACTTGACAATATAATCAGCCCAGTCCCAGTGCGTGGATGAACATACTTAGTATTTGACCACTATTAGGAGCAAAGACCAGGAGGAAAGAGTAGGATTTGGGTTGAGCTATAAATAGGTTACATGGTTTGGTGTGGTAGTGGTGGGAAAGAGGGAGGTTAGGAACTATGAGGCCACAGAGAGTCTTGAAAATTCTTACAAGGTTAGTGAAGAGGTTGGACTTTATTCTTAAGGCAGTAGGTGTCCACATACAAGTTTTCATTATCATAGAGATACTGGTTTTACATTACAGAAATATGACTATGGTACAGTAAGGAGAACAGATTGCACTAGTGGAAGCTGAGAGTCAGGGAGACCAGATTAGGAACAATTCTGTTATGTTGGTAGAGGAAAGATGGTGGAAGTCCAGACAAGGGTAGGGGTGGGAGAGATAGTGATAAATGGGTGACTCTTGGAGGAATTGAGGATACACAGCACCCAGAGTCTAGGAAGGACTGACTCAGGGAGGTCAGTGGGCAGGAGAAAATTGTTGTCCAGGTTTCTGGATGGGGTTCTTTCTAGGTAATGGTTGTATCTATTAGGTAAGAAATAATACCTGGAAACTGGTATTTTAAGTAAGCAAACATGATGGGGTATAATCATGAGTACAAGTTTAGTTTTATTTGACTTTTATAACTTTTTTGTGGTGCTGGGGATGGAACCCTTGTTTGAGAAGGGCTTCCTAAGGAATTGGTTCCTTGGGGTTCATTTCACCATGCTCAGCCATCCAGGCACTCAGGAGCCACTGTAGTAGTAGTACAAGGGTGCTGGCTACTGCTTCCCTGGCAGCAACCATTGGTTTTCCTGGAATGCAAATGAAAAACTAGTGAAATCATGGAGGCTTCCAGATTTCAAAGGGAAGCCTTGAGGCCAGGAAAGGTACTTCTGAGAGGGAAGTGTGTGAAGATATGGGAATGAAACCAAATTCATAGTGGAGACCCCAGAAAGTCAAAGGTGCCAGGAATGTGGAATGTCTTCTGAGGAAAGCTACAAGATATGGGTGGAACCACCCCGAGAGAGAGAGAGGGGAGGGGTCTGTGGGTACAACTGGTGAGTGTGGGCCACCCAGGTCCTCTGGAACTCACGTCTCACAGCCATAAGCCCTGGATGCCAGACAGAACTATAGGACTTGATGTTTTCCCTGCTGATATTTGGTCTTGCTTTGATGTAATTTTTTTCTATTTCCCTATTCCTCTTTTTGGACTGTGCATGTTTACCCTGTGTCACTGTATCTTGGTTTTGATTTTTACAAAGCTTTATAGCTAAGAGTTTGCCTTGAGTTTCAGAAGAGACTTTGACTTGAACTTTTGAAAAATGCTAGAACTGTTTAGACTTTGGGGAAAGGATTGTTGTGCTTTAGGTTGTATATGGGATAGTTGTATTATGTTAGGTGGAATCATGAACTTGTTATTGCCTGTATTGGAGACTAAGTATGGTTTAAGGAGATATGTTTGGGTATGACAGCAAGAAGTGGAATGTGCTGGTTAAGGTGGTATGTCAACTTGACTGGCTTTTGGATCCACCACTGGGATTGGTAGAGCAGTCCTGAATATGTCTGCATGAATTATGGTAATTTAGTCTTGAGGTCTATATATGGTCTCTTGGAGCTTCCTTTCTGGTACTGTTCCCTCCTCTGTTTCCTGGCCACCATGAACTGAGCAACTTTGTCCCACCATACCCTTACTCTATGGTGCTTCTGCTTGGGAGCAAGCCAGTCATGTACTGAACCCCTGAAACTATTAATTAAACTTCTCCTCCTTTAAGTTGTCGGTGTTGGGTATTGTGTTAAGCAATAGGAAATGTCACTAAGACACCTGGGATTACCTTCAGGACATGCATGCAACTGCCATGAAGTTGGAACTGTGGCAGGGAGAAGAAATAGGGCTGCTCTTCCTCTTGGCTCTTTGTCCTGAACCATGAGCTAGTAGGACAAGCCTTGTGTCTGTAAAGACAAATATGGCTGCATTTCTCTCTATTTATCATTCTTGGTTCAGCCATGTATTGGTCATGTGATCCTCTGCTAGTAGATGATATGATAGATCTCTCTTTGGAGTTCCTCTGTGAAATGGGAATAATAATAATGCCATCTAGTGAGGGTTGCTAGGAGAACTGAATCAGTGAATGTGTGTGAAGTGCTATGCCCAAGAGAGTTAATTCTGGGGAGGTTGATATGTTTACCTTTACTCTTCCAATGGAGAAAAGTAAATCAAGGTGGGGAGTGAGGGATGAAAGTTCCTTCCACAGCATTTGCCTCGTGAGAAGAGGGGGTAAGAACTGCTTGCTCTATGTATGGATGTTGAGAGATAAGGGAGACAGAGAAAAGCCTTCTCCCTCCCCTAAGTTATAGCATGATATTAATTATTATGTCTAAATAATACATTTATCTGTACCTAGAACAGACTTTTCCATGTACATTTGCTCAGAGGATGTGTGTGGGATGAATGAGATATTAAAAATGTTATTGGATTCTTACAAAACTCCTTCAGGTGTATTGTGGAGATATTTTGTGTCTGTGTCTGTGTGCAACTCATAAATGACCTCAGGGTGGAGAACTAGCCACTGATGGTCTGCTGCTCAGCTGTTACTGGGATGGTTGTGGCTTCTTAATCTTTACAACACCGCCGTTAGGTGGATAACGCTACCCTTAAGATGTTGATGGTGAAATCACATCCCAGAGAGGTTAAGTTACTTGCTTATAGACAGTAAGGGTCATAATTAATATTCAGCTCCATGGCCCAAACAATTAGGGCTGTCTCCCCTGCAGAGTGCTGCCCTGGAGGACAGTCATCACTGACGAGGTTTACAAAGGATTTCGACAATTTTACCCTTGGAATAAGTGTGCCACCTTCTCAGGTGACTTATTTGAGTGGATAAACCCTCATTTTGATACACAGCTTCTAGATGGGGTCTTAAAAAGCCAGGTGAGTTTGGATCTCATTTTACACTTTCACTGCAGTCTGTTATGGATGATGATCTGGAAACATAAAGTAAATGCCTTCCCTGCTTAGAAATCACTGAGCCAGCCAGAGCCAAATGACACCTGACACTCAGCTTCCACAACCCGGGCCAGGCATGCTTTGTGCCAGACCATCCTAGGTGAGATGGTCAGGTCATCTATTGCTCCTTTCCCACAGTTCCAAATTATGGGCGAGTGAAGCACTTGGCTGCAGTGGTAATATTTTCACTCTATTTCTGCTAAAGGTCAAACTGGCAGTGCTGCTCTGACCATTTCTGGAGCCTCTGGTGAGTTATTTATGTTTTCATTAGCGTGTCTATGTACACAGCGCACACACCATTTACACACACAGAGATGAGATCTATGCATTTGAAGGATGTTTATGGCCACAACCTCTCTATTATTTTGCAAGGAAAAAAAACCTCCAGGAAATATGGTATTTTTCTCAGAAAGCCGATACAAAAGTTGATATAAAGATTGGTGATGTGTAAGCTTTGACATTACATAAATATATACAGGCATTATAAAAGTTAACAACCATTTTATTTATAATTATATTGCAGATTGATATTTTTATATCCACATTGTCAACGATAACCTTTCTGTACTCACTTCAGTCTTGGCCCAAAATGTTTATACTAGGTTTTTATGTCTGTGTTTCCTGCTGCAGGATCAGGGCACACCTTGCCTTTCCTTAGTCATGCGAGTATTAGTGTTGCTAACCTGTATCAGGAAAAAAAGTTCTTGTCCCACTGGATTAATAATTCATGTTGTTCTGGTGCATGGCTGGATAACTCTTCATTTCTATGTAAGTACAGACTGCTTTTCCCTTTCTTTACATCCTCTTAATATTTCTGGATTGCTACATTTATCTTGGGAGATGGAAGAGTTATATTTGGTTGAAATTTGAGGCATTGGATTCATAAACTGCCTTATCTGACTCCTCCAGGTTTAAGAGACCATTGTTTCAAAGTGCCCTCCTTGCATATGCATGAGGACGATGGTATGTCTTCATCTTTGGCTTCCTTTTGCTTCAGCCAGCAGTGGAGGGGGGATGCCCTGTCTTCATTCTTTGATCGTCTACAAAGGATTCCCCACTGAACAGGGAACTAGTACTTTTGGCTGGTAGGAAGCCAGGCTGGTGTTTTTTAAAAGTGGAAAGAAAAAACAATGATTTCTATATACCATGAAGATCACTGCTTCCAAACAATTGATTATGAACAGTGCTCTTGTCTCTCCTGCCATAATGTCTGGTATATAGTAGGTCTCAGGAAATACTTGTTAATGGGAAATAAATGAATTAGTGGTTGTTCACTAAACAGTGGGTATAGGAAGCATTTTTATGTCTCTTTGCAGTCACTCCACAGTGACCTTGGAGTAACGTGAAATCTCAGGTACAAGATGAGTTCCAGAAGTTCTTTGTATTTAGTAGTCAGTTTGATTATGAAGCATGCCAGTCTATGCTCAATGATTTTATTTAAATACTTGAACTTTGTCTTGTCTCAGAGGACAAATGCCAACTCCCTGACAACACCAATAGTTGTAAGTCCAGAGACACTAAGGTCCCAAGTGACTCTTATGACAATAGCAAAGGGTTTTAACATTTCTGCTTAGCTTAGGTGAAGAAGTGGCTTGGAGTACTTGAGGACAGGACATAGTCACACTCTAGAGCTATAGCATGGCCGCAAGGCTCGGCATGGCTTTGGTGTTTAATAAGTGTTTGTGTAATGAATAAGTGAGCCTGTAGTTAGTAACAGTTAATACTTTATATGCAAAATTCCACTGAAGAATGAAAAAATGCTAACACTTAAGAACAATAAGATATCTTTGGATTTTCAAATTACCAAAGATTTTATGGTTAGTGTGTGGGTAGATTAATATTTTTTGTGAGTGCCTACTGTGTAATAAACTTTAAATTCTGAGTTAATATTTGCATATAGTCCACAAAAAAGTAACTTTTACCAATTTGTGCATGAACTATCAAAGCTCAAAGAAGTTGGGCAATTTGTCTAAGTTCACACAGCAGGTGAACAGTGCAGTTGGATTGAAACCCTGAGCTGGTCTGAAATGAAGGTTCATGCTGGGATGCCCTTTTCTGCTGCTCAGGCTTTAGACCATGTAGCTAGAGATCCAGAGACCCAGTTACCTGGGAGAAAGCAAGAACACTGTTACACATTTAAATTCTGACCAGCTTGGAGAGTTCCTTTAGCAGGACACCTTTGAATTTGAGCCTGAATGCAACTTGTAGAAGGGTTTCCAGCATCAAGTGGAGAGTAGGCACTTCCACTGCTGTTCTCCAGCCTCAGGGGAGACTGCAGGGCTGGGATGGTCTTTGAAAAGTAAAGATCAAAAGCATAGACTCTGACCTTCAGATATTGTTTCAACCAACCTCCAGCATTCCCCTCAATTCTTTGCAGTTTGTGCACTTGTCATCATCTTAAAAGATAATTTAGAAATGACTCTACTTTGGTAAGTTGCTTGCCTATTTGGGACTTGCGTGAGAATGCAAGTAGATGAAATTAGCATGGCAAGCATTTGACAGTTGCCTTATTAATTAGACTGCTTTATTTAGCAGGCACTTTCCTTATCATCCTCCCTCTTGGATATGCAGAGTAGGCAACTACTTATGTGTTGTGAATTGCAAAGTGCTGGGATGGATGCCCTCATGCAAAAATAGCTCTTCCAGTAGCTGTAATCATACCCAGAATCTTTGTGCAGGTAAGCTTTTAGGTGCATTCACCTCAGCTGGATAGAAAGCAACCCTGGAAGTTGTACTTAGAAAAGATGGCAGAATTTTTATTGCTCATACTCCCACTTGGTCCAAGAATCCTTTCTCTAGAATTTTTCAGATCTGGCCATTGAGCTACTGTTTGATGGGTATAGTGGACAAGGACACTCCTTTTCATAATTAACTGGCCTTTCTGGCTAAAATGTTCTTTCTTCTGTGGAGCCCAAATCTATGTCTCTAGACATTCATAGCAACACAAAATGTATCTGAAATAGTGAGGACATACAAAGGTAAGCACACAGATACCTCTGAATCCTTGTGGCACTCTTCTTGGAGGAGGCCTAAGACTCTCCTGTCTAAAAATATCCTTCACATTTCCTTGTCTAGTCTGATAATTTATGTTAATAGTTATCACCACCCTCTTCAGCATCTTTGAAATTTTCCTCTCTTGCGGATCTCTCTTTTAACTTAAATGTTATTTTAACATTTTGTACTTTCTCATTTATCTTTAAAACAAAACTTAAAATCATCATTTGATCTTTATATGATTATTTTTATTCAAAGTTTCCTTGAATATATATTATATATTGCTTCACTTTCTCTTCATTTCTCCTTTCCCCTCTCCTTCCTTCCTTCTCTCCTTTTATATATATCCATATTCATATTCATTTATATATCCATGTACTTCTTCATTCTTCTAGTCAAAAGGTATTTTCTAAGTGTTCAATAAACCCCAAAGAAAATGAACTCTTGTTCTGTGCTTAGGGTCACATGGAAGTTGATGACAAAGCTACATGTCTTCCAAAAACAAAAGCCCACTTGCCTTCCTCCATCACTACTTTGCCTTCCCAGCGTCAAAAAAGACATCTCATTGGCAGAATCTTAATGGGGACCAGAAGTGAAGAAAATTTGGGAAATGCAGTCTGAGACATCCAGCCCTTGCACTACAGGCATGGGAGGGCAGGGATGTACAAAAGGTCAGGGTTGGTGTTGAGGACCACCACCACCACCATCCAGCACAGACCGAACTTTTGCCTTCTGAGCATCCACAAACAATCCTATACTTATATTTAAACTTCTCAAGAACAGTTACAACCCAAATATGTTTCTAAGAATAGTACAGCTATCTCTTCTGTAACAAAGATGCTCTCAGTTTCTCCAAGAAGTGGGAGAAACAAAGTCATTATAGTCATAGTACCTAACTCTGAGTAATGTTATGATCCTCTGTACTGGCAACAATTCTCCTTTCATATCTTATCACTTGGAGACAAAATTAAAACATTAGACATCACCAACAATATGGTATAGAATCATAAAGGAGGAGCCTGGAAAAATCGATTAATATATACAAATATAAAAGTAACAATCAGCGGGTATACACAGCTAATGAAACTCTAGTTTATGCAATTTGTTGAGGCTATGCTCTCGATTTGTAATTTATTTTTATTTCCATTACTCATTTCAAATTCTCTTTGCTCTTAACCAATACTTTGGCTCTTCAAAGTACTTTACTTGATGAGACTTGAATCTTTTATTTTTAAGAGTCTGTAACTGAATATATTGGATTGTCATTACACAATAACTTTTGCCATTTGACATGGAATCATTAGACCGTTACCCTGGGGAATACTGTGGATTCTTGACATATTGATCCTTATTTCTTAACAGCAACTCTATTTCTCCTTTATTATTAGGAAATATCATTAAAGTTGATACATTAACCATCTTCTTTGCTTTTTGGTTAACTGGATGGTCAGATAGCCATCTCAACTTACAGTTTAGTGGAATAATTGTTCTGTCCCTGAAGGACAGTATTCTTGCCTGAGGAACAAAGACAAGCAGGTCTCAATGTTTTGGAGACAGAAAGAAAACTTTTGGAAGTTGGTTATAAGAGCAGCAGTGAAGGTGGGTACACTTGCTTTCATTGCTTCTATCTCCCACCTTTATATTTTGGTGGCAAAGAAACAGAGGCCTTCTACTGATCGCTAAATTACAGCATATGCTGCAGTGTTAATGATTACTTCCTGATTCTGTATAGTGGTGTCTCTGAGCCGGTGAGTTTATATTAGGCCACTGAAATATCTAGAAGGTCAGTGATTTGTGTATGATGGGGAAACTTGTAAAAGGAGTGAATACCAAGGGCACATCCTTGTCTTACTCATTCTCTTTAAATGAATTTCTTTGTGAAGCAATGTTGTGTAGAAATAATACTATGGAAGTAAAGGTGTTCAGTAGGTTCAAGAGTGATGGTCCATTGGAAGCGTGGGGGGCAGAAAAGCTAAGTCCAAGTCCAAAGTTAGTATTATCTAGTAAAAACAATTTGCTGACCCATCATTAGAAAGACCCAAGTATAATAACACTGCCACTGACTAACTGCCTGGCCCCTGATGTTATAATGATAATTATGGATGTGGTTTCCATTTTTCAGTTCGGCAGGTGGAGTGTTTGGCAATAGTGACAACCAGAAGATATCCGTATTGTTGAATTGATGTCTTAAGCATACCACACAGGAGTTCACTGAGCAAGTACTGGGATAGTTGGGGAAAGAAGTGGACTTGTCTAGTGGTCTATCCTTCATCTGATTGTTGAGACTATAATCAAGAAGCACAGTAGGCACCCTTTAGTAAAGAGTTATAGGCATCTCCACACTCGGTGTTCTTTCTGACAGGTCCATCTCCTGGCTTCTTCTTCATAACTCCTTGTTAACATTTCTCTGAACCACCTCCTTTCTCTCAAGCTTTCACTCATGTAGCAAAGCCATTGGTTACTGCTCAGAAATCAGTGGAGATCTATATCTCTAATCACCTCTCCTTTGGACAAAGTTTGTAGTATTATAACTCAAGTTGACTTCACAGCTGAAGTGGACTCCACAGCCTGACTCCCTTTTTTTGGTAGAAGTTAGAGTACTGACTGGGAAAGAGCAGGACTGAGAAACAGAATAAGGATGTTTGTATGGATTCTGATGAGACTAACAGTTCGAGCATTTGTGCTGAGCTATCTTTGTCAGCAGAAGAGGCCAATCTTCTCTTGCATAGAGACACTCCAAAATCCTTGTCAGGGGATGTGGCAAGTTCCATGCCCACAACTCTTCATTCCTTCAGGCTCATAACCTTTGGCAGAATTCAGCAGATACTATAAAGACAGGCATGAGGAATAGCTGTTGATAATCTCTGCTGGTCATCACCAGAGAAGCAACTTTTGGGTGAGGTTCTAGTAGCTGCTGTAGTGTCTTGTATTTGCTTCCTGCTGGTGGAAGATCACAATGGCTTCTGCTTCTTTTCCTTTCCAAGTCCTTCCATGGGCACTACTTAGTGCAAGGTGCAAGAAAGGGAACCAGGCTAGTGAGAGAGTCTGGGAGATATGATTCTTGGTCCCTTGCCCATGTGCCACAGGAAAGCGCTTGGGTGGTAGAGACAGTGACAAGTACCAGCAGCCACTATTTAGTATGAGGACCTGGCAGCTGGAGCACTTGTAGGTGGGGGAAGGGCAGAAGGGAAGGTAGCGGCAGAAGGGAAGGTAGCGGCAGAAGGAAAAATGAAAGTTTCTGTGAACTAGCTATTTGGGAGTTTAGACATATGATAAAGAAAATATCTTGAATTGGGCAAAATCTTATTATCACCAGAAATAGTATCATAATTGTTCTTGCTTGAAAAGGTAGTTTCCAAGGACAGAAAAATGATATTATTGATCTCTAGTAGATGGCTTATGTCCTGGTGAAAACTGGTTTCTAAAAATTAATACATTTCCAAAGGTTCCTTGAAAGTTGTTAAAAATTGAGCTCTCATGTACAAAGAAACAATTCTCTATGGGATCTTCTAGAGTTGTTTTTGTTTATAGAAATGGTGAAATCTTTCTCTTGCTGATGTGTTTTCTCCTGGTCATGAGAAGTACTCTAACAGAAGCCAGAAGAGGGATAGAACAAGGAGTGAGTGAGACACATGTGTTCCTTGAGAGGTTTTGACAAAGTATCCAGATGGGGGCATCTGTTATTAACAGTGTGAGCTCAGTTTCACTCTTATTTCTTTTGGCCCATGCTGAGAAATGAGCTCAAAAGTCCCCTTTGTATGATTGCTGAAATGTGTGCTCTCTGGAAAAGAATAGGGGTTTAACATTTGAAAAAATGTGTATTCTCGGCATCAGTGCCCTGAATGTCTGAATTGTGAATAATGCATACATGAGTACTCCTGATTAATATTTTAACCATCAATATTGCACCAACAGGGAGAGTGTTTATGGATTCTACAATAACAGGGGATGAAGATCTGATCCAACTATCAGAAGCAAACTCTACTATCTCTGCAAGGTTCCCAGGCACCCCAGGAAGACGTGGATCTACCTTCAGATACAGAAACCAAAGACTCCATAATGAAGTAGAAAATAGTGGACCAGTGTTGACAGCCTTTTAAGAAAACTAGGATATGCTTAATGGGGAAGCTTTTCACTAAAGAAGGGGATCCCACATGGGGCTGAACCCTACACTTGCAGAGTTGGAGAGAGTTGGAGTGTAGACACTGGGGAGTCACATCGGCAGGGGGAAGAGGCACTGAAGGTTGGAGTAGGGTGGAAAGTGACAGGAGCAAAGAATGGCATGACCTGGAACCACAGGAGCACAACGAAGTGCAGTTCAGGCAGTGGGCCAGGGTGAGGGGTTCCCATCTACATCACGGGAAGTGCTTAGGTCCTGGGCTTGCTTTCCCAAGTTGTGTCTGTGGAGGTGGCACTACCAAATTACAGCAATGGTGTGAGGTTTGTTAACCCCTAGAACTTGGTTGTGCCAGGAACTGCACCCCTAGGTGGCTCTGGGAGGCACTGATGAATAACCTCTGTTTGTAGGCTCCTCTTCTCCGTAGTGACCCTTCCATGAGTTTTGTCCTCTGAAGGCAATGTGTGTGGGCTGGATGTGTGAGCAGATGTCTGTGTTCCAGGCCCACAAGGAATGCTTCTGCAAATACCTCATTGTAGGTTGATCCAGGGGGTTTGCATAATTTTACTCCTTTTGGAGTCAATTGTCAAGGAAGGAAATGCATAAGCCAACCTGCTGCACTGCTTCAGCTGCAAATAATAGAAACTCCACTGAAGTTGGCTTCAGTAGGTTATCAAAAGTGATTTTTATTGCTGCATATCATTGAAAAAGTACAAAGGGAGCTCTGATTTTAAAACCCAGAAGACAGTGATTCAAGTGTTGTTAAAAGACACACGAGGACACAAATCCCATTTCTCATTCATCTCTCACGTTCTCTGACTTGGTATCTCCTCTGTGAAAATATGCCCCCTTTGGTTCCAGGTTTACAATTTCACAAGCCAAGGTCCAGAAATAAAGTAAGTTCCCTTTTCCTGATCATTTTGCTCTAACTCATGAGACTGTCTTAGGATCAAGGTAGAATCCATGAGCATTCATGGTCTAATCCCTCCGTCCGGGGGGATTTGATGTCCTAGCTGGCTGGGCCTGGCTAGTGTGTCAACTCCCAGAAACAAGGGTAGCATTATTGCATACAAGTCACTTAAGCTGGAAGTGTGGAGGGTGGGTGGTTCCCAAAGGAAATTAGAGTCTGTAACCAAGAGAAAGGGCTAGAAAAAATAACAAATGCATGTGGGAAGTAATGAGCCATTAGGTGAGGAAGGCTAGCTCATGAAGCCAGTATTGTACTGCTGGCACATCTCCATTAGGAATATCATTTGATTAGAATGACTGTTTAAATAAAGCCTAGTGTTCAAAAGGATTTGAGGCTGAATTTTTGCATTTCAATGGCCAGCAGTAATTGATTAGTGATGTTTATCATGGAAGCAGAAGGGAAGCCTGAAAGTGCCATGTATTTGCCAACCCAGATATACAAGATTCTTTATTTGGCCTTGCAGATCATGAATGCCTTTAAAAAGATAGTTTTCTGTCTTTCCTTTGAGAACAATAACAAGGGCTTGGAAATGCCTTCTTCCTGCTGAATATGAGCAATATATTCAAGCATCTCTTGCTGAGATGAAGGTCCCCGGTATTCTGCTGCAAATTCTTTCTGTGGAAATCAAGGTGACGCCAAGAGCTTGGCAAGTATTATCAAGATCTGGGTACAAACAGCACGTAGCTTCTGGGGAGTGCTTGAATGCCTCTGCTTCTGGCACAATTACATTGTGAATGAGCCAATTGTGTGGAAGATGTAAAATGTTTCTAAGTGGATTTCTCATCTTGACAGAGTCCTCCTTGAACCACCAGGGAGCACGGAGCTCTTTAGCAGTTGAAGGGAACAGGCAAAAGGATCACAAGTTGGGGTGTTCACTGCTCCAGCCTCCTCCCTGCAGAGTGCAGTCTTAAATCTTCTGTAGCCCTGTAGCTCCTGCCACCCGCCACCCCACAAATGCTGGCCTCATTATATTACTCCAGTGCCTGCCCTTCCTTCCTTCCTTCCTTCCTTCCTTCCTTCCTTCCTTCCTTCCTTCCTTCCTTTCTTTCTTTCTTTCTTTCTTTCTTTCTTCCTTCCTTCCTTCCTTCCTTCCTCCCCCCTGCCCCGACATTTCCTACTGGAGATAGTTAACATTCACTTCCTACCACCAGTGCTCAAGCACAAGTCACTTTCCCCTGATGTCTGAGCTTCCAATGGCTTTGGCAGCATGTGGCTCCCAGAATTTGGGCTCAGGGAGATATTCTTGGGGTGTGCTCTCCAGCATCCATTCAGCAACACCCCTGAATATTCGTATTGGGTATGAGGAGCAGAGATAAGCATCACCAGTCCCTGCCCTCAGGACCATTAAGTCCATTGGCAAAGGCATATCTTCTAGTGAGTAAGTCACATTAGGGAACACAGAGTCAAAAGTAGAGTGATCCCAGAACTCTGGGATCCTGAGGCAGGAGAACTGCAAGTTTAAGTCCAGTCTGCACAGCTTAGAAATTTATCAAACCTTGTTTCAAAAAAAAAAAAGAAAAAATGGCCAGGGGATGTAGCTTAGTGCAGAGGTCCAGGGGTCAATCCCCAGTACCAGGAAAAACAAAGAGGTGGGCTATAAGGATGGAATGGATCCAGAGGGGCTGCCCAAATGATGCAGTAACAAGCAGGTTGCTCTTGCTTTCTGATGCTCACAGTCATCCTATTTGAGGTAGGCAGGACTTGACATAGGGACGTTGTCCCTGTTTTATATCAGTGGGCCAAAGTTTAGATTATATATCCATTTGCTCATTCATTTTACTTTTTCTAGTGCCTACGGTGTGTCACGCACATTGCTAAGAGCTGGAATATAAAGACAGAAAGCTGTCCCTCACAATTGACCTTGAGATGTTCACATTTACTTCCTGACCCAGAGGGCCACTTTGTCACTGGATCCAGGGGAGGACACTTCCTCTGCTATGTAAGCTGTCCTCCTGAGACTATGCATTCTGTTTTCTACTGCAGGAGAGGGATTTCCCTAAATGATCTGCTCCTGAAGGCTGTGCAGGGCATTTTGGATACCCTGAATGGAGAAGCAGTCTTGCTTATGTGGACGCAGAGTAAACCTATGGGTGGGAGATTATCCTGGGGACCAAGAAAGTTGACTCCCTAAAGTTTTCTGGGTCCAAATTTTCTGTTGACATATGTTTGACGAATTTTTGCAGAATGGTCTGCAAACACTTCACTTCATAGTTATGCTTACAGAGCCATCTATAGTGTTTACAAATATCTTGAGACAGGAGCTTTTCAGCTCTGCCTAAAGCTCAGCAGTGCTATTCACAGACACTGACCAGGGTGGCTCTGATAGGCACTGAGAAGTCTGGGCTGGTTCTGCCTCTTTCACTCCATGGCTGTACACCATGAAGGCGAGTTTATGCTGTTATTCCAACTTTTGGAGGACATTAGAAATGGTAGCCAAGTTATTTTTTCTGCAATAACCTAATTACAATGGTTGAGCCAATGATTTGTTCATACTTGTTTTTACCACTTTTCTGAAGAGTTGTTGAGGATATTTTTAGGTTGATGAGAACATTCTTCTTTTGCTCTTCAAAGGTTAGGCTTCCCTAGCTGGAGACAGAAAGAGAAGGTAACTTATGAGCTATGAGGTAACTTTTGGAGAATTTTGCCAGTTCTACAAAACAGCACAAAATCACCATCTCATGTCACAGGGAATACCATGTGGGTGGACCCACAGAAGGCTTCCTGGATGGCCAATGTTCTTGTGACCAAGAAATGACTTGTTTGGGGATAGTGGGCCCATGCTGTCCTGGACATGGATGAAGTAGAATGATCCTTCACACTGTCAGTACATAGCCTTGACCTTTCATGCTCTCTTCTCTCCCTTGAGGGCTTGGAGGGACTTTGGGGTGCAGAAGAAAGAGCATAGTGTGGGGGGAGAGTTGAGATAGGGTTGTAGGATCCACTGTTCTATGTCATTTCATGCCTAGTAAATCTACCTTGGGAATCAAAGAAAGCAAAGGACTTCTCTCCCACGCTAAGTGACATCTCCTTCTCCTCCAGAACGCACATTTTAGGAATAATCAGGACTCAGCTGTGCCAAGTCCATTTAGATTTTTAAAAAATTTCTAAGCTTCTCTGATTGACCCAGTGGTGCTTTAGAAAGGGGGTAAGCAGAGATTAGTTAATTTTATCTCCTAGTTTTTAACTAGTGTAAGGGAAAATCCAATTACAGATATGAAATTGCTGCTTTCTCCAATGGTTGAATGTTGTTGAGTCACTGTGCAGCCTTAGGAAGAAGCTGTTTGTTTCCAGCATCCTACGAAGTGAAGGACCATACCCAAGGGTGAGTCAGTGAGAAGCAGAAGGTTAGTGGATGGGTCCTTTTGATATTAGCAGCCTTACACATTCTTCTATTAGGCTTATTCGTGGTGGGTGTTACAAGTATCAACCACACACAAGGGCTCAGGTCTGCTTGTTACTATGGTCTCCTTTACAGATGTAGCTTCTGGTGCTTCTACCCCCTGGGATGAGAATTACCACGTCTGTGTTTTAGAGAAGGTTTCATCCCTGTTCTCTGGCATGGTATAGTTTGGGTTCTGACTTGGACAGGAGCCATAGTTGTGGATATCAGGCATGGGGTTGGTCATCTATTTGTAGCATCTTTGATTTGGGGACCTGCTTCCCACCAAATTTCCCATTCCACAGCTTCTCTGCCTCTTACTGTGCTGCCTCTTAAGTTTATCAGTCCTGACCTGGCTGTGTCCCACCATCCTTGGTGACTGTCCCTATCCCACTGGACACTGATGAGTCTCTGCTACACCAGTCTTGGCTGTGAGGAACTTCAATGACTTCTCTTCTCTCTGACATTTCCAGTCTTGATGAGAGGAGTGCCATGTTGAATTTGACAATTCTTTAAGGGCCTTTGAAAGTTTTCCATCTATTTCTGGAGAAGCGCGAGATGAGATTCATTTTCCTAGGTTTTTCCAAAAATTTGCTTGTAATTCTGCATGTTTAGCCTCATAAGTAAAGGAGAGAGAGGAGGAGAGCAGAAGAGAGGGCCTCTTTTTCCCTTTCTGTCCCCTTTTTTCAGGATCCTCCTGGATTCAAAAGGCAGTGTCCTTCTCTTCCTCCTTCCTGCTTGACAGCAGCTCCCCCTGCATAACCTTCTTCCTCAGGTGACATTTACCTTCCCCCTTTCTGGACCAAAATAACAGAAAACTTATAAGAGTTTCAAAATTCAGATATATCCAGGATATCCCAAATACTAGAGGAAACTTCAAAAATTATTCTTGTTATGAAAGTTCAAGATCAAAAAAGTGCAAACATCTCCACCTTTCTTCCCTTTTCTTCTGGGAATTAAACAGGGGAAGCCAAGGGAAAGGGTACAATCCTTCAAGGTCACAGCCAATGGACCTGGAAACCCATATACCACTAAAGATATGGAGATCTCACCAGCCTAGAAACACAATTACAGGGGTTCAGCATAAAAATAATTTTATTTGACAACTATGGAAGAGCTGAACCTTTGGCCTCCTGATCTCTGCCTCCTTTTCCCTCTCTGTATCCTGGGTTTTTGTGTCTCTCACAGTCTTTTGTAGATCTAGGCTACCTTGGACTGGACACAGAATCAATGGGAGATGGCATGAGAAATCAGTCAAGATGCCATGGAAGCATGCCCCACCCCAGTTCCCTCCCGGCAGGTAAGAACATTTCACCAAGCTCTGAGCTCATCCCTGACATTGGAACGTTTTCCCTGGGGACTGTTAGTTAGCACCTAGTCAGAAACTCTTTCCTCAGACTTATGCAAAAATGCCACCTATCTCTGGTGACCTGCTCTGTAGGCTTAAAATTTCTGTGTGCAGATGAAACCCCTTCTGGGGCCTGAGCTAGTCTGATGTAATAGGAAAGAGGACAGGAAGGACACCTGGGTTCTCACCTACTTCCTGAGGATGCTAAGGGAAGTGTGGACTTTGCTGAGTGTCCTCCAGCAAAGGCTTTCCGGGTAGCAAGGCATCCTGAGTCCAATTCCAGTGGGAGGAGGAGCTGGAGGCAAAGGCCAAGGGCAGAATCCTTTTGGCTGTGAGGACTGCTCCCTGGCAAACTGAATTGACTGAGGTTTTCTGTTTTTTAACCATTTGCTTTATGTCATTTTAACGAAAGCTCTACTTTTTTTCTAAGCTTTGCTTTTTCATCTGGCAATTTGTCTTGTGGTTCCTTCCTTATTATTTCCTCCACTTGCTATTTAGCGCTGGCTTTCCAACAGGTGCGCCTGGAGCCCACAGTCATCCATCAGAGTGATTTCTTCTGAATCTGTCTCCCACAGGAGCTCCCTGGATGTCAGCCTTTTGTCATGATATGACAAGATGACTTCAAGAGCCAAATTCCCATTGTTAATCCGCGTGGAGGAGATAGAACTGTGTGATGGATTCCCTTTTCCTCTCTCTGAAGCCATTGCACTCCCGATTTGATACCATCTGATTCTACACACGCCGCAAGGTGTGAAAAGATTACAATGCCTCTTTCTTTGGAAAGTTAAACAAGCACCTTCCAATTTTTGATGCTGCTTTTTTTCTATAAAAATTACCTGGAGCACGGTTGATTTCTTCTCTCAAGGCAGCTCTAAAAAGAAAGAGGAGATAAAATGGTGTTATTGAGTGCCACCCTCATGCCTGGCCTTATATCAGCTACAGAGGAAACAGGCAACCTTGCCTTTGGAACTCACTGCATAAAAAAGATCAGATAGCTCCAGAGAACCTTGGAGAAGGCTCTGCAGTGACCTGTGGTACTTTCTGTACTTGAATACTTTCTAAGTTGTTTCTTTCTATTTATTTAAAGGCCTCTAAAATTTCTTTGCTTTCTTTCCCAATCATTCTAGGAAGTGAAGGTTCATCAGTGCTAATAAAATATTGGTTTTGATAACAATGAAATGAACTATAATTAAACATACCATTTGCCGGCACTGAGCATGCATTAGGCATGCTACATGCACTATTATGTTTAATACTTGCCATGGTTCTGCAAGACAGAAATTATTATCTCCAGAATACAGATAGGGAAAACAAGGCTCAGAGCAATTAAGCTACTTTTCTAAGAATACTGATCCAGCAATAAATAGCAGAGTGAGAATCCAAAACTAGGGCCTTTTAACTTCAAACCTGTCCTTTTTCTAGAACTTTCATTCAGGTTGCAGGTCCTTTCTGTTTCTTCGGTCTCCCTTATTAGTGCTGATACAACTTCTTTGATTTTCATTAAAAGCCTTAGTAAAAGTGGGTTGGGGTTTGGGGCAGCAACACCCTGGAATCCATGGAGCAGCACTAGAAGATCTCAAGTCTGCCTGCACATCAGAAAAACTTGATAAGTGTGGGGAGTATACATACACATCACATTCTTTATTGCCTCATTTTATCTCAGAAAGGAGTATTTGATATCATTTTCACTGTGAAAGGTTCAAATAATATAAAAGTAAGTGAAAGTGTATAGAAAAGAAATCACCCAAAGTCTTTACAATTATTTTTCTTTTTTCTGGTGCTGTGGATGGAACCCAAGATTTTGAGTGTGCTAGGTGAGTGCTCTACCACTGAACCACCCCTCCAGAACCTTGGATAGGTTTTGAAAAATGTACACATGCCCATGCCCCACCTTGGAGATTCTGGTTGGGGGATCTGTGATGAGGCCTGGGGGGCAGTTCTGTATTTTATGCTAGCTCGACAGGTGCTTCTGATTCCTAGCCTCAGCTGAAGAACCATGAGCTCCTCCTGTAGCAACTGGCTACTGCCCTATAGTGCATGTTCAGATGAGTCATGCTCCCTTTCTCATCCCTTTTAGCTCTCTTTCTGAGTGGGAAATGGGGCTGTCAGTGGTATAAGAATAGGAGTATCTGAATGGAAGATGGGAGTGTAGAAGGGCCCAAGTGTTTCTCACATCCATTCCATCTCTTAAGATGCATGGAATTTGCATGGCGAATATTGATCATGTATCAATTTCTCAGACAACTGCATTGTCTTCTTTCTGAAATAGTGTGATACCTCAGAAAGAATGTTTCTGGATGCATCAGACATACTCAGCTAAGAATTGGGCTCTTTCCCTTACACAAACATATAGGAATCCCAAGGAAACCCATGGTCTTAACCTCAGACTTCCATGTTTGCTTCTAGCCCTTTCACTGATCTCTGGGCAAGTTACTTAATCTCTCTTGGCATCAGATTCCTCATTTGTGGATGGGAATGGGGGACAGTAGAGTCTTTATTATCTAGGGATTATATAAGACTTAAATGAGATAATCCATGGAAAGTCCTGGGTGTGTTGTCTTGGAACACTATGGGCTATTTCTTTTGCATAAGTTATTTACTGCTCTTGGAAGTGAGCCCTTGAAAATTACCTCCAAAAATTCTATCAAATGTTCCTGTCTCATTTCAGGTGTGCAATAAATTCTAGAGCCCCCTCTCTTTCTTATGGTCTGTACCAGACCATAAGTAAGAGTTTTAAGGCCAAGCCAAGGTCCTGTGGTCTAAGCAATGGTCAAGGCCATCACTTGAGATATATAACTTGTGCACAGAGACCTGCCTTCATTTTCCTCTTCAAAGTGATGAAATGCTCAGAGCTTTGCCTGGTCCCAAGGAGGCAGGAGGCCTTTCAAGAATGGTAAACACCAAGAGTAAAACACCACTTTGGTTAAGTAGAGATGTCAATGTCTATGTCTTTAAGAGAAAGACCTGTTCTGCAGCCCTTATGAGATCTGCAGGCAGTTGTAAGTGGTGAAAGTTACAGATGTGATTCATAGACACTCAGTTATTTAATTTGATTGCTGGCCTGGAAAGCTACCTCTGCTGACTGAAGTGTAATAGAGAGAGGTAGAAGAGTGTCTGAGTAAGTCTCTTGGCCTTGTCTGTACGTCTTTTTATGTGCATATAAAACCAAGGTATGAAAGAAAGATTTAAAAATCCTCCAGCAATTTGTGGTTATTGAATAGTCCCCTGCCTTGGAATAGCATTTGAAATGAAACTTTTCAAACTTCTCTCTCTGGTTTCATTCCTTTTCCCCAGCCAGTGACTATTGACAGTGAGGACCTTTCCAGGTCAGCTCATCCATCCGACAGTCTGTCAACAGGCCTGCTGCCCTGAAAAACCCACAGACAGTTGTGTGAATGTCCTCCTTTTCAGAGCTATCCTGAGAAATAGATCATGTGCATGCTCTGTAACCCACACCAGTGTTGAGTGGTTGGTAAGAATGTCTCAAATTAGCACAGCTTCAAAGGAAAAGTAGCCCATAGTCAGCTCTGCGTTGGATGACATGGATTATGCATCTTAGAATAAAGAAAGCATGGAAATCAAATATGTAAGTGTCAGGAACAACCAACTCAACTCAATGCTCTGTGACCTCACTGTTACTCCTGACAATCCTGGGCATTATTTCTATAGAAAGCCACCTTCATTGACAGAAGGGATTTTTTAGTTTGATCAAATACTGCATTATTCTACTCGAGGTTCAAGTCAAGTATGCAATCATGACCTCATTATAGGATTTGGAAAGATGTTTTGCTCTATGCAGAGCTGACCCTTAGTAAGGCAAGTTGGCACTTATCTCTGGGCTGTGACTTGAGATACCCCAAAGTCCCCTTTGGTTAGGACTTTTACAGCCCATGCATTTTGAATTCCCCTTTCTAATTCCTATGGATACATGTTTTTTCTTTTTTGAAAGTTTTCAAATCTGGTGTTGGATAACCTGAGTTCAAGAGGTCTTTGCCAAATAGTTGCAACAGAAGTATTGGCTTGGTGAAACTGAGGACTCCTGGCTGGTGACTGATTCCCTTCAGTTTCTCTCCTCCTCCCTTGGGAGGACTCAGTGCTGAGCCATGACAACTTTCTGTCCATGGTGCTTGACACAGTCTCATTACCCCAGATTAGATTACTCTGTGATGATCCTGCAAGGTCAGTGTCCCTGCTAGGCACTTGAGTGAGCCTTAAGGTAGGTCCTCAGAACCCCTATTTACTGACTCTGAGAGTTAGGGTGTCCTTGGCTGCCAGTAAGAGAAGACAGTGCCCCAAGTTGCATGGGATGGTAAGGACATCAATTGTTGCACAAAGCAAGAACCTTATAGTAGGGCAACTCCATGTCTAACACAATTATAGCCCAGTGTTAACAATAAGAGGAATCTCCTCATTCTGCCATCCTCAGCGTACCACTTTTGCCCTCAGGAGGGCTCCCTCTTGCTCATCACACTTGTGATCTCTCTTTTCTGGCTATTAAATTCACAGTAATGCTCAGAGACCTAAACACCACCTCTTTCAAGGCCTCCTTCTTAAAAGAGTAAAGACTACTATCCCCAGTCCCTGAGGACCTCATGTCTCACTGGCCAGCTGATGAAATGACCATCAATCCTTATGAGCAAGGGGAATGTGACCACCTTGATTGCTGGGTGATTGAGTGGAGGCTGGATTCCCCTTCTCCTAGGGTTTCCAACCTGGAGGGGTTAGAAGGGTGAGTGATATCACTCTCAAGCGTGCATAACTAACCATGTTGTGTTGGATGAGTGGATTTCCCTTTTGGAGAACAGGCTTATGAATACATTGCCCATTCTGCTTGACTGAAAACAATGACCTGGAGTTAACACTCACCACCAAACTCATGAGACAGATAATCTGTGCAGTACCAAATTCACCTCTAAGAAAGCACATGTATCAGGCACCACATGCACATCAACAGCACAGGGGAGGGCTTGGGGGATCTCAAGCTTCCAAATACTTCCAATTTGCCATATACTTAAAATATCCATGGTCATAAGACAAAGCTGAAAGGGCATGGACAGTGCTTAGTGCTGGGGACTTGTCACTTTCACATCTTGTTCCATCTTGGTCAGGATAACTGACCAGAGTCCATTCTCAGCATAGCTATATCTTGTCAGTGACCACTTCATCAATCATTGTAGGTTACTCAAGAAGTAACCTCAACACTGAGGTCCTGGTGCTCAATCTACACATTTCCTGGATTTATCTGGGATGCATTGTATAAATTCCTTAAGTTAGTGTTGTGAGAAAGATTCAACTGAAGATTAAATTACATGAAATATTAAGTATCATAGCAGAGTATCAGAGACAAGATGTGTGCTGAATAAACATTACTGTCCTCCCCCTTTCCTCACTGAAACAGCACAAATGTGGTGCCTTTTACCTTCCTTCTGCCCCCATACCCAGGTTCCTGGGAGAGCCACTGTCCATAGTTTTGTATAGCTTCTCACATAAACTGGATCCATTAATATTCTTCTTCACAATGGTGAGCACCAGCCCCTTTAAAAAATTACTGCTAGGTTGCCAAGCTATGCAAGGGTTTTGGGTATTTTTGAAGGAGCAGTCAGTTGCCATCACTCATCAAAGTCTCCTGGCCCTGGCCAGTTGAGCACAGCCATAGTTCAAGGTGACAGTAAGCCTTGGAGGACAATGACTCTTTCAGAAGTATCTGTGAGTGAAATGGTTTCAGCCTTAAAGAGAACAAACAACTAATGGAAGGATTGTATTTTCCTACCAGCGTGATTTCAAGAAAGTCACTTATTAACCAATTTTAGCTTCATTTTCTTCATCTTGGGAAAGGGGACAATATCACCGGTTGTTTTAGTGTTGGCATCTATAACAAAATACAGTACCTGGACAGATTAAAGAAAGTAGGAATCTGTCTGCTTTAGTTTTGAAGGCTAAAAGTTCAATTCCTGATGAAGGTGCTCTTTCTGACCTTCTCACTGTCCTCACACAGGGGTAGAGTCTCTCTCTTCCTTTTGTTATATGAAAGCTCATGGTTCCTCACCATTATGACTTCATCTAAACTCAATTTCCTCCCAAATGCCCCACCTGAAAATGCAATTATATTTGGGGTTAGGGCTTCAACATATGATTTTTGGGGGATCCAAACAGTCAATATGTAACACTTGTCTTTCCAAGGAAGACTTTGACAATCTTATGAAAGAACAGAGGAGAAAATTTCTTTGTAATATACTAAGTATTATTATTTGGGGTAAAGGGACCTGCTAAAGTCTGAATATTTGTGCCTTCCTCACGTTAATATATTGATGGTATTGTAAGAGAGAGGGCCCAGCTGATGCTGGACAAAAAAGAGGGAAGGCCTTTGGGTGGTGATTCCTTCATGAGCCAGGAGCCTTCATGAATGGGATTAGTGCCCTTATGTGCCAGGGAACTAGCTTGAAGTCTTTCTGCCCTATGAGGACATAGCAAGAAGTCAGCTGTGGACAGCCCAGAAGAGGGTCCTCTCCAGAACCAAGCATACTGGCACAAAGAACATTGGCATGTTACATATGCTGTCTGATTGTAAACCTCACTACAACACAGTGAAGAAATGCTCTTACTTCCATTTCACAGATGAAGAAATAAACTTCATGGTTAGAAAGTGTACCTTGTTAGATATGATGGAAGGCTCCAGATGTTTCCAGTGCTACAGTCCATGTTCTTTCCAGCTTTCCAAACAGCCAAAGTCCCAGGTACTAGGACCAGATGAGCTGAGGAAGGAGAATATTTCTGTTCAGAGATGCAGTTCTACTGTGGTTCTGCTCCTGTCAGCTGTCATGGGTCTCATGACTGAGCATCTGCCTCTTCTGGGCCTCGTGGTCACCTCGTTGTTCATCTGTTTAACTGTTGGCTTGTTGATCCAGATCTTGTAGATCTCCCTTTCAGTCTACTTCTCAGGAATGAGTAATGTAGCTGGCATTCCAGTCATTTCCAGACTTCTCTAATGCCAGTTCTCCTGCAAAGTCTCCATTATCCTAGCCTTTGGTCTGAATGTCTACCACTGGGTACCACTGGCCTGCATTTCAACAAACAAATGAATGTCAACTTTTCTAGAGCTGTTCTGGGCAAAGTGCTGGGGAGGGAACAAGAATATTCCTACCCTCCCAGGCTCCTGGTCTCTAGGGTGCAGTAGATGAGATGATTGATTGTTCGTTCAGTGGCTATGTTCTCCCACCTCCCATAGAAGGAGTATTTTCCCTGCATGGATGTTGGGTATGGTGGTGTTACTGTAGAGTGCGATGGAAATAGCAGTGTCTCAGATCTGAGCTGATTCCTGAGAGGCCCCATGCGTTTTTGCTTATCCTTAGACTCTGTGTCATCACAATGATAGGACTCTGCCCAGGACATGTGCTGGTTACAGGAAGGTGAGAGACATGCGGAGCAAACCCAGACTGGCCACAGCAGAACCTAAGACATGCAAGCGAACTGCAACATTCATCAATTGTTACAATGCTGAGATTTTTTGTTTTGCAACAAAACTTGCCTGGGACTGGGGACCCATAACAATGAAGGAGTATAACAGTAGCCTCATGTACAGGACAAGGCACAGAGGTGTGGTGAATGGTGTCTTTCTCCACAACGCCACAGCTGTATTGGTCTCTGCACAGCTAGCCTCATTGCCTGCGAGCTGGATTCTGTTCCTGTCCCTCCTTCTCTGTCCCTACTTGCTGCAGTTAACTAGGTTATTCTCTGAGACAGAACTGTCTCTTTCAGGTCCCATTGTTTAATTCCCTTCACTCATCCTGCGCTAGTGCCTCCCTAGCAACCTTCAGGCAAGTCAATTACCAAGCTCCACATCCTCTGGAACACTGCAATTATTCAGGAAGGATTACCGAGCAGTGCACATTTTAACCTTTAATGTTATAATTATGTCAAAACTTAAATGACAATCATTTATTCTTTAGATAGCATTCTGAGAGATCTGGAGATCTTTTGTATTTTCTTTTTAAACATGGTTAAATCGTTAATGAGTCCTTTGCTCAATTTTGAGCTAACTGTGTTAGTAAAGTCATCCTAGTAATTACAGGGAGAGCAAGATGTCATAGGGAGGCACTGCCAGGAACTGGAAGGTGGCTGTCA
This sequence comes from Heterocephalus glaber, assembly GCF_000247695.1. The sequence goes on along the minus strand of NW_004624732.1, from coordinate 22,920,827 downwards.
AAGACTTTCAGAAAGGTGGCATCCTGGGAGCCATGGAGATAATATGGTCCCAACTCAACATTTGAACATTGGAAGTCCAGAAAAATAGAGAAATATGCTCAAGGTCACCCATCCCTTTGCCTGGAGCTGAGAACTAAGATTTATGGAGCACCTTCCAGGAGGTTTCTGCTTGACCTTGTGTTTGTGAATGAGCACATTTCAATTCCATAATAAACCTGTATTATTGTTTTTCCTATTATTTTGCAGTTGGTGTAACTCATAAAATGTAAATGCCGACCCCATCCCACCCTCCACAGACAGAAAGAAAGACCCATTCTTTTTCTAGCTGCATGCTTTTGAGCCCTTCAAAGTAATTGTTAAGTTCAGGGCTTCAAATATCAAGAGCATCCAAAGACTGCCATAAAGATTATTCCAATTTATGCCCATGGTCACTGAGTGATCTGCTGGACAGGACAACCCGTAGGTTAGCAGATGTTCACATGAAGTCTGATCACATTTTGGCCAGGAAATGGGTTTTGGTTGGCCCTACAATGTATTAAATTGAAACAAAAGTTACCAGATTTGAAAATTGGCATGTTTCACGTGAAAGTCTTGATTTCCAGCTACTGTTGAAAGAATCTCAGAGTTGGCCACATTAGCTGCATTTTGAGAGAGTGTACCAATGTCCTGGGAACATTGGGGACATGCCCATGTCTATACCTGAATCAGTTTCACCAGTCTTTGTCGTCTGCCTGGCCCCAGGTAGACTTTTGAGTGGGCAATTTCTGTAATGTGTTGTGGTGGAGGTGGGCAATTCCTGAGAGAATTGGTTACTTTCAGGCTTTTGGCTATTTGTTAGGTATTTCCTTTGTTCATTTCTCTTGTCTCCCCATGTTGGAGGCTTATCAGAGGATAAGAGAAGCAAGGCTGTCATTTTGGTGATGCTCCTTCAGTCAGTTTACTCACACCACGAAATAGCCACTATAACAAGGTGGTTTGCATTTTGGACAAAAAGCAATTATTCTGAGAAGAAGAAGCCTTATTCATTCTGCTGGGGGGAACAGATTATTTTCAGAGAAGACTCTACTCACTATAAGAACAGGGCACTAGTAAATAATTAAAACAGCGAAGACAAGAACAGTAAAAATGCATCCCTTAGGAGACAGTGAGTGGCCTCTCACCAGCCTTTGACCCTGGTTATTCTCCCTGTAGACTCCTCCAGCCTCAGATATGGCAGGAAGTGAGTATGGCATAAGGCCCTGCTCCTGTGTGTGTCTTTGTCAGCTACATCTTCATGGAGCAATTTTTAAAAAACTAATATCTTTCTGCTATATTGAGTATATTTTTCCTGAGATGTTACTATAATCCCCACTTTCTTCTAGCATGCCTATGACACTTGCAACACATTCCCAAGAGAATGATTTCCTCTGAAATGTTAAACAAAAACAAAACCAAACTAAAAAGAACAAACAAAAATAAATTAGGTTTCAAAACCTACTGCAGAACTACATTAAAAGGCCTATATAATGATTTTTTTCTCATTTGGGGTTTGGAGTAAGAGAAACTGGGTCTAATCTGAGTTCTGCCACTTCTTTCACATAGAGTTTGCTTGTTTTTTGTCTCACTTTCTCCTTGTTTCTTCCTTCCCTCACTGCCTCACTTCCTCTCTATCTCCCTCCCTTCCTCATACTCTCCTTCTTTTTTCTTTTTTTCCCCTCCTTCCATTAAACTAGTGATTACCTGAATAGTTGAAAAAATAATTTCAAAAAGGATTTGAGTCATTAAGGGTAATGGATTATTACGAACCAGATATTTATGTAAAGATCACTTTCCTGCTTCTTGACTCCATATCAACCTTCTGGAGGCAGTAGAGGGCTCTTGCTATTGCATTCATTATCTAGATAAGGAAACACTTTCAATGCTTATCTTAAGATTCACTGTGTGATTTGGTAAAACACTGGATTGAAGACCTGTATTTTTAACTGTTTGAGTCTGTTTAGTGCTGATGACATTATGAATCCATTAAGGAGAGGCATAGCTTCCAGTCACCCAGTGGTAGGGGAAAGGAGGGGCTGAGGACAAGAACACAGTGCCAGCCTGTTGGGTCTGCCTCTCTGTCCTGCTGCTAGTAGCTAGAGGACTTGAGCAAGCTGGGGACACTCTGGCTTCACTATCAGCATCTGTAACATGCATAGTGTTGTGGTAAAGACCAAGTGGTCAAGATAAGTGGAATCCTTAAAATAGAGCCTAGCACACAGAAAGACCTCAGAAATGGTGTTTGACACAATCACTTATTCCAGTTGCCGTAGTAGCTGCTTGAAATGGTCTTTCAGGAAAGAAAGAATGTTAGGGTTAGAGACTAAGGTGGAAATGTAAAAGTTTTGAAATTATTGTTGAGAATACAAATGATTTTTGCAGACAGCTCTGGCTAGATGAGATTTACTAATTTTGCCTATATATTTGTGCTAGTAGAACTATAAATCATTAAAAAAACCCCTCAAAAATCTGTTTTTATGTTGCAAATAGAAAAAGTGGTCTAAAATTCAGAATCAGATACTTTGCTATGACCCAAAAAGGTAGAGTCTCCTCCCTATAGAATACAATAGAAAATACTATGGTTCACATTGGTTCTTTCTTTGCAGCTCAAAGATGCATGATTTATTTCTTTTGACTTCAGGGTTAAGTACTAGCAACCAACCATCAGTTTGAGGTGGCCAGAAATCTTTAGCTAAGCACTATGGTGAGTATATAGTGTATGTTAGTGTATTGTTGCAAATAATTCACAGTTCATTTTCAATGAACTTTAATTTGGACTTGGGGGGATGCCTTTAAGAAACATCCTCTGGATTCTGAGCTGGGCACAGGTCTGTGACCTAAGTTCATGTCAGACATAATTATCATACCATCACTAAAATAAATGAACAAGTAAGCAAGAAAAAGAAAAGAAAGGAAAACATACAAACTGGTAAAAAAAAACCACCCCAACAAAATCCAGTAGAACTGTGGAGGAAGTTAAGCCCCAGAGTCTTTCATCTTATGTTTTTACATTCATAATAGACAACGAAGCAGATATGACATTTTTCTTTATACAACCCTGCTTCCTCCTTATTAGAGCTGTAGATTAGATTTTGAGTTAACTTTTCATTCCCAATAGTGAAATAGGTGACACAAATCTTTCTGTGTATAGAAAGTAAAACGATCTTAGTGGATCCCTGTGGCAGAGTTATGTGTATGTGCACTCGAGCATGCAGGGGTGTGTGCCATATGTGTGTGCGCGCACAGGGAAACATTTCCTTGCACAAATTAAAAACACTTTTAGCCCTTCTGTCGAAGTCAAACAAATAGTGGACTGTTGCCTCTCAGTACCTCGGCTGCCATGATCATGGACAGACTCTGGAATGTGCTGCCACTCTTAGATAATGAACCATCCCCTTTTAGTCAGAAAAACAGCTGCAATTCTGTAGTTCAATTGTCAAGTCTGGTGTCATAAAGCGCTGAACTTCTTTCAAACCTGTATCTCCTGTCCACCCACAGCTGGACCTGCTGGAGACCGGAAGCTGGGCTAATTCAGTGGCTTCCTGCAGCTCCCCCACCCCTCCTCTGAGGCACTGATGACTTTTCCTGAGGTTCCCTGTGGGGCACTGTGAGCTTTCCTTCAGTCACCATAGGCTTGGCTCCCTCTCAGTTCACGTTCATCCCTCCCTTCATCCTTTCTCCTTCTCATGGGTGTCAGCCCTTCAGCAGCAGCCCTTTTCACTCACCTCTGCCCCACTGACTTTGAAAGCAGCCCCCTCCCAGGGCAGTTTTTCCTCTCCCTCATCTTCTCCAATTCAGGTCCATAGTCTCCAACCTCCAGATTTCTCACAATTGCCTCCATCACAGTCTAGGTCTGGATGGCCACCAGGCTCCACAGAGCACACAGGGCACTTCCATGGTCCTACACACAGGAGGCTTGGTGCTTGCTTTTGTGTTTTGGTGCTGCCATCTTCATATTCTTAATCATTTTTTCTTTGAACTTGTGTTTTAGAAGTGAAGTCCAATGGGACAATGGAGAGTCCACATGTCCACTGATGCCCACATGAGTACAGAATTCATCATGCCCCACGAACCCAACATTCTGATGGATCCACAGGGTGTTGAAAAAGTCTCAGAGCCAATCCAAGGTCAGTGTGGTAAGGAAGCTGTCAACTTTCAGCTTCCAGTGTTTTGGGGAAAACATGCACATATTCAAAGTGAAAGAAAAATTAAAACAATCAATTATAGGGTTGTTTTGTACAGGGTTTGCATAGGGTTTGCACTCTTCTTGTCAGAATGAAGTACATACACATGTATAAGCCATGAAATACACATTGTATCTGAATTGAGTTTAGTGGTCTTAGATTTGTACTTATCTAGCATTGTGTAATGTAAAGAGAAATTATAATATTCATACTAATAATTTAAAATTTTAATATTTTTTTCACTTTTAAATGTGTGTGTGTGTGTCTGTATTGGGATGTGCAGCTGGAACTTGGCTTTTTCTGTGCACTAAAACTTGGCTCTGGAGTTTCTACATCTAGTTTATAATGTACTGTGGAGACACTAATGTGACTTTTTTTTTTTGTGGTGGTGGTAGTACTGGGGATTAAACCAGGGCCTTTGTCATTCTTTTATTTTTTATTTTGAGTCAGGGACTCACTAAGTTACTAAGTTGCCCAGGCTGGGCTTGAACTTGCAACCCTCGGCCTTCCAGAGTGCTGGGGATAGGTTTGTGACACCATGTCCAGCTTACAAATGCAATTGTTTTTCCTTCCACACAACCCTTCTCTGTCCGTATTAGACTTACAGATTTAATTTTAAATTTTCCTCTGAATGTTGTTAACTTTACCCCCAAATGGTGAAATTGGTAGCACAAGAATATTTGGGTTTATTGAAGTGAGATGGACTTAATCAATCCACGTGGCAGCATGTGCACCTGTGAGTGGGCATGCTTGTGTGTATTTGTGTGTACGCCCACATGCACACGGACACAAACAGCCTCTCTCAGCAGTAGAATTGTTTTTAGTTTTTCCTGTGAGAGGAGTTGTGAATGATATTCCAAATGCATCTTGAACATCTAAATACTTAGCTCATCTGCTCTCCTAATGGGCTCTCCAAGCTGAGAAGAACTGATTGCTCCCATTAGTCCTGAATAGAATATCAAATATACTTGCTCTTCAGAGCACTTTGTCCTGGAGTAGGTTTTTGAAAAATCAAAGAAAATTATATTCAGCTTAGGAACCAGTAGGAATGTTTACCAAACACCTAAAGCAGTGCTTTTAAAGTGTGATTCCTGGACCACCTGCACCAGAAACACCTGTGACCTTGCTCATTAAAATGTTTCCTGGGTCCCTCCCCAGACCCACTGAATCAGAATCAGGAGATGAGATGAAAATTTTTAAGGAAGTCATCAGAATATTCTTATGAACATCACATTTGAGATTTGGTGACAAGTGCCCTTTCTCAGTACTTTGGATGAAGAAACCCAGGTTCCTATATGAGATTCTTTGCATTTGGTTCTCCCCAGATGCATAAGAACTTTTGCATTAAGTTTTAGTAGCTCAGAAAACTAAATGAGGGAAATGTACCCTTTAAAAAGAGTTCTTTTCTTCTCTTCTCTATCCTGCCTGGGCTAATGTAGCCCAAAACCAGTTTAATGAAGAGGCAGGAAAGTGTCTGGTAGTTCTGGTAGCTGTGAGTATAAAGGGGAGAATAGAAATTTTACTCTCTGAACATTTCTTTCAGAAATGTTGACCTTAGCAGAGTTCTTAGATGTTCCCTCCATGGGTTAGTTCTTTCATTTGCTCATGTTTTCAGACATTTGGCAGTGTACTCATGTATTAATTGGCCCTATGCTGGCATCTAGAATAGTCAGCAGGAACACAAAGACAAACCACTCAGAGACCTTGTTCTTTGAATAGAGATTCAGATGACCACAAGGTGCAGTGCATTCTAAGGTGCAATATGTTTTGCTTTCAAAGTAGTGGAGAGATGCTCATAGATTTGGTAGGAGAGTTCACAATCAGATTTGTACTTCAGAAAGATGGGGCTAACATCTTTGTGGCTCATAAATGGTGGTGATAAAATGGGGCCAGGAGACCAATTGAGAGATAAGTCCCAAGTTACAGCAGTGGCCCTTGAATAGAGGAAAAATGACAGCTATTGTGAATGCTAATTTCCAGAATTCAGTAATCGATTAGACAGGGGCAAGTTGAAGGGGTCAACTTCTATGATTTGTGATGCAGTGAGTGTCTTCATATGGAAGAAAGGAATTAGGAAGAGCAAGAACTTATTGAGAAGGAGGAAGGATTATCATGGCTGTTCCAGGCTTGAGTTTTGTTGTGGCTGGCACATGTGGGAGAAGGTACCCAGCGGCAGTGGGACACAGAGTTGGCCTGAAGGAAGGCATTCACCTGGAGATATAAACAGAGAACCCTCATGAGTAGCTTGGGGCCCCACAAAGAGCAAGGAGACCAAAGAGCCTGGGGTGGTACCTGGGACAAACATAGCGGGGGAAATGGGAAGGAGGCTTCCAGTGGCTGGCCCAAGATAGTGTCGAGGGAGGATTATTCAGTCATGCTTGTTAATGCATAGTATGGCAGACTTTACTCAGGAACATCTTGACAGGTGTGCGGACCAGGGTAATGGGATACTGCATTGGGGGAGGAAGGTAGACTTCAACTCCAAGCACCACATAGCAGGTGGGGATGAACAGCCAAGGAGCAATAGGGGTGGGTAGATATAAAATGATTAACAGGAAATATCAGCAATCAGAGGGATTCTGGTTCACCTGACCTAACAGAATTCTAGCTTAGATATCTCTTGGGGTATGATGGAAGATGAGGACCCTGACCTGGTATGGAGGGTGGGGGTAGTTCTTGCTAAGCTGACATAGCAGTGCTGTTTGTTAAAATGGGAGTTTACAAGCAAGTGCAAGGAGGGGCCTGGGTGAACCTTCAGCAGGCTAAGTGAAGGTTTGACAAGCAAGGACTCTGCCACGTGGTACTTAGAGACCCTGTAGTGCATTCATCTGTTTGACCACTTCTGTGCCACACGTTGCCAGGTAATTGGGCCTCAATGACTTCTGTTTGCACAGTAGTTACTTTCCTTCCTTTCTGGTCTAAACTAAGACCCAAAGGTAGACATCTTTGGCAATGAGCTTGATGAGCTGAGTAAAAACTAATGTCCTTCTAACATTTGTCACTAGAGGCCATGAGAGGGAAGTGCCAGGGAGAGCTGAGTGCTTCATCCAGGCAGCCACTGGGCAGAGACAAAGAAGCAAGGTCAGAGCCAGAGCACACCATCAAGGTGGCCATGAAACCAGCAGAGCTTTAGTTATCCATCCTAGGCACCGGAAACACTAAGCACATGAGGGGAGGCAGTGGATGTAAGGGGCCCTGGATCTGGGTCAGGTCTCTTTATTATGCTTCCAAATTGTGACTTTGGGAACAAGGTTATGCTGATTTCTTACAGATCAGAGTTCTCCTCTGTAGAATCGGGGTAATGCATAACCCAAGAGTTATTCTGAAGATTAAAACAACCTATCTCTGTGATCATTCATCCCAGGGCCTGGTACAGCAGTAGGAGATCAGCAAACAGCAGTCACCTTCTGCCTGCTTTTCCTCAGCTCAGCCAGAGGTGTGGTGCCTTCCTGTGGAGAGCCTGGAAAGCCTGGGGTGAGCTGATGAAATGGGTAAGTGGAAGAAGGGGTTTCAAGAAGAGGAAGAGCAGGAGTGAAATTGAGGAGCTGTGGAAGTGTGTGGTAAGTTTGAGGAATGATAACTAGGTGAGTTATGTTCTAACAGTGTTATAAAAGATTGTGGGGACACATGATGGGGCCAGATTTTAAGGAACATTAAAAGCTCTGCCAAGATGCCTCACTCTGAATTTTAGGCAACAGGGACTCCGGATGTTTGGGAAAGGGGGTAATAATACTTGGTAAGTGCCTTAGAGTCATCATTCTCTGCCCTCTCCTGATGCCTGTTCTAGAGTTGTAGGCATAGGAAGGGTTAGTATTATACAGATCTGGGGCCCAGAGCAATGCTTGCCATGACGCTCATATCATATAAAGACCACGGTGGCGCTCCAGACCACACTTGAGCTTGAGGCTCCACCCACACCTGCAGCAATGGGACTTGCATGCAGTTTGAGTCCTCATGACAGGTGGATGAGATCAGCTAGATTATCAGGAGACTTTTGTTTGGGGGAAACAAATTAATTTGTATATTTGAATTTCTGTTGTCTTTCAAGGCCAGCTGGATCTGCTGACGTCATTGGCTATCACTTCACTTCAGCCTATTTCCTTGCTCAATGCATAGGCCATTCCAAAGAGCTGTCACACTTCTTGTATTTGCCTTCTCCTTCCAGCATTTCCATGGGAAGGAGAAGTGAAATCTGCAGTGCTGAGCTCCATGTGGTGGATGTGAGCTTGGCTGTCTGCATGCAATATTCAATTTCATCTTCACAGCACAGTTACCTGGTGGGTATATCGTCAGCTCACAGGCGAGGAAACGGACTCAGAGAAGTTGAATAACTCTTTCAAGGGAATGAGCACCAGAGTTTGTAAGTAGCAATGTCAGGATATAAACCAAGCATTTGCTCCTGCCTCTGTGCTCCAGTCTGCATTTCCCCAAAAGATCTTTCTCTGTCCTTGGACCTGGAAAGACCTCAGACCATGAGCCTACAAAACTCTAGCTTGAAGATTCTTGGTACTAACCTTAGACTACTTCATAAAATGTCTTACAGGGCTGTATTTTCAGGAAAGGGTGAGTTCAGGTTGGTTGTATAAACAGATAAGATCCTTAGTGATAGAGTCTATTTATTTATTAAATATACATGAGTTGTGTATCTACTGTTTGCTAGATGCCATCCTAAGCACCAAGAATACAGCAGTGTACAGAATAGACTCTGTTATGCTTTGAATCTGGAATGTCCCCCAAAGGCCATGTGCTGAGGGCTCGGAGCTACTGGGAGGTGGTGGAAGCTTCAGGAGGTGGGGCCTAGTGGTGGAGTTAGGTCCCTGGGGTGTGCCTTTGTCAGGCATATTGGGGCTGTGGTCCCTTCTCCTCTTCATCCCCTCCTCTTTTTCTTCCTCCTCCTCCCCCTTCTTTCTTTCTTTCTTTCTTTCTTTCTTTCTTTCTTTCTTTCTTTCTTTCTTTCTTTCTTTTCTTCTCCTCTCTCTCCCTCTGCCTCTCCCCTGTTCCTCCCAAGATGCAATGAGGTGAGCACCTTTCCTCTGCCACGTGTGACTACCATGATCTTCGGCCTCACTAGAGGGCCCAAACAATGGCAGCAAATGACCATGGACTGAAATCTTGAGTCAAAATATATGTAACCTCCTTCATATCTTCTTTCTTAGCCATTTTGTCACAATGATGGAAAGCTGACTAGCACAGTGTGTTCAGTTACATCTTAGAAGTTATACCGAAGAGGAAGACGGGCAGAGAAATTAACCATGAACCTACTAACTAGCTAACTAGCACCTACAGTTTGCTCAGTGGCAAAATGTCCCATGGAAGCAAATAAAACAAGAAAGAGATGAGAAGCATCTCTGGGAAAAGGGTTTCAAATTTTAAAAGAGATGTTCATTTGACAAAGATAAAATAGCTGTGTGTGCCTGGGGTTGTTTCTCCATCTTCTATTCTGTTCCGTTGATTCTCATGTCTATTTTTGTGCCAGTGCCTTGCTGTTTTAATCACTGTAGCTTTACAATACAACTTCAAGTCTGTGATTTTGATGCCATCTGCTTTGGTTTTGTTACCCAGGATTGCTTTTGCTATTTGGGGTCTCTTCTGATTGCATATAAATTTTAGGAGTTTTTTTCTAGTTGTGTGAGAAATGGCATTGGTATTTTGACTGGAATTGCATTAAATCTGTATATTAGTTTTAGAAGTATAGCCATTTTGATTGTGTTGGTTCTGGCTAACTAGGAACATGAAATGTTTCCATTTTCTGATGTCTTCTACAATTTCCTTTTTCAGTTTGATGTAATTTTCACTGTATTTTGTTGAAAAGAAAGATTTATGATATTATCTGTTTGTTTCTTTTTGTAAGAATGTTGCACTAATACTCATGGAAGAGTGCTTGGCAAATTCTAGGTGCTCAATAAAGCTTTTTGCAAAACGAAAGCAAACACGACAGTGTGGCATAGCGGTTAGAGAGTATGGGATTCAAGGAGTCACAGGCTTAGCTCTACTACTGTTCTAGCTGTGTGACCTGGGTCAGGTGACTTTGTCTCTGTGCCTCAGTTTCCTCATCTGTAAATGGGAATAGCAATAGCCATGATCCAATATACTTTTATTGAGGATGGCATGCAATGACAGATGCGAAGTGCCTACAAGAGGGACTGGTCCACAATTAGGGTTCAATAAACATCAGAAATTATGAACACAAGAGAAGACTTTCTGTATATTTTTTGTAGAAGGAAGGAAAATATTGAGAGAAAAATATTGGAATCTTGGTGAATTATTTAGAAATATGGAAGATCCTTTTGCTATATTTCCATCCAAGCAGTGCATTTTTATCTACCATCATTTTTCTTTCCTCCTACAAAACTGGATTTTGATTTTGGTAATATAAGTCACCCATGTGCCATGGTCCAATCCGGCAGGAGCCATGAGGTGAGTCCTAGCCACCTGCTCCAGTTTCTCTCCATCACACAACAGCTCTGTATTCTTTCCTTTAGATCAAGCTTCATAGCAGCCACACTTAAAGTTTATTGCTAATGTTATTAGTTTCTAATCAGAGTTGACTGCGATTATTACCTAATAGTTATTGCTTTGCACTTCCAACCAGATGTCAGAAATAATGAGCCAACAAAACTACCATTAATTTAGACTGAATGACAATTTTAGACCCTCAACACTGAAGATTCAGAGCCTCATAAAAACCAGTTACAAATAATTTGAGTGATCACAAGTAATAACAAAAATGGTGAGGATATGAATTAATAGGTAAGTACTTCTAATTTACAAATGAAACACAAAGCTTGGAATATCAACATTTGTCCTTTGCTGTCCTAGGATAGATAGACACATCCTTGGGGATCTCAGCCTGCAGGCAGAACAGCTGAGGAAGTCTGTTCTGCATATGAAAGAGATACAAAACTGCCATTGATTTGTTTGTCATTGTCCTGTTTGGCTCTAGTGAGAACATGGGCCAAGTTGATGGGTACCTGGAAGAAGGATACTTCTCCTGGCATCATGGAAGCTCAGCAGACATGTCTCTATTCTGCTACAAGGCTGAGATGGTTTCCAACTGGTCTCTAGCTGACTTCTCTAATACACACCTGCTTTAGTTCAGATCTGGAATATCTACCACTGGCCTCTGTGTTGAAGGTTTGATTGCTAGCCTGTATGCTACTGGGAGGTCATGGTACCTTTAAAAGCTGAGACCTCATGGGAGAAGGTTAGGTCATTGGAAGCATGGCCTCAAAGGAGACATTGGAGCCTCAGTCCTTCCTCTTTCTCTCTGTTTAGGCTTTGGCAATGAGGATAATGGTTTGCTCCATTATGGTCTTGTGTCATGATGTACTGTCTCTCCACAAAAAAAACCACAAGACTAACTGATGATGGAATAAAACCTCCAAAACTGTGAACCAAAATAAACCTTTCCTCTTTTCAGTTTATTATTTCACATGTTTTGTCAAAGTAACTGAAATCAGACCAACACCCATACCATGGTAGGTAATTATTCTCCTTCTAACACATGTCCTCTATTGTCACGTATACCATTCAGAGTGGGATGCTTGTGTTCAATTCCTCTTGTATCCTTCTCGGAGGGTATAAACTTGAACAAGATGCTCATCTTTGTGAATCTCAGCTCCCTCATCTTTTAAAGTATCCATGTTAATAGCATCAATTTCATAGGATTGCCACCAATGGGGTGGGGACAACACATAAAAAGGGTGGCAAAGTGTCTGGTCCACTAACAAATGAGCCAAACCAATGATGAAAAGGATCTCTTTCACCTTCACCTGGTTCATCCATCCCCTAATTTAGGTACCTGTTTATCAAAGGAGAATATTGTGTTAATGACTTTTCCACTGTTGTAACAAAATACCTAAGATAACTTTAAAAGAGGCAAGTTTTATATTGGCTCATAAATTTAGAGGTTTCAGTTACTTAGCTCTGTCACTTTGGGTCTATGGCAGTATGGTACATCATGGTGGGAGTATGTGAAGAAGGAAAGCTGCTCTGAGGGTGAGCTTGATGGGGGAGGAGAGGGGAGAAGAGAAGAGAGCAAGAAGAAAGGAGGGGGATGGGGAGGAGAGAAAGAAGCAAGGAGTTGGGGTTCACTATCTCCATCATGGGGACACCTCCAATAACCTAACTTTCTCCCACCAGGCTCCACCTCTAAAGATCCTACCACCTCTCAATAGTGCTGTGGGCTTTAGCACATAGGTGTTTGGGAAACACTTCCAAACCACAGCAAGGAATAAGAGTTTATTCCTTCTCCCACTTATATGTATAAACCTGGTTGTGTTTTCTTTCACTTTGTTCCACCATTTTAAAAACAAATAAGCATTGCTCCAACACACACTGTGGCTCTTTTGATGCAAAATGTGAGGGTACAGTGGGACAGACTCCATTGGTGCTGCAGAACCCTTAGTGTTTGGTGGTTGCCATAGAGCAGAGTTTCCTGAATGCAGGGAGTGGGGAGAAGTGAAGGGTGGAGAAAGAGATCAGGTAGTTCTGGCCCCTAAGATATCATGCTCCATCTCCCAGCTGATGGAAGATGAGCAGAAATGAAGTGTCCCTTCTCACTTTCTGCAAATCTGGCTCTAAACTCTTCCTGTCCATCCTACAGGGCCTGCCACTCTTCTCTGGTGCAGAAGATGCACCTGAGTGCTTGAAGGCCCTGGGAAGCTGAGCCACTGGCCAGAAGGAACTTGGTCCTGAATAACTAAGGACAGAAGAGGTCACTAAATGGGGGACATGAGCACACATCATCAAGGTGTAAGGCTGTTTGTTACAGCAGTGAGGCTTCCCTGACTGATAAAGACAGATGAGACTTCCTCAGGTCTATGAAAAAATAGAGGGTGCTGCAGGCAAAGTGAGTGAAATGAAGTGGATACCGATGTGTGGGAAGCCCCTGGATATCATCTGGAAACCAAAGGGAATCAGGATTTCAAGATGACATGAGCCACAGCTGGAGAAGGATATGGGTAAGGAAGATAGGGGAGCCTGGGCTGGTGGAAAATGAAGCTGATGTCGGGCTTCCTATCTTGGTTACACAGGAGGAAGTAGGAGCCACAGGAGACTCTTAAACAAGATCTCTAATGAGTATTTTAAAGGGTGACCTGCCACCAAGGTAGAGTTGTAGAGACTGGCATGGGACTCATCTAGGGTGTATGGATAAAGAAGACTTTGGGAACCACCCAGGGGAGACAGCCTGAGGCCTGAACTAGGCAGGGGGAAGGAAAAGCAGGGTGAGATGATAAAGGAACCAGCTAAGAGGAAGAAGTCAGGGACTCAGTTTTTTTCTTAATTACAAAAATGGTCCTGACTTATAATTTTTCATCTTTATGATGGTACAAAAACATATCCTTACAGCCATCTTGTCTTTCACTTTTAGTACAGTCTTCCATAATTTAAGTGAGATAGTCAACACTTCATTATAAAATAGGCTTCGTGTTGAATGAATTTTCCCAGCTGTAAACTAATGTAAGCATTCTCAGCATGCATAAGATAGGCTATGGTAGGCTGTGATGTTCTGCAGGCTAAATATATCATGTGCATTTTTAACTTAGGGTATTTCCAACTTATAATGGATTTATTGCAATGCAACTCCAAGGCAACTTGAGGAGCATCTATACATATTTTGAGTGTACACTATCATGTTTTGATCTACTTCTGCATAGTAGAACAACTGCTACAGTCATGCAAATTAACATATCTGTCACCTTCCATAGATACCTTTTTTGTGGTGAGAACGTCTAAAATTTATTCTCTTAGCAAATTTTCAGTAAACAAAATGTTGTTATTAACTACAATCCTTATGCTGTACTGAGCTCTCTAGATGTACTCATCTTCCATAACTACAAGTCTGTCTCCTTTGACTAACACTGCCCCATTTCCTTCTGAGTGGTTCCTGGTGACCATATTGGTTGTTTTGAACTGGTTTGGGATTGCTCTTCCTTGGAAACCTTGTGGCTCCCTCCTTTTTAAAATATATTTCTGCTCACTGCGGATGCAGTGACACACTGGTTGGTATAGAAGTTGAATTTGGTTCTTGTTTTCTTGGCTCATCTTCCTCATGCAGACTCAAGCCTGGGAAGACACCACGGTGTCCTGTCTTGACCTGCTGTCATCGTGTAGACAGCGGAGATGTTTCCACCTCTGCTTCCCTCAGTGTCTCTGGGATGTTATGGCTTGTAACCTCCTCACACACAGGTGGAATGCGGGGATTAAATAATCCTTTTATATGAGCCTGTTAATGAATTCACCACAAATCTCAAAGAGGGGAAATTATTTTAAATTGATTCAAGTGGAGTTTGAATGTGCTTGACACAGCATTTCTCTTTCTGTGCTCTGGTTAAGACATGGTGTGCTAATTGAGTTGCCTGTTTGGCTGATGATTCTTGCCACTGTAAATGCAGAAATCAATATTAATATTTCCTCACTGTTAATGGTTTCTCTGGAACCAATATTTTTTTCCTTCTTCTCCCTATATGATTTTGTTACTTTTGCATTTCTAATTGTGTCTGAAATTTATGGAGTGTCTCTTTTCCTCTTCTGTAAAGAGCACAGGCATTTTGTGATGCTGCTGCGTTTCTCATTGGCTTTTATAATAGATTCACTTTCATGCCTGGCTCCTGAAGAGCACACTCATTATCTGATAAGAGAAGATTATCTTTGCTGCCCTTTCTAGGATAATGAATCCTTTTCATTTGTTTTTGTGCATAGCTGGGCTGGGGTGGTTGTTTGTCTAGCCAGCCTTGCTGGCCACTGGCAGTGTATCCCAGCTGCCATGTAGCTCACCTCAGACCACAATACCTCTGCACCCTAATGCCTGTTCCTCCCCAACCTGGCCATGGGTGAGCCCATCTGTGCTTCCCAGGATGACAGTCCACAGGCATCCATGGGTCCTGAGGTGCTTGCAGGTTGGAGAGTTTCTTGGCTGAAATTGGGACAAGATAGCTGCTTGTGCCAACAAGGAGTCTCATTTCTCTTGTATTCTGCATTTATTGTTGCTCAGTGATCTTCTTACTCAGCTAGGAATGGCTCCTGAATCATTAGAGTATAAGATCTTGGGTCCTCAGCAAGGTAAGAAGGTCTCTTAGAGTCCTTTCAGTGCTTACTTCTTGGGCCTAGTCTTTGGGCCCCTGTGACGGAAGCCTGGCTCTTGTCATCCTGAGCTGCTGTGATTTCCTGAAGACATTTGTCAATGATGCCTGGAGATGCAGTTTCATAATCAGCATGGCCCTTCCCTCAGCCATGCCTAGGGACCGAGTTCTGAGAAACCTCCTTTCCTTGAAGTGGTGTTGGCTAATCTCTCTCTTCCAGAAGGCAGGCCTGTCCTGCTTCGAAGTATCTGGTCTTAACCACCCTTCTCTGCTTGTCTTGTCCTTGCATGGTGCCGGCCCTAGTCCTCTCTGATAGCTTTCCTGCTTCTCTCATGGGTATCTGTTGTTAGAGAAGAGAGAAGTCTCTGTGGAATGCGAAGATACAGCCCAGGTATGCTGGGCTCAGGTTGCTTCCCTCACCCCTGTAGGTTCTCTGACTTTCTCTGCCCTGCTCTGGGTCTCAGTGGCTGAGCTCTGTGGCTCCTCTTGCTGTCTAGCTCACATGGGTTTGGCCCATGGCAGGCACTGGGACCAGGGATACAGGGTGATATGCTCCTTGACTGTGTTTCCCTGATCAGGGGCCTAAACCTTCCTTCTAGGCACCAAGTATGTAAATATTTTCAGTTTTGTGGTCCAAAAGGCAAAATCAAGGGTATTATTTAGGTGCAGATGTTCCAAAGCTTATTTATGGTTCCACTCTATGATGGTGCAAAAGTGGTATGCATTCTATAGGAACCGTACTCCACATTTAGAAGTTTGATCTTTTCCCAGGCTGATGATATAAGGCCCCATCCTCTCTGGTAATACTGGGCAGCAGCATGGAGCCACAACTCCCAATCAGCTCTGTGGTTACCAGGGGCAACAACCACTAACACCCCACTGGGTGCTGTGTTGCTGAGCAGAGATGCTTGTAAGTCATGTGTATCTGTACATTTTTGTCTTATAACCTTTTTAGTTTATGATTGCTTTATTGAGACCTAACCCCATTATAAATCCAAAAGTATCTGTATTTATATAACGAGTTAGCATGTAGCCATTGAAAAATGTAAAATCATTCTTAGCTCATGAGCCATAAAACATAAACAAAAGAAAACAAGGCAAAATAAAAGAAAAGAACAGCCAGCAGGCCAGATTTGGGATGGAGGCTGCTGACCTGTGATCTACATCCATAATCATAGTTGTCAAATATAACTACACATAGGAAGCACCTGGAGGGTGTTCAAACACATGGAGTTGTTGCCCTCAGTGCTTCTGATTCTGCAGACTGGCAGTCGGACCTGGAATTTGTCCCCTAGAAAGTTCCTGCATGTTGCTGCTGGTGGTCTATGAACCCCATTTTAGAACTGTTCACATTGAGGCAGCATCACTTAGTGCTGACCCGGGGTCTGGGGACTCTGCTCCCTCCCTATATCTTTGTAGGCCTGATGGGCTCTTTTGCCTTCCTCATGCTTCCCAGCTCCCTGCTACTCATCCTTTTCCAGGCTCTCTGCAGTGATACCTTGTATGTGCTTGTGTGTGCTATCTTTGTTAACTGGAACCTTACTGATACTAAACGTGTTATTTTCCAGAAATGTCCACGAGAGTGCACTTGTGTCTTTTTCACTTATTCCTCTTGGAGCAAAGCAACTATCCTTGCACTGATTGCCCAAGTTCCCCTTAAGAGTCTCTTCCATGTGTGGTACTATGGGACCTGGGACCAGTCTACATGATCAGTAGGGTAGAGTTCGGTCCCTGTCAATAAACAGGTAACTGCAGAATCCTCTGAGTGTATGAAGGGTCACCAGACTCCATGGATTATCAACTTGTTTAGCTTGAGAGCTGCCTAGGGCATTAATAAAGCACACTTCTCGGTGTGTTTGGAGGCATGACCTTGAGACTGTATCTGACTCATAGTGCTTCCCAGCTACCATGAAGTGAGCACTTTTGTTTTCACCACATATTTTTACCATGATGTTCCTGCCTTGCAGTCAACTGACCATGGACTGAAATCTCTGAAACTGTGAGCCAAGTAAACTTCTTTAAACTGTACATGTTGGGTATTTTATCCCAGTAACAGGAAAGCTGACCAGTACAAGGTGGATCGGAGCAGGCTGTCCATCAGAGGTGGCTTCTGAGATGACTTGGAAGAAAAAGCAGGCAGGTAGTCATTAGCAGTGGAAAGCTGGTGGCTTCTCTAGCAGCACAGCCTGAGTGGAGATAGATAGTGAGCTGTTCAGCCTTAGGTTGGGGTATGAACAAAGTGTGTTTGTGTGTGCAGGTGGTGGGAGGAACAGGTCTAGTGGTGGCAGGTAAAACTAAGGGCCAGGTCATGGGTCCTGATCATAGCCTGGATAAACATGAGAATTCTGAGAACAATGTGGCACAATTTTGAGGTAGAATGAACACCAATGATGAGTTATATGAACTGGCCAGGGAGAATAGGAGGGAAGGGAAAGAAGAGGCCCTAGGTAGGGCCCTAATGATTGAGTATAAACTGTAGGATAATTCCAAATAGGCCCCTATGTTGGCACATTTGTCTTGGGTGAGTTTGTGAGATGTGAGCACTCCTGCTGGTGGCTTTGCACCTTCCCTTGGGAGGTGACATTCTTGTTCTGTGAGAGACTGATCCCTGAGATGCCCACTGATGGTTTCATTTCACAAATTAAAATTATCCAGGAAGTAACCACTAAAAAGATTTAGAGCATTTCAAGGGAAGGAGACCATTGCAGCTATAAGCTCTTTCCCCTGAAGCCAACATTTTTTCTGAATCATTTACCCAACACCTCAGAGAGCTCCCACCAACAGGACCACCTTTACAGAAAGGTCAGATCTTTTAAAGGTTAATTGTTACCCTTAAGAAAAGTGAGAAACAAACTGCATGGCTGCATATTTAATAAGTGTTTGGTACAGTATTTCCCAGAAGCACAATTCCTGGTGATTTGATTTAAGCAAAGAATGGTCTAGAAATAAAGTACCCTCGGCCACTTCTGACTGGAGAAGACTGAACAGCCATCCATACCTGTGGTTTACAGAGGATTATTATAGTACTGAAATGTCCTCTCCTCCATATGCCACTAAAAAGAGCCAAGCCAGCCAGGAATCTGACCACTGCAAATCCTTGACCTTTGAACTGTGGAGCTGAGTAGGACCTTGGGCTCTCCCCTCCCTGGCCACGTTTTGTTGTTTACTCTGTCTCTCTCTCGCAGTGCTCTCCTTCACTTCTAGTGGTTGACCAGTCATCTCTCTGAGGGTAATTCTTTCCCTCTCTGACACCCTCCTGCTCCCTCTACACGATAACTAAAGTGTTTTTTCCTGGATGCCTTGCAGGTTCCTTGATGCAATTTATCCCAACCAAATTGATGTCTCTCTTTCTTCCCTTGACTCCTGCCCTCCACTGAGCTCTTCCCTCCTCCCTGTGCTTGTCCCTCTCTTGAGCTTGAATTTTCAAGTTATTTGTTTACTACTCATCGTCTCTCTAAGACCCTGTCCACTTGGGTGTCAAGTCCCATTGATTTTTTTCTTACACTTTATCTCAGGACTGTCTCTTTTCATTGTGGAGGGCACCACACTAGTCAGAACTTCTCTCCTAGGTCACATAACTTTCCAGCTGCTTTTATTGGGGCTCATCTATTGCCCACTGACACAAGGCATGTTTTCTTGAAGATACATTGTGATCTTATAAATCTCACGATAAAAATGATTGCTGCTTTCTTATAGTCTATGGAATGTGCTATTGTTTGAATATTTTTGTCCCCTCCAAATCTCATGTTGAAACTTAATCCTTAGGAAGGTGTTCGGGTCATGGAGGTTCCACTCTCATGGACAGATTAATGGCACTGGAATGGGCTTGATGGAGAAAGTTTGCTGTCTCTTACTCTCCTGCCTTTTCATCTTTGTGTGATGATGCGGGATCTAACAGGGACTGAGAGGCTGCTTTTACTAAAAGCACTGACTCTACATTTGGGGCTGCAGAGGCCTCATGGTATAAAACTTAGGCATCTCTGCTTTCATTTTGTACCCATTTCCATTTTGCCTTAAACTTCAGGCCAGAATCCTGCCCACCTCTACAGACAGATAGATCTGTTAATCATTTAAGGATTCATCATATACCCTTGCCTATAATCCTAGCATTCTGGGAGGAGGAAGCAGGAGGATTGAAAGTTCAAACCCAACTCAGGAAAATTAATGATGTTGTAAGAACCTGTTCAAAAATAAAAACATAAAAGGTGGGAGGGGTTGTTGCTGGGGATGTAGCTCAGTGAGAAAGTTCTGGGTTCAGCACTATAAAAAAAAGGTGGGAGCTGGGGATTTAGCTCAGTGGCACCACGTCTGCTTGGCAAGTCCAAGGTCCTGAGTTCGATCCCCGGTACCAAAAAAAAAAAAAATTAATTAAAAAAAATAAAGAGAGAAGATTCATCCAAAGCTAATCATCTTCCCCCCTTCCCTTTAAGGTGGAAGGCACCAAGATTAGAATAATTCAGGTATTTTTTAAGATTCATAGGAACATTATGTCCAATAGATTGTCACCTGCCAGTTTTCATATCCTTAGACACGTGCCTTTGCCAGGCTGTGTTGCTTTGCAGCTATGGACTGAAATATGAGTCAAAATATGCCTTCCCTTCTTTTGTGGGTGTTGGTATTGTGTGTCAGTGTTGAAGAAAGTGACTGAAGCACCTGTAGCCATCTTGGATTCCAGAAACAAATCTGATCTTGTGACAAACACCTTGTGACAAAAATATCCCTAGGCAACAGCAACTTTCTTATAACAGACAAGTCTCCACCTGTGGGATTCTGAGACAATGATCACTAGCCCACAGCTGGACCAAGATTGCTTTACTACCCATGTTTCTTGTCCTCTCCCATTTGTGTTCCTTACCCTATTCAATCACAAAGCTCTTGTTAGCTTCCCAAAGTCAGGGTTGAGGAAGTTTGGTTCCCCTCTCCTTTGTTTTGATTATACTGAAGAAATCCCATTCAGACTTCAACATTACTTCTTCTGTTTCATTTTAGGGCCCAGTGGCCAGACCTGGTTAATTGTAACTCCTTGATGTTAGGTCCCCTCTCTGGTGAGGACTCTGGTAATAGCAAGAAGTTCCTCTTCATGTGTCAGTGCCTTGATTTTGCACTTTCCAGGCTCTAGAACTATGAGAAAATAAATTTCTGTGCTTCATAAATTACTCTGTTTTAGGTATAGATGAAAAGGACTAAGACTGAGTAGGATGTTGCGATAATACCTAAAAAATGGAGAAGTGGCTTTGGAAAGGTAATGGGGAGAGACTGGAAAAGTTTTGAGGTGCAGACTAGAAAAGGTTCTTATACTGCTAGGAATGGGGCATTTAGAGTGATTCCAATGAGGACCCTGAAGAAGAAAAGAGCTGCAACGAAGCCTGAAACTTCTTAAAAAACACTTAAGTCTGTGTCATCAGAATGTTAGCAGACCCATAGGTAGTATAGGCCATTCTCATATGGTCTCAGTTGGAAATCGGGAATAAGATATTAGAAACTGGAGAAAAGGCCATCCCTGTTACAAGGGTAAAGAACTTGACTGAATTATATCCATGCCCCAGGATTTAATGGAAAGCAGAATTCAAGAGTGATAAACTAGGACATCTGGCTAAAGAAACCTCTAAGCAAAATGTTGGGGGGCTGTGTGCCTTTCCTTAGCTGCTTACAGTGAGAGAGAGAGAGAGAGAGAGAGAGAGAGAGAGAGAGAGAGAGAGAGAGAGAGAGAGGATTTAAAGATAGAATTTATAAACCAAAAGGACAGAACATAAAATATTTTGAACATTTACAGCCTTTCCAGGTAAAGAACAGAGTCCATTTATCAGAGAAAACCCTAAATGTGGTGACCAAGTGACCCTTTGGTAAGGAGAGTTGAGTGGGCAGAAGGGAGTCAGGTGCTATTCATCCAGGCTATGAGAGAAGGGCCCTGAAGGGATTGCAGAAAGCTTTGAAGCTGCCCCCTCATTCATAGGTCCTCAGTGCTAGGCCCTGAGATGCAGAACATGGGAGAAGAACCCAGGGTTCTGTGGGATCTCAGGGAAGGCCAACTAGGATCACTTGAGGGCTCTGTTCCCCGCATTCAAGCATGGAGCCCCTGGGCCACCCTGGCTGTGGCAGGGAGGTTCAAGTGTGGCTCTATTCTCTGCTCCAGAATCACCAACCAGAAGCTTTGGCAGCATCAGCATGGCACCAATTCTGCAGGCACAGAGTGCTCAAGCTGTGGAGACAGCTTCTCTTAGCCAGGTTTCAAATGACACTACAGGGACTTGCTGCAGACAGCCCCCACTACAGCAATCCTTAATGGAGCTGAAACAGTCCTGGACCACCAGGGTAGGACAAAAGGGTGGGACACCAATACAAACCTTTGAAGAGTGGCAGATTTCTTTTCTTCCCTTGTGCTTTTTCAACAGACCTGTTACCAGTCCTTGCTAAAACTACAAAAGCAAAGTGTTTGCACAAAATGATGGAACTGCTACCGGAAAATCTAAATAAGGCCTATAGTTTCACTTACTGTTAGGTAACTAAAAATATCACTAACTTTAGAGGTCACATAGCTCGTACATCCTTAATTTCCTACTAGTTTTGCTGTAGAGAACACCTCTGACACATGGGTTATGGTAACATTACCTCAAGTTTCTTTGTAGAAACTGGAAGGCTGCTTCTGCTGAAAACACTAACTCTTCATTTGAACCCACAGATTTCTTATAGATGACTAAACTGGCATAAAAGGCTTGGTGTCTGTGTCTTCATTTCTGTCTGTTCCTTTTGCTGTCTTAATACTTGGATAAGATTCTGCTCAGCTCTGCATGTAGATGTGTTGATTGTTTAAAAATGTTTTGTCCAAGACTGTACTAGAAGGTTAATTTGGCCTATTGCTTCATTGGAGCCATTGTTTTCTTTTTCTTTCTCTCTCCCTTATTTTCTGCCCCCACCTTTGTGCTTTTTTAGCAGCTGCAATAGCCAGAATACTTAATGTCCTTAGCTCTATCCTAAGACCCAGGCCATGCTACATGCCAGAAATTTTTCACAGGATGTTAGTGTCAGTTACAAGAGTAACTCAGCAGTCCTAGGACAAATTGACTGTAACCACCTGGTGGTCAAAAGAAGAAACATTTGTTGGAATTATCCCCTACGCTAAGGTATGTTACCAGGCTTTGTCCAACCCCAGGAAATCACAAAGCTTGTTGCTCTCTTTGTTCTTTGAGCAGCTTGGATTCTCTCAATCAGTGCTAACTCCCTTCAGCTGAAGCTTTCCCCACAAAAGGCTTTCCTATGCATGCGCTTGGCAACACTTGGCTCAGACTCCTTCCTCTCATTCCCAAGTCAGAAAAGCCCATCCTGTATCACAGCCTTGGGGACAGGGGTGCCCTTGAGACCTCAGAACTGCAGAGCCAGCAGCATGCACCACCAGCCTTGGAGAGTGGGAGGCACCTGACTAGAACTTGTGAGGAAAAGCTGTAGGCCTGCCAGGAGCAATGGGTCCCAACCCTAGCCTTGCTGTGCCTGAGAGAGGATATGGGTTCAAAGAAGGTTAGGATCTAACACTGTTTGCTCTGTTGGATTTCAGACTTGGTTAGGATCTGGAATGACTTTAATTCTTTCATTTCCCCCATTCAGAATGAAAATATCTATCCTGCGCCTGTGCTGATATAAAGATAACAACTCTGTTTTTAAGGAAATAAGAAAATAGTTTATGTTGAGCTACCTTTGATTAACTATGGCCTGGGAAACTGGATTAAAGGCACCCCAAATGACATGTTCCACTATGGAAGAGGTTACATGAACTTTTACAACTACACCATGAGGTTGTGAATCAATACATTCATCATATACATTGTTTGGGCAGTGGACAGGCCACAGCAAAGTGGGCAAATCTTTCTTCTAGGTATCAGATGTTATTTTATAGCATTCTTAGCTTTAGGGTCAGCAGAGGCTAGAGGTCTGTTAAGCTGAACAATACATTCAGAAAAGCTTACCTAATAGTCAAAAGAATGATAGGTCAGCTACAAAGGTTAAAAGTAAATGGCTATTTTTCTAAAAATGCCCAAGATAATTATGACTTTCCTCATGCAACATTCCATTTCTTCACAGTCATGATTGTCTACTCAGCCAAGTTCAAGCAGTCTAAAGTGGGTTCTTCAGAGAACTTCAGCTTCATACCTGTCCTACCACTGTATTTCAAAAGCATAACTTGTTTGATTTCATAGGGTCTCAGCTAGAGAGATGTTTGCCTTGGGGTGAATTGTGCCTTGTGTCTCACCCATATCTGACTTAGATGAGACTTTGGACATTAGAATTTTGAATTGCTTCTGGAACACATTGAGATTTTGGTGCGCTATTGGGATAGGATGGATGGATATTGCATATGAGAAGGACATGAATTTTGGGTGGCCAGGGACTCTTCAGTGGTTTGAATGTCTTTGTTTCCTCCAAATTTCATGCTGAAATTTAATCCCTAATACAATAATATTGGGAAGTAGGGCCTTTTGACAGATATTTGGGTGGTGAAGGTACCACTCTCATGAGTAAGGTTAACACTGTTTTAAAGGCTTGACAGAGAGAGTTTGCTTTCTCTTGCTCTCTTGCCCTTCCACCTTCTGCCTTGTAGTGATACAGCAAGAAGACCCTCACCTTTCATGAGGTGGCAGTGCCATGATCTTGAATTTCCCAGATTCCAGAACTATGAGAAAACAAATTTCTACTCTGTATAGATTACTAAGTCTGAATATTCTTTTTTAAAATTAATTTTATTGGTACATTTTAAGTATATATTATGATCATATTCATCATTGAGTCAGGCTTGGAGAGTCTGAGTATTCTATTATAGAGCATCAAAGAGACTAAGAATGAAATTCAGAGTTTCAGTATTCACTAAATTTTTCTTAATGGTTTACTACCTTTTTTCTTTAATAACTTTCATTATCTTGAAGTAAATGCCTGTGTCTTCCAAACTTACAGGTCTCCTTGTTGCATCTGTGCCTTTTTACTGCTGTTCATACTCTGCCTTAGGAATCTCCCCTCCTTCAAGAATCAGACTGACTCCTGTTCTCCATGCTACTCCCTGGTCACTCCAGCCTAGGGCCTTCCCTGGTTGGCAGTTCTCAAAGGCTGTGGGGCATTGTAGATGCTTGTATCCACAGGTTGTTAATCCTATTGGAATGTGGCATATTTACCTTGTAGCCTGGCAGGTAAACTTTATAAAGTTCTGTTATATTTTTAATCTAGAATGGGAATACTTACTCCTCTATAGTAGGTATCCATAGGGGATAGTGAATACTAAAATGAAAAGGCTATAAGTATAAAAAATCTCCTAACAGAGCAAGTGGCACATAACAGTGAATGCTCAGTTATTGTCCAAAGAAGTTACAGCCATTCTAGAGAAAAAAAAGAAAGGAGGAAGGGAAGAAGAAAGAATAAGGAGAAGAAGAAAAGAAGGGAAAGGACAGAAAAAAGTTATTTTTCTAGAACCTTCTTAACTATATCCTCCCTGCAATCAGATCTCTATGAATTTATCCATACCCTGAAAGTCTGCCGTGTGCTGAGCCCTTTCAGTTTTCCTCTCCCAATCAAATCCTTCACATATTTCCACCTCTGTGGGCAATCTCTTGGCAGGAAATAACAGGGCTCTCACTATTTGAGTCCCCAGTTGTACCAATGCAGCTCCTGAGAAGGAGAAAACAAAACTGGGCATTTGTTCCCAGCTTTCTTCCTGCATGATTTCCCAGGCTGGCTGTGTCCCTGGATGAAGTTCACCCCATTTTCATAGAGTGGTCTTCTCTCTTCTGAGGACCACTGTCTCATGCTCCCTCAGGCTGTGGTCTCCTGGAGGTGACCTGTGTGTGGGTTTCCTATTCCCTGTTCACAATTTCTAGCCACGTATGAAACTCTCTTGACATCCCAAATTGAGTCTTCTTTTTAAGACTTTGAGGAACATACTTCATAAATGTCCTATGGATCAGATCTGAGGCAAAAAAGCAACATACAAAAGATTCCATGTTAAATTCCAAGAACAGACAAAACTGGTCTTCTCTGCTAGAAGTCAGAGCAGTGGTGCTTTGGCTTCTGGGTTAAGGGTTGGCAGGAGGGAACTTTCAAAGGGTTTGGAAATGTTCTGTATTGTGATTGGAGTGATAGTTTGTGAGTACATGCAATTGTCAAAACTAACTGAACTCATACATATTTCTTTACTGTGTCTAAGTGATAACACAAGGAAAAGTAAATATATGAAATGACAAAGGTAAGTAATTAATGGATATAATGACCCAGATGTTAAACACATATTTGTGGCATGTGATACAAACCTTTTATTCACAGTAACGGTCCCATTAAAATCTTGAGTTCCAATTACTCAGACACCCACTGTCTTGATAAAGCTCCAACCTCAGTGGTACCTATAAGCATAACACCCTCCCTGTCAGCTCTGCCCTATGTCTGCTTGTCGTATGCAGCATGCGGCTGCATATTATAACAACTTGGAATTATCAATCAGGGAGACATCACTGAGTACATGCAATGCCTTTGCAACAGGAAAGCAGGGTTCTTATTCATTTTATCCCTGAGATTTGGAAGAACCTGGCTCAAATATCCCCACCCCACATATCAGATTCATAGGCCTGTGAAACTTTTGGGTGCTCTTACAATTCTGAATTTTTCCTAGGTTTGTTTCTCAGTAGACATACTGTCCCTGCTCTTATGGCTGTGATTGTCATCACGCTAATATCCATGATAATATGGCATCAATAGTTTTCTCTTTGGATAATTTTCTGAGCATCATGTGTTGATGGACTTCATGAATGACCCTGGGTGTCATGGTGGAGGGTCACTACTGAATACCCGAATCCCAGCTTTGAGTGTGCCTCCTCTGGTCTGCTTGCTGTCCACTGACTTCCTGAAATTGGGTCCCAATCAGTGACCTTCCTTACTCCAAGTGCCCACTTGAGAAGTGCAAGCTATTTCACATGGTGTCCCTTAACACAGTGGTTTCTTCCACATTCTTTTTAATTTTTTTCAGCTATCAAAAAGACAGCTCATTTTTGCCTTTCATATGATTTCCTGAAATTTTAGTACATATTTTTTTCTATCTTACCTCTTGCAGAAAAATAATCCAGTCTTTTCTGAGGTGCCAGTGCAGGTGAGTTCTCCAGGGGATGGATGAGGAAATAACAATGGGCACCATCCACTTGTGGCCTCTGGGTTGACCCTTCCAGACACTGAGTTCCCCTGAAAGGATCTATTTCCACAGCACAGCCTGTATAGGAGCTGGGTCTTGTTTCTTCTGTACATGGATTCTTTGAGTGGGCCACTCTTGCTCAGTAGAAGTCATCGGGGCAGGCTGGCGTGGTTGCACACAGAGCTGCATGAGGGTGTGAAGAAACCTACCATTCGAGCCAGGGCTTAGCACATGTCTGTGGCTCTACCCTTTACAAACCAGCAGTTTTTGGGAGACACCTATACTAATCATCTCCTCCTCATTTTTTGATCTCAGTTTCTGGAGGCTTAACACAGAATTCTTTTAGGTACAGTTTCCCCAAAATGTCCATCAAGAGCTGAGGGTGAAACAGATGGAATCCAACTGCACAAAGTCTTTGGCACATTTTCTATTTTCTTGACACTTCTCCATAATACTTGGGCTCTGATGGGTGCTGTGGGGTAGCTGTGCAGTGATCACACATGGACCAGAAAGGGAATAGGCTGTGGTATCTGTTAGGAGCCTCTGGATTGTTCTGAAGATCTTTACTGGCCACAGTTGGGAAATCAAATAATTACCTCTGTTTGCTCTCTCTCCATAAGCTCTGGCACACTGAGCTTGGGTTTCCAGACCCAAGGTAAGGTCTAGGAGGTAGCAGGTGACCACTACCTTCTATCTATCTTCCTAAAACAACAGGAACTGGGGGAAGAAAGTCTCAGTCATAATGAACAGGCTCAGTTTCTCTAGCTATCTTTTCCTGTCATTGTTTCCTTCAGTTTGCTCCAGTTACATCTCATCTTCCCACCGCAGTCATGAGCTTATTTCAAAAATCTCAACATCTATTCTCCTTCTTGTTGCTAGTTCAGAAGCCTGCCACGGACCAGGATATTGTCCATATTCCTGCATGTCTGTTTGAAGGCTTTTGGATATTGTGCCCTGGAGACAGAGAGATTTGTGACTTTAGACCTTATGTAATTTCTAATTCTGGACCATGTGATTTTTCTATTCATTACTATTGTTTCTCCACATCTGAGGCCTGCTTTCCTCTGAACCATTCAGTGGTGCATTCAACTGCAGCTCCAAATCCTTCCCTTTGGTCTGGCTCTGCCTTTCCACAGATGCTCTGTTTTCACTCATATCCATGTGGCTGTGGCCACTTCATCCCATCTTGCTTGGTAGTGACCCAGAGCAGGAGAACAGCAGGAAAAGTAGGAGAAAAATCCCTTCTCAATGATCCCAAGCAGAGCTATTGAGGTCATTTTTCTGTTTTTGGATGGCCACATGAAGCTGTATTCACCACCATTTCCAGTTTCCTTTGGATGGATGATTATGAATTCATTTCTTGTCCTGCGCTGCCCTGGCTAAGGTACAATTGAATGACCTACGTGTATTGATCTTGACACTCACCTCGACCTGGACACCACTCTTTAAATTTTCTTGTTTTTTGTATCATCTCCCAGGCACCAACATGGCCCATGCAAGAACTGCCACCTTTTTCCTCAGATGTGGGACACTTGCCTGGCAGTCACAAAGAGCTAGTTTAGCTTAATTCTAGGATAATTATTCATATAGATTGCATTTGTCCTGAGGTCCAGTTTCTCAGCTTCAAGACCCTAGGCCAGTGCCCAACATTGGTAAGAAGTCAATAGAACTGATTTGGATCCTGAATATTTAGATAAACATGGCTCAAATCTTCATTTTCATGGACTGTGGGAGCTGAGATCTTTTCCACACAAAGTTTGTGAATTCTAAACTTGCATGCTTATGGTCCCTCTATCACTTCCTTTGCTTACCTGATGCATATTTCTGCCTATTCACGGGTTTCCTCCAATAATTTTACTGAAATCAAATCTAAGTTTTTGTAATTTCTATACTTTTTGTTTGTTTTGTCTCCTTTTGATTTTTGATAGGAAAGAGGTGCTATAGGCCAGTCAATTTCTATATTTTCTCTCCCTCAGTTATGACAAAATTTTCTCCCTTTTCATAGGTAAGTAATTTTAAGTTGGAATTTGCAGCATTCACAAAGATTATTTCAGACTCAATTGTAGGCAACACTTTCAGGATGAATGAGTTTGAGTTTATAAGCAAAAGGTTGGTGATCATTTAACAGTAGTTGGACTAGCAGGTACAATCTAAACATGGTTAAGTGAGAAAAATGAGCGTGAAAACATTTATTTCCATATTCACATATATTTCCACAAAAAGCACTTTGGCTTTTTCTCCCTCTACTTTTCAAACTTCTTTTTTTATTAAAATAATTGCATTCCTATCATTGACTATTCACTGTATTAATGCTGTAAGCAAGATTTATAATGTGCATTAAGCAAACAGTATACATCAAGTTGCAGTTGAGTTTGTTTAGTTCAAATTTCTAGCTATTTTAAATCACCACTTCCTGCAGTTTCACTTTAATATTGAGACATAAATATATTTTACACACATTTCTTATTATAGAGGTTAGACTGCTTTCTAGGCAATGTTCTTTCTAAACATTCAGCCTTCTGGATGTGGTTCTTCATAGGAATTTTTGTAGAAAAATGTTTTAACTACCTAATCTGAATAATAATAATAATAATAATAATATAATGTTAAATATGCTTCTTTGATTCTTTTTGTGAGACTTAGAGTCAGACATCTGTTCTTATCCTAGACAACAGAACATTCCCTCCATAGTTTTATGATTAAAATAATTTTCCTCCACAGTTTAAAATCAGTCTACTCGTGTTTAATGGTTTATTGTCTGCTGCCTTTATTTTTATTTATAGATGCATTTTAGAAACCAAAGAGTCCCATACCACTTTGTCTTCTTTTTTACTCACTTATTCTACACACATTCTTAGTTTTCTCTAGTCTTCACAAATGTAATTTTTCATGCCCGTACAATAATCTATCTGTACCTTCAACAATCAAAACTTTCATTTTCCCTCTGATATCCACAAATGCGTTTGCAAACAGGACTGCTTTTAGACTATGGTTTTAGGGGCACTCTACCCTGGCTCTCTGACTTTGTATGAGTTACTCATCTGCCCAGGGTCCTTATCTGTAGAAGTTGCTAATAATAGCATGCCCTCATAGGAGTCTTGTAGGGATCACATATTTCATTAGTTGAAAAGCTTCTGGATCAGTGCCTGGCACAGACCAAGCCCTCAATAAACGTCATCTATTTTTTTTTGTCATTCTTGCTCCTGTCTTTGCAGTTGTCTATATTGGAAATTGCCATCTAGTTCCCCAGGCTGGCTACCTAGCTGTGCAGGCTGTGCAACACATACTTTTAATTCTTTCACTCTTGGCTTTATGCAGAATCCTTTGGAAATTATCTACTTTTTGATTTAAGTGTCTTTCCAGGTACAGTAAAATAAAATGTGTTTGAATGGAGGCCAACTGGACACCTTACATTAATTACAGAAGTAACAATAACATTTTCTAATAAGGTAGCTGTTGTTTTTGAAACTTTAGGTGCCAAGTGCTTTATGGAATATGCTTTGTTTTCAATTTTATTTCTTCATAAGTAACTGCAAACCAAGAGGCAACCAAGACTTGAAAAGTTATATATGGAGCTGTGTGGATGCTTGTATGTGTCTGTGTCTATTCCGTTGTATGGAATCACAATGACTTCATTGTCCAGAAACCAATCCATCAGACTTTCTGAATGCACTGGTCTTCAGTTAATTTACTACCAGCTACTATCCCTATAGCTAGCTATATTGCTTACTAGTCCTGATGAGGCCATTATGAAGTTTGTCAAGTTGAAATGGTTTTCTGTGTTTCCATCTTACACTCTTCAAATGGAGAGAATGACTACCTAGTAAGCTCTACAGGAATGTAAAGCACTTTGAAATGTAACTATAACTATATATATATAATATATATATATATATAAAATCTGTAAATAGTATGCAAATAACTTATTAAAACTACACATTTTCTTTGAAAGAGGGCAAAAGTCTAGAGATTATTTTAATTCACATTTTAAGTGAGCTTATCTTTCATCACTTAAAATGAGGAATAGAAGCCTTTGTGAAGTAGGAAAAGTCTACTGAAATGTAGTGTTCAAACAGATGATACAAAGACTCTTTTTCATATGTCTGTATAATATATAATTCTGCCCTTTCTTTTTAGAAAGCTGTGCTTTGCAAAGCTCAGCTCAGTGAGCAGGTTAGAGGACCAAGGTTACGTTCACATTCTGTCGCCCCTTCCCCTTTTGTGCTGGTGCAATTGTATTTTAGGTAAATTCCATTTTGAATCAATAAAGACAAAAAATATTGTAGGGTAGAAAGCACAGTGGATTTAAGTGAAATGACCCATGCTTGCCTGTGGTTTTCCTGAGTGATCTTCAACAAGTGAAAGAATCTCTCCCTCCATCATGCACTTACAGCACTTTTGCTAATTTCGTCTGAAATGTGTTTCAGATTCTAATTGTCCAGATACACATCCACTTCTGTTATGAGTGTGATTAGATTCAAATAAAACTACTTTGTAGTTACACATACAAAAACTATAAGCCATTCTAGCTTGCCATATTGCTTTCTAGAACTTCTTTACTATCACCGAGATATATTTTTATTCTATCTTAGGAATTATCATGTCTCTAGGTTATATTTGCTTATTAATCTAATACTAAGCTCCATTCAGAAAATGTATTTATTTTAAAAATAGACATTTTTCTGTCATGCAAGAAGATTCTGTCAAGGGCTTAAGGAGTCATTCATTTTTCAGAAATGAAGGATATATTTAAAAAATATAAAATTAGATGAAAACAAGTTTGTTGTAGGCTAAATTGTATTCTCCCAAGTGTGTATGTAGAAGTGCTAGCCACCAAAGCCTCAGAATGTGATCTTATTTAGAAACAGGTCATTGCAAATTTAATAAGTTAAGATCAGGTCACATTGGAGGAGGGTGAGTTCCAGTTCTACTATGACTAAAGAGGGAAAATTTGGACAGAGAGAGAGAGAGAGAGAGAGAGAGAGAGAGAGAGAGAGAGAGAAAGAGAGAGGGAGAATGCTATGTGATGATGAAGGCAGAGATTGTTGTGGTGTTTCTACATGCAAAGAATGCCAAAGACTGCCAGCAAATCCAAGGAGCTGCAAGAGAGGCACAGTCTTGAGAAGGGAGTAACCTTGCTGACACTTTGATCTTTGATCTCTACCCTCCAGAAACGTGAGATGGTACAGTTTCTGTTTTTTAAATGACCCCATCTGTAGTAGTTTGTTATAGAAGCTCTAACAAACCAATATAGATTTTGGCAGCAGGAAATGAGTTGCTCCTGGAACAAATGCCTAAACATAAGGAAATGGTTTGGGGATTTGGTAAGGGGTAGAAATTAGAACAGTTTTAAGGAGTTAGTGATGAAGACTAAATTGTCTCTGGGAGACTGTGATAGATATATGATGGAGAACGGTGCTTCTGGTGAGGACAGAAGTGGAACATGTTATTGGAAACTGACGGAAAAGAGATCTCTGTTATAATCTGACAGATGACTTATGTGAATTGTGTTCTTTTTTTGAAAAGTAGAACTTGGAAACAATGAACATAGATATTTAGCTGGGAAGATTTCTAAGCAAAGGGTTGAAGGCATGATCTAGTTTCTTCCTGCTGCTTACAGTAGAAGGCAAGAAGAAAGAAATGAATTGAAGAAGGAACTTCTTAGAAGAGAGAAATCAACTCCTAAATATTTTCAACTTCTCCAGATGGTGTGCTCTGGAAACAGGGCCAAATGTGGCTGGACAATCATTTGCTAAAAAGAGTAGCTTGTGGTTCAGATGAACCATTTCAGAAGAAATTCTGCCAGCTTAAACTGAAGGGACAGAGATGAGATAAGGAGAAGGACAGCTGTTGCACTTCTGGGGTTCTGTAGGTAGGAAATGGCTCAAAAAGCTATCTGGCTGCAAACATGTATCATCCTTCAAAAAAGAATGACACCAAAGGTAGTTTAGGAAGAGTTCAGAGGCAGAGTCACTACTAACACCGTGGGCCAGAAGGCAGTGCCTTCACTCACTTGCGTCTTGTTGCTTGTGGCCTACTAAGTCCAAGCTGATGTGGTATAGGTCAGCCTTGGGTCTGAACTCTGTTCCTTTTGCCTAGATTTCATTCTCAGCTTGCTGCACGGGTTTTGTTGTTGATTCTCATTTGATTGGAAAATCAAGCCACTAAAGCTCATCCCTCTTTGTTCTTTTTTTTTGTGTGTGTGTTGTGTTGTCTAACAGTGTTGATTGTCATAAGGAGGAGAATCACAGGGTAGAATGCAGGTGAAAACAGCATAAGCTTGTTGTTTGAGGCAGCCTCACAAACTGGTTGAGTGTGTGATTCTCTCTCTCTCTCTTTTTTTTTTTTGGTACTGGGGATCGAACTCAGGACCTTGTGCTTGTGAGGCAGGTGGCCGAACCACTGAGCTAAATCCCTGGCCTGAGTGTATGATCCTCATTTTACATTTTTCCATTTGGACAAATGTTTCTGTAAGTGACCAGTACAACTGAACAAGGTTCCCCTCCCATCATTTTCTTGTCCTAAGTGCTTGTTTGGTATCAGCTAAAGTGCTCTTTCTGGCTCTGTTTGGATGCTGAGGGTGTATATCATCAGGTCTGCCTCTGGAGGAGACAGCCACCATACTGGGGACCCAGAACATGAAGTGCTGAAGGATCACATTGTTACTCACCATTGTCAACTCTCAGGAGGTTGTCTAAGACTGAATCCCGGCCACTTGGAGGAAAACCCCTACTTCTATATGCACTCTCACTATAGTCCTAATCCTTGTGCTTATCTTGAAATTATCTAATTTATCAAGGATGCTTTGGTTTTCAGTAGCCACTCTGGGGAAGGCTTGATTGGAATAAGATTTTTAATTTGACAAATCCCTTATAAAAGAAAGGAAATAGAAAGGAAATAGTATTTTTCAGCCTCCATGTGCAACAGAGTTTGATTGATATATGAAGGCCCTCAGACAAAATTATGCTTCAAAAATTCTTCACTAAGAGTATTTGGCTAAAGTTAATGAGTGAAATGACTAAATTAAGCAACAAGAAACTTGTGTCACGTCCCTAGAAAATCCTCCTCCATATTGTCTTCCAGCCGGTTCTCTACATCAATTCTTTCTCCTTTCCCTTATCTTGGTGTCAATCCTTCCTCATCTCTATCTCTCTTCTTCATTTTGTTTAGACTCTTTATCTTTTGTCAATGATTCTCCCAAGACCACACAATGTGAGTTACTTCTAAAGTTCTACGCCTCACACGAGCCAAATATGCAGGTAAATGCAGAATTTAAACTTTGAACCTGAGCTGAATTAGGGATTTCTCTAGACACAGATGAGATTAGCAATTATCCATAGAAGACTTCATAATTATTTTGCCTGCATATGACCCAGGAATACCTGATCTATATAAACTTCTATACATGTTGTTTAGATCTTATACACTAAATTCTAAGTGCAAAAGTTGATTAGAATAACCTAGAAAGGTACTTTCAGAATATCTTTTTAAATAAGAAACCCAAGGGGGAAAAAACCAGAAAGTAGGCCAAATTTTCTCCAATAAAATTGGTTGAATCATATTTTAATCATGCAACTATGGGAAATTTTCAGAAGAAACTAGAAAACACCTTCTTACAACATTTAAGAGTTATAAAAGGGATTGATGTTTTCCAGCCGCTTTATTTCATTTCATCCTTAGATTTGAACCTCAAATTGGAGAACTAATTCAGAAACAGAAATTAGAATGAATATAGCCTCTTTACTTGAACTACACTTGGGAGAGCATTTTGACAATGTTTTTGAGTAAAAATTAAGTAGGACAAAATATAAAATTATCACTGTAGATCAAACATGTGGTTGGTGCACTTCCCAAAAAACTTCTTATCACAAGGACACTTACAGATACCGTAAACCAAAGGGAAGAAGATAATCTCAACTTGCAATGAAATGACAAGACAAAGAAAAATCCTTCAATTCAGATGAGTGATTATTCTCCACAGAAGAAAACAATACCCAGTTTTCTTCTTTGTCTTTCAACACTTGAAGTGAATTAACTATAAATACAGATGGTCAGTTTCATCCGCTCCTAGTAGATATGGTGCTACATTATACCCTGCCACTGTCGGTCAGCCTCTTCCTCAGAGTAAACATACTGCACACGTAGTGGAAATTTCAAATAACCCACAACCTTTTTCTATCTTTCTTCTCTTATAATAACACTTGGTCACTTGACTGAGAGACATCCCTTTGTGTTCTGTGATTCCAGCCATGGAAAATGACCATGGAGAGATTTATTGTGCATGTGGAATTTTGAAATGCTCTTCAGGGAGATTGTTACTTGAGGTTCCAGAGGATTCTTTTCTTTATAAAAAGATGGTTTCTCATCTGGATATACCTTTGCTTTATTCATTATACTTGATGCACACTGTAGTAAAAATCTTGACAACTTAGCTAATACTCCATAGATTAAATATTTCACTAAAATAGAAAGAATGTAATGGGACCAAAACTTACCAAAGTTCCGACAGATTCTATCAAGCTTTCACAAATATTCTCCCAACTATCCCTTGAGATCAGAATCAAAAAAGGGGCTCAAACTTAAAATTAAAAGGTGTGTGTCCAAAGGGTTTTTATTCTCTGAAATAATATGTAATACTTTCATATTGCTAGCACAGATACCAAGTAGACAAGTATATTTACTTGTTCAGAACATCAAGACTGCTACCATGTTATCCTTCTCTTTGAAAGAGTATGTAGATGGCATACTATTATTTTTTTAATTGTTAATCATTTTATTATTATTATGACAAGACAAATGATTCTTTGTATTACCATTACATTCATGCTAGCCATAACAACACTTCCTCTATTATAAATGCTATTTGATCTTTTTAAGACACATTATTTACTATGCTTGGATAACAGGATGCTTAATAAAGGAAATATAAAACATTCAATTTTTTTACTGAGCAAAGTACCTACTTTTATATAACTGTTAGTGTTAGTAATAGAAACAATGAAATATTTTACTTCTTGATATTTACCAATAACAAGACTAATCCTGAAGACATGCACTACAACCATACAATAGATTCTGGTATCAATATGATTGTCTTGGCATCTTAATATATTATGTTCACACTTTATGTGCTATTTTAAACATAAAAACAGATGAAGATGAGCAAAAGGTTCATAAAAAAGAAATACAAAAAGCTAATAATAATATTGATATACACTTGTAATGAAAGAAATACAAATTTTTAAAATGCCGTATTTTTCAGTTATATTAGCAAAGATTAAATATATAGGAAAAAAAGATAATACTTGATCAGGGAGCATATAGGTGGAAGTGGTCACATATATATTACTAAATGAAAGTGTACAATTTATTGTACAGACTTTTTAAAGAGCAATATGGTAATACCAAAGCTTTAAAAATGAATGCTTATTTAAGCCCTTTGAATCAGTTATTCTACTTCTAAAACTTTCTTAAGAACATAATTAAGTATGTACCTTAAAATGTACAAGGACATTTGATGCACTACCACTTCAGTAATAAAATGCAGATAACCAAAATGTCTAATACAGAGGAAAATGAGCATATTATAGTACACCTTATGCCAGGTAATGGGCTGCAGCTCAATGCTGTCCTCTCCAACCTGTCTTAGCCTTTTCTCTTCCAACAGAATCTACTAACAGAGGCAAAAGGTGTCAAGACACTGGGTCTCTGTGACCAGATGTGAGAAGACAGAAACTGAGGGGATAGTTTCAAGGGACTACTGGGAGATGGCCTCCTCACCAATAAAACAATTACAATAGGAAAAATAACCTCTCTCCTTTCCTGTCTTGTAGATGCAATTTTATTAAGATGTAAAATGGAAGTTATAGCAGTTGTTCTTGTAACTGGGAAGGGGAATGAGCCTAAAGCAAAATAAATAAATTGAGGCTAAGGCCAAACAAACAAAACCCAAAAACAACCACCCTGAATTGTAAACGTTCCTAGTTACTTAAGCCAATTGTAACTGAATAGTTACCTCAGATCAAATTGATATTAGTCATACAAGAAAGTACTCAAGAACCACTAGTTCATGTAATAGAGGTAAAGTTATCAACAGCAGATGTGGAGTTAAAAAAATTACATAATAGCATGTCCCCACTGAAAAAAATAAGTTAATAGGGATTCATTTGCCAAGACAAAAGGTCTGGAAAGATACTCAAGGTTTTAAGAGGAGTGATTTCTGAGAGATAGGATTTAAACATTTCCTTTTTGCATATTTCCTTTTCTACAATCTTCCTTTATCAGTTGAAGATTCTGCCACCCTTTCTGTTTCTATTAATTCAAACCAAGTTTGGACAGGAAGAGGGAAACATATACTCTAGTGATCTACCTGGAAAGAGAAGTCTTATTTTATAATAGTAAAATTTTTGGCTTCTTAAAAAAACTGCTTTTTAAAATAAAATTTGATACTATCAGGTATTTATTTTTTCAATGAATATGGTAGATTACAAACAGTTTTCACTTTTTTTTGTTACTTAGTGCATCATATCATGACTTTGTACCATTTTGTATTAGAATTTCTTCTGTAAAGTAAAAACAGCCCCAAAATGAAGGATCTTCAGGTGTCATGGGAACAGCAGATGATATTAAATCATTGAAGGTGAGAATAGTAAACTGCCTCTGGGATGGCTTAGAATCATCTTGGGAAGGAACATCCTTATGTCTAGATCCATCAGGTTTCCTAAGAGCTACTGCAACAAAATGGTGCTCATCTATTTTGCTTTCCTCAAATGCCCATTCTTTTCTTCTTCCCCATCCAGGAACAAATAAACCTGGCCTTTATAAACCTGGCCTCTTTATAAACCTGGCCTATTTCCAAGTTTAATGGAGGGATATCAAATTCAAGCCATTGCAATTCAAATCCCAGTCCAACACCAATGGCTTTAATGAAGCTTTCTTTCAGTGCCCAATTCCTATAAAACATATCCAGTTGAGTTCACTCATCCTTAAAGCTTCTGATGGTTTCCCATTCTTTGTTGGTAAACTTTCTTTTCATAATATGAAAAAATTCTGGAATTGAACCACGACCTGGAAAACTAGTCTTCATTGCATCAATTCCAACTTGTAACTTAGGTTCAGCAGCAAGGACTGTATAGTCCCCTTAATGAGAGATGTTAAGATTGAAATTGGGGTAAGGGTTCAAAGAGTCCTTTGCAAGAACTGGTTTTCCTTTTGCAGTTCTTTGCAGACAAATATTATGCCAAGGGATATTCAATTTCTCCTCAACTAATTTTCTTATCATGAGACAACCAGCCATGGCTACCTTAGCATCCCAGGCAAAGATGAACTGGCCAATGCACTCCTTCTCTTCTGGCTGGATCAATCGCACAACCAGCAGCCATTTGGCTCAGCTCAGCAGCCAAGTGCCACAGGAAAAGGTCCAGCGCACACCCTCCATGGATGGCACCAAGCAGAACCACT
Source organism: Heterocephalus glaber (assembly GCF_000247695.1). The sequence goes on along the minus strand of NW_004624732.1, from coordinate 22,882,932 downwards.
TGGCGGTAAAAACCACACACACAGCAAGCAACACTCCAGCCCAATGGCGCAGATGAGAACCTAGATGACATATTATTAATGCCATCAGTTTTATTTCAAGGAACTTTCTTCCCTACAGTGTATCTTTGTTTTGTCTTTTTCAGTGTGCTTCTACAACATGGCAGTATCTTTTTGTTCTCTCCTTAGGAGGATAGCAATATACCTTTATAGTCAATGTCCTAGGGCAATGGTGGTGAACCAAAGGCACACCTGCCACAGTGGGCTATTTGTATAATTAAAAGCTCTAAAATGTTCACCATCACCACTCTTGGATTAAAAAAGGTAATATTAACCTTAAGTTTTAAAGGTGTAAAAGATCTAAATATGCCTGATTCACATTATCACTTATTGCTGTAACATTCTAAATCCTGCTACTTCCTTGCCTGTGCCAGAAAGAGAACCTCATGATTATCTTACCTCAGTTAGGGACATCCTGTATCTCATTAAGATTTGTCTGAGACTTCCATTGACCACTGACTTAATATTGATTGCTAGATCATTTCCCAAAGGTGAAAATGCAGGTTATCAAAAAGGACATAGAATTGCCAATTTAGACTCTCCTTTAGAATATAGACCATTATGTGAGGTAAAATCAACTCAAACGGCAGAATTTATTGCATGTAGTATGGCTCATTGACTAGCCAAAGGACTAAAGTAAGTAGCAGATACAATTTTGGGGTAGTGTATGACTTTAGGATAATTTAGTTACAAAGAATTTTCTTGCTTCTTGTGGAACTCTTGTCAAAGGGAGAAGTTAGAGAGCTTTAGGTATCCTACTAGGATATTATTATAAAGTGGGAGATCCAAGAATAGAGAGGTAATACAGGAGCTAGAAAAATGCTTTATCAGAGCATTAGAAACAAGAGCCTAGATGTGGTTATGATCTTAAACCTCAAGAATTCAAAAATATGTCAGCACCTATCTCCTGATTTTGAAATGGAAGGATAGAACACTCTGATTATATCCTTTTCTTTGATACCTCTGGTGCTCCCCAGGAAGCTGTTCTAGATCATTTCTAATGGATATTAACTAAGTTTCTCCATGAAACTCATCTTCATAGACAAATTGGTTACTATCTTCAATCAAAGTTTGTGAAGAAACCTTAAAAAGTTAAAGATATTTTGAGGTCATGAGTCACTCACCAAAAATATAATCTCCTATAAAATGTGTAAAGGAGGGATATTGAATATTGAATATTGACTTTTATATATCAAGTGACCAAAGCCCATAGTTTATGGGAAGAATTATGAAGGAATTCTGTATGTCACTAGCTTTTGCTGAAAACTACCAGTACAAAAAAAAAATACCAGCACATGAGTGGTATGGACCAGAGCAGTGCTGCAGGCAGATCCAGCCAGGGCCACCCCCCAACCCAAGTGGCTTGGGCACACAGGCCCAAGCCAAGGGTCCACCAGGAAAAGAGCTGCTGCACAGGTGCACAAGCAACAGCTAGTGGCTCTCCCCAATATCATCAGTAAGTGCACAAGATCTTAGCCAGAAGCCTGCTCAGGCACCAGGGACTGGGGTGCATTGCACCCAGCAAAGGCCCTCCCAGACAACAGCTACATAGGGGGGCAGACCCTCACCATAGGCATACCTAGATACAATCCCAAGTGCACACAGGCCACAGCAAAAGTCTGCCCAGACAACAGGTCAGCTCAGGGATCCAGAAGGCAACTATTCTGAACCCAGGAATTGGTGCAGTGGTGAGCAGAGAAAAGGCAGCCCTGTGGCTTGCTGAGAGCTGAGAACCACTGGGTGAGCAAAAAGTTGACTCAGCAAAGGCACAGCAGCCTGCAACTGTTGAAGTGAGAAGACACATAAACAAGTCTCAAAACCAGATATTCAGATCACATAAAGCAACCCTGAAGGGAAATGAGATGGAACAACCTATGCTCAACCACCTGGTCTCCCTGAACTGGCAACAAAAGAGAACCTGGAAAAAATGAAATCAGAAATAATTTCTCAGATAAAAGCAGAGATTGTGCCCACAGTGAAAGACATGGTTAATAAATCTAGAGCAAATACAGATAAAAAAATAGAGGAGCTGAGGAACATGATGGAATTCCAACATAGGAAATAAATGGAATCCATACAGGAGATGCAAACAGATTATCAGGGCAGTAAACAATCTACTGAATGTTTACTCAGCAGAATGAGCAAATATGGGGACAGAATTTCAGATATAAAAGATAGGATTACAATTAGTGAGCATGAAAAGAAAAATTGCCTAAAAATAGAAAGGGACCATGAGAAATCAATCCAGTTAGACAATGCAAAGAAGAATAATATAAGAGTGATTGGAGTCAATGAAGAAATAAGAGAGTGTGGAGATGACCTAAAAAAATGGTTCACAGAAGTAATGGCAGAAAACTTTCCAAGTAGGGGAAAAGAACTTGACATACAGATAAGTGAAGCATATAGGACTCCAACTAGCCATGATAAAAAAAAAATCTACACATAGGCATATAATAGTTAAGATTCCAGAAGACCAACAGAAGAATAAAATTCTACAAGCAGTGAGAGAAAATAAACAAATCACATACAAAGGAAAGCCCATCACAATCACAGCAGACTTCTCAACACAAACCTTCAAGGCAAGAAGAGCTGGGAGTGACATATCAAGCCCTAGAGGAACCAACCTCCAACCCAGATTGATGTACCCTGAAAAACTATCTTTCAAAATTGATAGAGAAATAAGATACTTTCATGACAAAGAGCACCTGAGGAACTTCATGAAGCCCAGCAGAAAGAATCCATGTGTCATGATAAGAAATTAAATGCAAAAGGGGAGAATCCAATTAAAAGAAAAAGTCATGAGAAGAATAGGTCAATACATATCAGTTATAACCATCAATATTAACGGTCTCAATTCACCAATCAAAAGAAATAGACTGGTAGAATGGGTCAAGAAGCCAGATCCAACAATGTGCTGCATACAAAAAATACACTTAATTCAAAAAGAAACTCATAGATTGAAAGTTGAAGGGTGGAAAACAGTAACCCATGTGACAGGAACCTAAAAAAAGGCAGGAGTTGCTATGCTCTTTGCATATCAAGTGGAATTCAAACCAACACTGATTAAGAGACAAAGAAGGACACTATATACTTGTTAAGGGATCAATCCAAGAGGAAGAGATGACAATCATTAATGTATATGCACCAAACACTAATGCACTCAACTATATAAAACAAATACTAACAGAAATGAAAAAAACAAATAACCACTGATACAACAGTAGAGGGGGACCTCAACTCCCCACTGTCACAAATAGATAGATCAACTAAACAAAAATAAAACAATGAAATACTAGAACTCAATCAAAGTCTTGAACAAATGAATTTAACAGATGTTTGCAGAATGTTCCACCCAATAAAATCAGAATACACATTCTTTTCAGCAGCACACGGGCCATTTTCCAAGATAGACCACATACCCACGGATAGAACATGTTTAAGTAAGTGCAAATGATTCCAAATTATCCCCTGTATATTATTAGACCATAGTCTGATGAAATTGGAGATCAATAGCAAAAGAAACCACAAGAATTTGATAAACATATGTAAATTGAACAACACACTTCTAAATAACCAATGGAGGAAATTAAAGAAGAAATCAGATGGTTCCTACAATTAAATGACAATGACAATACAACATATCAGAATCTATGGAACACAATGAAAACAGCCTTATGAGGAAAAATAATAGCAATGAATACTCATATTAGGAAAACAGAGGAAGCCCAATTAAACAACCTGATGCTGAACCTCATGCTTCTAGAAAAAGAACAGGACAAACTCAAAACTCATACAAAGGAGGAAATTATAAAGATCAGAGCAGAAAATTATAAAGATCAGAGCAATGGAGACTAAGAGAATGATACAAAAAAAATCAATGAAGCCAAGAGTTGGTTCTTCTAAAGAATAAACAAAATTGACAAACTCTTAGCCAACCTTATCAAAAAAAGGAAAGAAAAGGCCTAAATTGATGCAATTAGGAATGAAAAGGGTGAAATTACAACAGACCCAGCAGAAATACAGAGGATCATCAATACCTACTTTGGAAACCTATATGCCAATAAGATGGAAAACACAGAAGAAATGGACAGATTCCTAGATACATATGAATTGCCAAAGTTGAACGAAGAAGACCTAAAAGTTCTAAACAACCCAATATCAACCAATGAAATTGAAAAGGTAACTAAAAACTTACCAAGTAGTAAAAGCCTCAGTTCTTATGGCTTCACTGCTGAATTCTACAAGACATTTAGAGAGGAACTACTGCCACTACTGTCTAAATTCTTCAATGAAATTGAAAGGGAAGCAATACTCCCAAATTCATTCCTGGAAGGAAGCATCGCCTTGATCCCCAAAGCACCGAAAGACCCAACCAAAAAAGAGAACTATAGGCCAATCTCACTAATGAATATAGATGCAAAAATCGTACATAAGATACTGGCAAATAGAATGCAGAAGGTCATCAAGAAAATCATACACCCTGACCAAGTGGGATTCATCCCAGGGATGCAGGGATGGTTCAACATATGGAAATAAATAAATGTAATATGCTATATCAATAGAGCCAAGGCCCCAAACCATATGATCATCTCAATAGATGCAGAAAAAGCATTTGACAAAATTCAACATGCATTCATGATAAAAACTCTACAAAAAATTAGAATAGACAGTCTCTACCTCAATCTGATAAAAGCCATCTATGAAAAACTAACAGCCAATATCATACTAAATGGTCAAAAACTGAAACCCTTCACACTAAAATCAGGAACAAGAAAAGGATATCCAGTATCACCACTCCTGTTCAATATAGTTTTGGAAACATTAGCCACAGCAATTAGACAAGAGAAAGAAATAAAAGTAATACAGATAGGAAATGAAGAAGTCAAATTGTCATTATTTGCAGATGACATGATACTCTAATTAGAAGACCACAAGAACTCCACCAAATTCTTCTAAACTTAATAACCAAATTCAATAAAGTAGCTGGATACAAGGTCAACACACAAAAATCAATAACTTTCCTTTACATGAACAACAGACTCACTGAGAGAGAAATGGGGCAAAACATTCCTTTCACAATAGTATCCAAAAATTGAAATACCTAGGAATCAGTCTAACAAAAGAAATTTAAGACCTCTACTCTGAAAACTATATCACTCTGAAAAAAAAGAGATGGATGATGATATCAGAAAATGGACAGACATCCCCTACTCCTGGGTAGAAAGAATCAAAATAGTGAAAATGGCCATACTTCCAAAAACTGATATACAGATTCAATGCAACCCCTATTGAAATCCCAGTAGCATACTTCATGGTCCTTGAGAAAACAATCCAAAAATTCATTTGGAACAAGGAGAGACCTAGGATAGCAAAAGCAATTGTAGGCACCAAAGACAAGGTAGGGAGTATCACAATCCCCAATTTGAAACTATACTGCAAAGCTATTGTGATAAAAACAGCATGGTACTGGCAAAGAAACAGACCTGAGGACCAGTGGAACAGATTACAAGATGCAGAAACAACTCCAGACACACTCAGCCACCTCATCTTCGACAAAGGAGCCAACCACCCCCACTGGAGGAAAGATAGCCTCTTTAATAAACCGTGCTAGGAAAATTGGGTTTTGTCTTGCCAAAGATTAATACTAGACCTATATCTCCTACCATGCACTAACCTAAAATTGAAATGGATTAAAGATCTAAATTTTAAAACAGAAACACTAAACCAGCTGGAAGAGTGGTTAGGTAGAACTCTTGTACACAGTGGAGTAGGAAAAGTTTTTATGAACAAAACCTCAGTTGCCCGTGAACTAGCACAAACAATCAACAAGTGGGATCTCTTCTCCTTAAAATCTTCTGCACAGTAAGAGAAACCACCAACAGTATGAAGAGACAATCCACAATTGGGAAAATATTTTCACCAGCTGGTCCTCAGACAAAGGTCTACTATCCAGAATATATAAAGAATTTAAAAAATCTGGCCTCCCAAATTTAAAGACCCAATCCAAAAATAGGCATCTGAAATGAACAGTCATTTCTCAGACAAAGAAGTAAAAGCAGCAAATAAACACATAAAAAAATATTCAAAATCACTGGTCATTTGACAGATGCAGATGAAAACAACACTGAAATGCCTCCTCACTCCAGAAAGAATGGCTGTTATCATGAAATCAACCAATAACAAATGCTGGCAGGGCTTTGGGGAAAAGGAACCCTTCTTCATTGTTGATGGGTGTGTAGACTGGTGCAATCACTGTGGAAATCAGTATGGAGATACATCAAAGAACTAGGATTGGAAGTCCCATTTGACCCAGCTATTCCCCTGCTAGATTTCTTCCCAAAAGAAGTAACTGAATCATAATCATACCACAGCAATATATGTACACCCATGTTCATAGCAGCTCAATTTGTGATAGCTAAAACTTGGAAATAGCTCAATTGTCCATCAACTGGAGACAGATAGAGAAAATGTGTCTGTTTTTTTAAAAATAAAATGGAGTACTACTCAGCTATGAAGAAAGAGGAATTAGAGACATCTATAGCTAAATGGAGGCAATATATTGAGGCGATACTCTTAATTGAAGTAAATAAGACACACATGCATAAATATTGAATAGTTTTTCTGATGTGAGAAACTGAAAGTGTAAATAAGGACTAAAGGGTATAATAGATAATGTGAAGTAGGGAGAAAAGGTGCAAAAGGGAAGGGGAAGTGGGAGGGGTAGGGGAAAGGAAAGAAGGGAATGGGATTAATATGAGAAAATGAAAAAATGGAATTAATATGAGAAAATGACAAAGTCTTTGTAAATAGGGAGGGGTTGAAGGGAGGGCAGGGGAATGGGGAAAAAATAAGAACCAAGATAGATTACATAAGGTACAAATTTCCAATGATGAATGTCATTATATTGTATATCTAAAATGTACCAATAAAATTAATTTAAAAAAAAACTACCAGTACACTGCTGTGACCAGGCATGGTCTTCAGAAATGACTGTCAAAGGAAAATATATTTTGAATAAAATTATCAAAATATTCTGAATCTCTTGAGTTCCCTTGCCCAAAGTTATCTTGAAATAACCCTAATGGTTTTAAAGTCCCTAATTTCAGTTCATTGGTTACCTCTAATGCTGCATACTGAGGCAGCAGAATATTGCAGGGAACTGGAATACTATATCCAGGCTATCATCGATAGGTAAGTCTGACTTCCTAAAAACCATTCCTAAAGAGCTGCTTCATGGTTTTCAACAACTAGGAGATTATTGGAAGACTTATTGGAAAAGAAAAAGTTGTTAAACTATGTGACAAGGAGCCTGCTATGGTTTGAATATATGTCCCCTCTAAGATTCATGTTGAAACTTGATCCCCACTGCAGTGACACTAACGGGGGGATCTTTTGGGAAATGATTACATTATGAGAATTTTGCTCCCATGAATGGATTATGCCCTTAACAGGGGCTGGAGAAATTAGCTTAGGTTCTCTTTTTGGCCCTCTACCACTTTTTCCCTGTGAGCACACTGTCTTTGACCCCTTCAGAGGACACGATAACAAAGTACCATCTTGGAAGGAGTGACTTTCACCAGACACTAGACTTTCTGGTTCCTTGATCTTGAATATCCAAGCCTCCAGAACTCTGAGAAATGAATATCTATTGTTTATTAATTATGTGGTCTATAGTATTGTGTGTTAGCAGCACAAATGAACTGACACTGGATCATCTCATGTACGTTAGTCACAAATATGGTAGCAAAACTTCAGGGAGTCAATTCTTGGCTAGATCAAACCTTAGTTAAACAACTAAAAAATCAATCTAGGATTCCACACAATTTGAAGATTATTTCAATTATGGCTCCAAACTGTGTTCTTAGAAATCCCCTAGAATTAGCTTATCTTCAGAAGTAGACAGCTGACCCAAGATCTTTAGAACAAATATATGATCTCAGACAGCAGAAATCAGCCCAAAATTTGGACTAAGACCTCTGCCTAATTCCTGTTTTGAGTTTCATCTGGTTCCTTCTAATCAGCTCAGTCTCATTTTCTCTATGCACCTGGTTATTGTTGATCCATGTTATCCCTTTTAAACTTTTCTTTCCTCTTTATTATAACCATTAGGTCCAAACCTACTCATTGTAACTCTAATCCTAGACTTCCAAACAGCAGCCACTACTCTCAGTCTTCCTGGCTCCTGTGTATGCTATCTATTACCAGAGCCCTATGAAGAAAATCTCTGGACAATTCTGGTTTCATTGAGCAAGGCCGTATGGAATCATAGCCCATAGCACTTCTACTTGCACCTTCATAGGTACTTAATCCTAAACAAATCAACATGTGATTTTGATGGTGTCCTCCTCTTCTAGTAACATAATTAACTATTACATACTATTGAGCTAATGGTACATAATACCAAATTTAAATTCTACAATTTTTGAAGGGTAGTGGATAAAATGCTGACAATTGGGAAGAACTAATAAAGATCTAAATGTAATCCAGCTAATTTTAGACTCTGTTTCCCATCTCATGTATGAACAACACTCTTTGCCTGATCTTCTCACACTCTACTGAATGCTACTCCATTTATAGCAGGATATCTGGTCCTCTGGTCCTATTTGCTTCAGATTAATCCTTCACACATTTTAGAAATAGTATTATAAGACTTGTGTGTACATGGAGGCCCTATTCCTATGTGTTATTGTTATAGTTTGGATCTGGAAAGGCTCTCAAAGTTTGACAGGTTTAAGCCTTGGTCTGAAGGTGGTGTTGCTAATGGGAGTTCATAGTAACTTTGGATGTGGGGCCTTGTTGGAGGAAGTAGATCACTGGAGCATTTGAAGGGGATATTTTGTCCCTGGACCCTTCCTTTCGCTCACTGCTTCCTGACCACCAGGATGTGAGCAGCTTTCCTCTGCCACATGATTCTGCCATGATGTTCTGCCTCACTATAGCCCCAAGAACCATTGGTTATAGCAGCCATGTACTGAAACCTCTGAAATCATTAACTAAAATAAATCCTTTGATTTTGATTTTCTCCAGTCTTGTTTAAAAGCAAGAAGGTAATGGAATTAATATGAGAAAATGAAGAAATAGAAACAAAGTCTTTGTAAATAGAGAGGGGTTGAGGGGTTTAAAGGAGGGCAGGGGAATGGGGAAAAAATAAGAACCAAGATATATTACATAAAGGTACAAATTTCCAATGAGGACTGTCCTTATATTGTATACCTAAAATGTACAAATAAAATTAAAAACAAACAAAAAAGAAATGCTCCACAATCCAAAACTTTTTGATACATTTCAGATTTCAGATAAGGAATGATTAGTCAATTAATTTGCAAATATTCCAAAAATCTGAAAAATACCAAAATCTGAAGCATTTTTGGTGCCAAGCATTTCAGATAAGAAATACTCAACCTGTATTGAAAAAAAGCAATAAAAAACTAACAGAATCACCAAAGCTAGAAATTTTGCCATATGTGGCCTTCAAACTGAAGCTACCCTTGACTACTTAAAGCACTATACTTGCTACTTGTTTATGTGAGTAATGAAGGCAGTGTTCCCAATGAACATTAACTCTTGCAATGTTATTAATGATACCAAATCTGCCCTAGATGGAGGACATACAGATTAGTGTCAGTTTACTGGCAAGAGCAGCGATAGATAACTACATGTCTCTAGGCGTTTTTATTAGAATGCCTTGCTTATCAGTGAAATAGTGTGGAAGATACTATGCATTTATTTGAGGAAAAGCTATTTGGCTCTCTAAATTCAATCTTTATGGCCTACATGAGATTTTTTAATCTGGGTTGAATCATTGTATTTGCTGATTCTGAAGCATCGCTTAGGGATTATTAAGCATGCTCATTTTAGTCACATGGTCATCATGCTGGTCTGTTACATTCTATCTGGAATCTCCAACGCAGGCATTCCCCTGTCAGATGATCATTATGATAACACAATGGAAAGATCAAGAGGATATCACAGTACAATTGAGTAAGGAGACAACTGTACATTCACAAATGGGGAAGGTTGGGACCTCTAATCCTCTCAAAATAGGGGAAAGTTTTGCCATAGATAGGTCGATCAATAAACAAGTGAACAACAATCAGGTCATATATACCAATAAGCTCAGACCCACATCTGCAGAAATCAGTCCAGGAGGCCAAACTGCAGCATCTGCAGTATGGGCCTAGCAAGTTCTGGGCTTGTTCAAAGATGGACAGCTTCTGTCACCCTGATTTGCTTCCAGCACAGAACCAACCAGAGAAAGACATACTTCCTCCCCAGCCATCACATAAGATGCACCACTTCTGGTTAGTGTGCCTCCATTCATTTATGGCAACAACTTGCTGTCTACATGTATTTGAAGCCTTTCTTTTTTTCAAGCCATAAAGCTTCCCTTCATCCCTTTCTAGCTTTGACTGTCTGCCAAACTTCTCAAGGGATGGTGGCCAACTATTTTGCTATAACAATCTCTGAATAAACAGATTGTGTTTGTTCTCAGTTGCATGGCCCTTACTTATTTTCATACTTCTTAGCAATAAAGAATAAAGGTCAATCTCACTAATTAAGAATTATGTACATATGGGTGTGAGGGAGAAGGAAATTCTCAGCAAAGGAGGGAAGAAAAGGTTTGTTTGATTTAGTACAAGAGTGAAATGAATATTTTCAGAGTTGCATTAGTTTAACTTTCAAGTAAGAATCTTTTCCTGGTGCATTGGCTTAAAAATGACAGGCAACTAATAAACAATTGTTGGATAATTGAGGAGGTGGAAGTTTGTTCATTTCCCCTCCTATCTCCCACAGAAAATCCCCAAGAGCTCCTGCTGTCTGAGGGACATGATGGAACTGGCCATCTGGCCCTGGGGAAAAGCCATGATTAGTAGAAGTTTGTTTAGTGTTTGTTCTTCCAAATTTTCCTTTTGTGCTAAGGTTAGAATGTATTGCTTCAGGAAGTGTTGTTTTGAAAAAGTTACTATTTCACATTAGAGTCCTTTTATTCAAGAGTTACCTTGTATGTTTTCAAGGGAAGAAGTGATTGAGAGAATTTTACTTCCAGGCACTTATACAAATTCTACTTTCAAATTGTTAAAGTCCGTATATTGAAGTTTTATAGGTTGCACAATTTATTTCTATAGTAAATGATTATAGAACTTAAAGTAAATTTTGATAAAGTAAGCAAAGATAAAACTGAGGTGTAAGTTATGACTTTACATCAGAATGTGTGCAGAGGGATGCAGTCCATCTGGCTGTACATTTACTCCAGGTCATGGGCTCCAGGCAGGTATGCTGTGCACAGACTCAGCTTGGACTTTCTCTATATCCAATGGATTTTTTCCTCCAACCCTCCCCAGTGTTCTTCTTGTGACAGTTTTCTTACCAACTTTAAAATTTTGATCTATAACAGACTATAGTGTACAAAAATAAGTAGCAATCACTTTGAGAGCCTTCCTAGCTTTGGTCCTTTCCTTCTGTGGCTTGTTTTCATGATCCATGTTTCCTATCACTTGTCCTGATTGAAATTTTCTACTTATTTTTGATGATCTGATTAATCTTTACCTCCACAGTAGGGTGTAAACTCCATTTACTTTTGTTTATCATTTAGTGCCATCTTGGCACATAGCTGTGGTCCAATAAATCATTACTGAATCAACGGAACAAAAGTATTGCAGTCATCTAATTACTTAGCTCTTTTCATATCTCTTTCTTCATTAGGGAATGTGATTCCTCACAATCTAGGCTTGAGAACCTAATACAGACTGGAAGGCTAATAAATTCCTACTGTTGAAATGAACTGGTTGTGTCTGTTTTGTATCATTATACCATCCCAGGGGAGAACATGAACCAACAAAGCACCAAAGTGCCTGACTGAGGACAGGCGAAGGAGAATTCACAAGGAAAGATGTGGCTGCATCCAAGCAGTCACATTTCTTGCAGAATGTGATTGATTAAATGAAGGGCAAATTCACCACTTGTATCACTGGACTTAATGTCCTTTTGGTTTTTAAGTCTGTTAAATAACAGTTAGTTGGCTAAGGAACTGGGAACTTTTCATTATAGTATAGTGACTTAACCTGATATCTTCCTTCTGTTTTGTAGCTAAAAATGGACAAACTCATTTTACTCTCTAGATATCAATTTCCTCACCTTAAATGAAGATTTTGCCAAAACTTAAAAAATTTCTAACCCTGAAATTCTCTCTGCTTTGTAAAACAAGACAGAGTGAAACATTTGAATTTTCACTTATTTTAGCCACATTGTTTCAGATTCCAAAAAAGGTAGGGCTTGTCTAAGGGAAGCTAGACTATTGATGATTTAAAATATGGCCAAGAAAATTGAGATGCAGTAAAATTCTTTATATACAGTTATATGTTGCTTAATGATGGAGCACATCCTGAGAATTATGCTAGACAATTTTGTCATTGTGGGAACATTACATAGAGTACTTACCTAAACTAAGACAGCTACCATGTTTCTAGGCAGTGTAACCTTGTGGGACCACTGTAGCACATAAGCTCTGGTCTTGACTGAAATATTATGTGGTACATAACTGTGTTTTCATACCCAGACTGGCTTCCTAAGATAACTCACTACAGTGATTTCTTACTCATAAACACATTTGTCAATTAACAGTACATTGCCCTAATTCTCTGCTTCCATATATATGATGTATATTGTGTATGCATTATGAATTATTTTCTCTAATCCCTCAGGGAGGCACGGTGGTGTATTGTATGGGTCTGTTATCTCTAAATCCCTGTTTCTTCCACTAATGAAAGCTGATAATAATATCTATATTTGGGTGTAGTTTTTGTAAGGATTACATGCATTAATCCTGAGCAGGGGTGTGCAGGATAGAACTCCTATAGTGCTTCTGGTACTGTGTAGTGCATGGTAAGTGCTCAGTGAACATGGCTCCTCAGCTTCCACTGGCATGGAAGTTCTTTCTTCTCCTTTGTAAAAGCCACACCCTATCAACAGCAATTTTCAGAGCTCAATCCAGGCTTATGGTTAGAATATAAGACTGCTCAATAGCAAGAGGAACATAGAATTGAAGAATAATTTCTTTGGGTGAGGAGAATTAGAAAGCAGATTAAGCCAATACAATGTAAATGTCATGGCAAACACAGAAGAGGGGAGACTTCACGTGCAGGGTGAAATATACAAGTGGGTGTGCTCTCAGGATCAACAGCAAAACTATTATCCCATTAAAATCCTTCTCCTCTGGCTCCTCTCTGCAAGGTGGCAGAGTTGTAAAAATGTTGTGCATTATTTCCTGGTAAATCACAATGGAAATGCTGTGAAATTGTGCATGAGAACCGAAAGGATTCATCATGGTTTATTCCATTACAGTAAACATCAAGACAGTCATAATGGTAGGCCATTTGTTATGCACCATTGTCAACCTTTTTATATATTGGACAGAGTCCCCACAGGCTTGCTAGTTGTATGTAGCCCATATATCCCTTATACAATAATGTTTAACTGTATTGGAAATAGTGGAATCTTTTGGTGATTACATAATTGATCTGCTTCTTAAAACTCTTCTAAGACAATATCAGAAGAACAGCAAAAGGCTTCCGGAGTTTTCTTTTTTGGAAGAGGTAAAAGTCTGCAAATACTCATTGTTTGTACATAATCGATAAGGCTTCATTCTGCTCATGTCTGACAGCACCAGTACAGGTCCTTCAATTTAAGAAGCCAAACAAAACGTAAGTTGGGAGTTGGACATACAAATTGCCAAAATCTCAATTGAATTTTTTTGGTTAGGTTTTATTTTATTTTGCTTTAACTGGTCTTAAATCAAATTTATTTATTAGATAACTCTTAGAAAACAAGTCTAGGAAGGAATAGATAAGGAGCAATAGCACATTTTGGCACCGATATGAAATGAATATAGGCTTTATTACATTTAAGTGACTGTCACTGCACTTCTCCCTTACTACTCCGACCCCTCTCTTAATTTCCTTTGGTTTCATCCTCCTCTCTCTCTCATGTTAACCACTTTTTCCTATGTCCAAGTTTGAGGTGCACTTCCTGCTTGTCCAAGGAATAGCTGTGTCATAAAATACAACAGTCTTCAGGTTAAAAGGAGTTTCAGGAGATCATCAGCTCTAAGACCAGAATTACGGATTTAATTAGCCCTAAAAGGTCACGTAGATGATTATTGATCCTGCTAACATAAGTGGTTATGAGAAAAGGTTAATTTCTGTGGAGATCACTGAGACCTTGTTTTCAGTCATATGATAATATCAGATGGAGATTCAATACCAAATTCTCCATGCATATATGAAACTGTCTCATGGTTCCATAATCTTGAGTGTTAATTCATGGAGTGATTGATCTCATTGAAATATAAACTACAACATACTGTCTGTACTTCCCAACTCATGAGTCCTAATTGGTGGGAGCAGAGTAATGCAATGTGGAATATAACTCCAATTGAGGAGTTTCCATGTAAAAATGGAATGTATTATAGTATAGCATGGCTTAGCACTCTATACTCTGCACGTTATTTTTTCTCCAGTTAAAATTCTGTTGTAAATAATGAACAAGAGTTTACAGAGAACTTAGCTGGTGCCCTGAGCAAAGACTTTCAAAATAAGGAGTTCAGCAGTTCCTTTTGGGCTGTGAACTCTTGCAGTGTTGAATCTAAATGAGTCCAAGTAGAACGTGGCAGAACAGCTATGAATCCTTTCCATCAGGAGAACAAATGGTACTATAGTTTTAAATATCTGGTGAGTTTTTAAGCACCACAACAGAGATCTCCTTTGCTCTGCAAAAAAACCAATATCTTATTTCTGTAAACATATTAATCAGTTCCTTCAGGATAGATGCTTATCATCTGGGGTTAGGTGATAATTATCTTACCCATGAAAATAGCAAAAGATGGTTTCTTTTTTTGTTTTCAGTTTCTAAAAAAAAATCTTGTTGGTAATTTTATTGCAATTGCCTTGAATTTATAGATCAATTGGGAAAGAATTGATATCTTAATAATACTGAGCTTTCTGACAAATGAACAAAATGTGTGACTCCATTATTTAGGCTTTCTTTAATTTCTCTAATCAATATTTCATAGTTTTTCTTTTTCTTTCTTATTTTTTATTAAATTCTTTTATTGGTACATTGTAGGTATACAACACAATTACATTTCTAATTGGGAATTGTACCTTTACATAATGCATCTTGGTTCTTACTTTTTCCCCATCCCTAGCCCTCCCTTCACCCCCTCCACCCTTCCCTATTTACAAAGACTTTATTTCCATTTTTTCCATTTCTCAGCATTTTTCCTTTCCCTTCTTTCCTTTTCCCTGCCCCTCCCACTACCCCTACCCCTTTGGACCTTTTCTTCCTATTTTGCATTATTGATTATTCATTCTAATCAATGGTACATTTTGGGTATACAATATAATGACATTCATCATTGGAAATTTGCACCTTTACATAGTCTCTCTTGGTTCTTATTTTTCACCCTTGCCCAGCCCTCCCTTCAACCCCTCCATTCCTCCCTATTTACAAAGCTTTTGTTCCTATTTTTCCATTTTCTCATATTAATCCCATTCCCTTCTATCCTTTCCCCTAGCCCTCCTACTTCCTTCCCCTTTGCCCCTTTTCTTCCTATTTCACATATAAAGTTGTTCAAGGAAATCTCTGGTGATCCCTTCACCTTGGCCCAGTCCCACCAATCTGTGCTGTCTTGGGGGTCTCAGGAACTGGAGATGGGAAAGCAGCTAAGTCAGCTTGAACATTGGCATTGACCTTTGTTCATTATGGCCCTGAGTGTCATTGTCTGTGCATTTACCCTTATGTTATATGGTATTTCTTGTAGATTATGGTGGCCATGGGACTATTTTATAACTAAAGAGGAATACTGGGACACTTTCATGACAACAGACTTCTGTAATGAAGAGTTGGTGCCAAATCTTGGAATGGAAAGGGGATGATTTGTTTATGAAGAGGAGGCTGCATGGGTGGTAGAATGAGAACAGGCTTTGAAGTTGGCCAGGGCTCCCTCAGTGTTCATCTTCTTTAGAACGGGAGATGAATCATGTACCTTCTCTGAGCTGCATTTTCCTAATTTGTTAAAGAAACATGAGCCCCTTGTGGTTAGAGATAATGCAGGAAAGAAGGGGACATAGTGAGCAATCAATACATTGTAGTTATAATAATTAAGAAAGTATCTCCCTGATAAATACATAGCATTAACTCAATTGCAGGGAAAAGTTAAAATTGCATATGATTCCTATTTGAGATCATTTATGTGCTATTGATTTGATCACTTAAATGATACTTACCAATAAATGAAGACTCTCCACAACAAATAACAAGAATAATCAGATTTTATCCACATGTGTTTGAAAATATATTTCTTAGACCTGGTTAGGACAGAGATGACAAAGCATCTAGCTGACTAGCTTCAAAACCCCTCTGCTTCTATGTGCAAGTAGCTTGCCTCTCTGCCTGCAGGGCTTCATCTAAGAAAATAGGCTAATCATGGCATGTGTTTCATAAGGTTGCCCTATAATTAAGTAAAACTCATACAAGTATATAGGGATAGGAAATGCTCAATAAACGATCATTATGTAGTGTTATTAGTCTGCATTAAAGAGATTTGGAAAATAATACAAAATTAGAAGAGACTGCTCTGATAATGTAAGACAATCTTTGCATCTTGGAAACATTTCAGGAGACAATTGGTCAGTGAAAGAAGTGTCCAATTCTTAAGCTTAACCCTTTGTAATTCCACACAAACTGAAAAATGACACATGTACTTAAGACACCCCATATCCAATGTCTTTAATATGACAAATTTGGATGTTTTATCAGATCATAAAAATGAAGATTGCTTTGGCAATGATCAGATGATCTAAGAACTGATTGATTAGAAGCATAAAACCTCCACTTCAGTGAGCCAAGGCTGAAATCCAGGATGGGCTCTTTCTGCAGAGAATGGATGAACAGCAAGGCCCAAGATGGCCAATGTCTTGCTAGTGTCCTTGATTTCCGTGATTTTGCCAGAATCATCAGTACCACCTGTGTGTTTCTATCCCCCATGAGTTCAGACGATGTATTCTCATTAAAGTTAAAGATGAAAAGATGAGTTCTCACTGGAGAAAATGTTTTGTGGATATCTCCAATTAAATCTCCATGGTAAATAACTATATATTTAATATCCTCCCACTAAACCTAGTAAAGAACTACAACACCTTGGAGTGTAACAAACGTTTTATGACATGAGGGGCCCAGGAGATAAATTAGAAAGGGAGGAGGGAGCCCTGTGCAATAGATAAAAATCTCACTAACATTTTTAAATTTTAGAATGAATTGGCTCTGTTACCATGCTTTAATTATCTAGAATTTTCAGTGAATCCCTGGGAAATGTAAAGAATGCCCTGGAAAAAATATATATAGAGAGAGATTACAAATTTGTAAAGATGAACACATGGCCTTGTTTATTATTGTGAGACCTTGGCTCTGCTTTCTGCTGTCATGGGAATATGCATTTCTGATATTGACCTTTGTGTGCACCATTCTTCTACCTATCACAGGTGATTTTATTGCCCTCCATCTTCCATTAAGCTTTGTATTAGCCATTCACTAGGAAAATCCCAGCCCCTAAACTATTGCTAGGTTTCAGTCCTCTTACTTTTCATATTAGAGCCATGCATCTTAAATTTAAGTCTGTTTCTTTACCCAGCCTCTGCCTCTGCCCAGACCTTTTCTTCAATGAGCTTTCAGGACCTTCTGATGCCGAAGGGGCTAGTAAGACTGCAAAGACATTTCCATCTGTGGTGACAACCGGAATGTTTAATTGAAGATTATTATGTCAGTGATGGAAGAGATAATGAGATTTACCCTGATAACTTTGAAATTGAAGGCTATAACCTCACAAAACATATAATCGTCCTTATGGATTTAGTAAAAATTAGCTACTAATGGACACTGTATTTCTGTTTTTATTTTATCCCCCTCCTCTTCCTCCTCCTTCTTTTTCACACCTCCCGATGAAAATACCAAACATTAGTTGGAAAAATGGCATTGGTTTTTTTTTCTTTAGAGATAATGACTTTTTAATTTTCTGTAGAAAATAAAGGAGAAAGTAAGTTCGGGAAACAAAGGGCTATTTGCAACCTATTTTCAAAGTGTTTTTGTTCCCTGTTACTTGGTGGAGGAGTTTGCACACATGTATGAGAGATGCTGTATTTCTCGATTGTTGTTTTCTTCTCATTTTCACAGGACAAAAAAGGAATGATCAGTTTTAGAAAATTAAATTTTGAGTGGGCCAGTCTATACATAAGATCAAATAATCAAAGATTATACAATGATTCCACTTCATTCTAAAACTTAAAAAAATTATACATGAAAATAAATCCAGCACATGCTCTGTAAAAATTTAGCCCCTCTTCAAGAATGCTCAGTGGGCACTTACAAACACTTCCAGATGTGGATTGCTTGTGCACAAACAAAGATACATACTACATGTGCTCTTGGAGGACAAAATTAAGAACACAGAAAAAACATGTTCTGATCCTCATTTTTAAAAACCTATGCACAAATATAGTTGTCTTCATGCTTTCGGAAAAATATTATATAAGCATATAGTGTACATTATATAGTCATCCTTCTGTGTCCATGGGGCACTTTCTCCAGGACCCCTGCAGATACCAAAATCCAAAGATGTTCAAGTACTTTATAGACTGTATATTTAGGTATAGGATTTGTCTATATGCCCCTGTATACTTTAATTGTCTCTGAGTACTTATACTCTATGTAAATAGTTGTTACCTTATATTACTTAAGGAATTATAACAATAAAAATTCTGTACCTGTTCAATACAGAGATATTTTTTGTTTAAATTGGTGGATGTGGAATCTGAGACTATAGAAGTCTAACTGTGCATATTCTGTGTGCTATGTAAGGGGTTGACAGATTATGGTTCAGACCCATTACCTATTTTAATGAATATTTATTGGAACACAAACATATCCATTTATTCATGTGTTTTTTATGACTACTTTCTTTCCCTCTATAATGCCAGGGTTAACTAGTTACAGCGAGAGAGACGATATGGCTCACAACTTGAAATATTTACTATCTGGCCCATTAAGAACTGTGTGCTGACCCTGGCAATATGATGTGATATGATACGATGAACTTTAGTCAGCATAGCCATGTCATTACCATCCAGATCAAGAGACAGAATATTGCCAGTCCTCTCACATCCATTTCCTATCTATATTGATTGAATTCTTTTTAACCTCCTCCTAATACTCCATTGTTTAATATAAATTTTTGCTGTCAATAATGTTGCATTTAACATCCTTGTACTTCTTTTCTTTCACTTAGTGTATTACAGATGTAGGCTAATTTATTAGAAGCAGGATTTTGGGATCATAGGAAATGGGCATTTTAAATGACGCTTATTGCTATGTTGCATTTTAATGAGGCTGCCTGGTTTCATACTCCATGTTGGGGTGTCAGAAAGCCTTCCACACTGCAAATTAGCATGTAGCTTAATTGATGTCTTCTGGTATTTTGAAATTTTATTGCATTTTAAACTTACTTTTCATTATTTAAATAACATTTAAAGTGTTTACAATTTAATTTAATTTTTAAATTTTTATGGTTTTAATTTGGGAGAGATGCATTCTTTTAAAAAAATTGTTTATTTTAATGTAGTACAAGTAGATATTAATAAAGAAAATATAAAAGCCATTCTATGAAAAAATAGTTTTTCATTCCAAAAATTATTAGAGAATAACCATGGTAAATACACTGCATATCATGATCTTAAAATAATATATTTTCATTTGCTAATCTATCTCTCAGTTCATTTCCTGATAATATTATACCTTTTTTTGCATAAAACATTTTAAGTATTGATGAAATATCTCACAGTCTGTATAATTTTGAAAAATTTCTTCCTATTTCGCAAAACTTATTATTCTTTTTGGTCCTTATTTTCACTTTTAGTCCTCACACCAGAGAGACAATGTGATATTTAAACATGTGTGCTCAATTTATTTCACTAAAGAGTATGTTTTCATTTACCTAGAAATGTCTCCAGTTTATCCTTCTTTATGGCTGAATGGTAGTCCATTATATAGTTAACCCACATCTTTTTTATCCATTCATCAGTTCATGGGAATTTGGGTTGTTTTCAAGATGTAGCTTTTACAAACTCTGCTGCTATAAACATGTGTGTGCACATATCATTATGGTATTATTCTTTTGGGAAGATATCCAGCAGGGGAAGAGTAGTGTCAAATGGTATCTCTAATCCTAATTTTTTGAGGAATCTCCACATTGATTTTCACAATGGTTTCACCAGTCTACACTCCCACCAACAGTGGAGAAGGATTCCTTTTTCCCGAAAATCCTGCTAGCATTTGCTGTTGGTTGACTTCTTCTTTGTATATCCTTTTATTGGTACATTTTAGGTGTACAATATAAAGACATTCATCATTGGAGATATGCACCTTTACATACTCTCTTGGTCCTTATTTTTTCCCCCATCCCCTGCCCTCCCTTCAACCCCTCCCTGTTTACAAAGACTTTGTTTCCTTTTTTTCATTTTCTCATATTAATTCCACTTCCTTCTTTCCTTTCCCCTACCCCTCCCACTTCCCTTTCCCCTTTGACCCTTTTCTTCCTATTTTACATTATCTATTATAGCTTTTAGTCCTTATTTACACTCTCAGTTTTTCACACTAGAGAAACTATTCAGTATTTACACTCGTGTGTCCTATTTATTTCACTTAAGAGTATCGTCTCAATGTGCATCCATTTAGCAATAAATGTCTCTCATTTCTCATTTTTGATGGCTGAGTAGTACTTCATTTTGTAAAACAAAAACACATTTTTTTGATCCAGTCTCCAATTTATGGGCATTTGGACTGTTTCCAAGTTTTAGCTATTACAAATTGTGCTGCTATGAACATGAGTGTGCATATATCACTGTGGTATAATTCTTTTAATTCTTTGGGGAAGATACCAAGCAGAGGAATAGCTGGGTCAAATGGGACTTCCAGTCCTAGTTCTTTGAGGTATCTCCATACTTATTTCCACAGTGGTTGCAGCAGTCTACACTCCCACCAGCAGTGGAGGAGGGTTCCTCTTTCCCCACACCCCCGCCAGCATTTGTTATTGGTTGATTTCATGATAGCAGCCATTCTTTCTGGGGTGAAGTGGAATCTCAGTGT
>NW_004624732.1:22830594-22843861 GCF_000247695.1 Heterocephalus glaber | reverse complement strand
GAGTATCAGAGTGTTCCATCTCATTTCCCTTTGGGGTTGCTGTAGGTGATCTGGAAATCTGGTTTTGAGACTTATTTATGTGTTTTCTCATTTTGACTGGGGCGGGGGGCTGTTAGTGCCTGCACGGATTATCTCCTCTGAGCTGTGTGAGGTGGGACAGGGGCGTGAGCAGCGGTAGGGATGGTGACCCAAAAGCCCTTTCCTGTGGGTTGGGAGCAGCCGGAGGTATGGTGGCTGGGAAACCCCTTCCTCTGGAACAGGAGCAGTGGTATGGTGGCTCAGAAGCCCCTTACACTGGACCAGGAGCAGTGGGACGACGGCCCAGAAGCCCCTACCTCTGGGCTGGGAACAGTGGGACTCAGTACCTTGGTCTGGTGCTCTGCTTTCCTCTGAGTCTTTGTAGTGTGGAATCAGGTGGCTGCCTGTCTGCAGTGGGATGATTGGGTGTCTTCCGTGCGACTCAGGACCTCGGTAGGGTGTGCAGAGACCTGCCTGTCTGCAGCGGGCTGATTCGGCATGTTCTGTGTGACTCAGCACCTCGATAGGGCATCAAATGTCTTTTGACCATGGATTAATACAGGAGAGACCTATTTTATATGACACAGTACACATGTATATAATTAAAACAAATTGTCACAAAATATTTTTACCCTTACTACCCACAATGCATGATGAGATTTCTTTTTATATTTTATGTAAAATAAAAGCTGATTTCATGATCCACTTCTAAATTGACATTCTAATATCAATGGGGGCTCACAAGGAGTAGAAGAGAAATTCATGGACAGTGAGAAGGTAAAGGAATAATAATGGATGGATTGGTCAAGAATTTTGAAGTTACCAAGACTGTTACACTAATAATTGTAGAGAGACAATGATCCAGTGGCCAGAATCTTGCATGAATTAGGGGGAAATATCAGGAAGAGAATAGATGACTTGTGCCAGAAGAGGAATGGGTCTGATGGAATGTACATTAGAGAGGCTGAAGGCGGGGGTTTAGGTCCTAGGAAAGAAACAAAGAACATGATGTGGAAGCAACCATGAAGCCTATGGGGCATGAGTGTGAGAGAAACAGGTTCCAGTTGAGAGAGTTTCATAGGCAACAGTTGTTAGAGGCACTGTCCAGTTAGAACAAGGTGTAAGGAATGTTCAGATGAAGTGAGAAGAGAGGAAGAATTTGCTGCCTATAACTTGTGACCTGTCTTCAAAGTTGGGCCATCGAAGCAAAGTGGGAGTTTGGATTAGTTAAGGGGATGTGTCAAATGTGTAAGGTGATAGTCCTGGGGATGAGTCAGGCTCTTCAGTGTGACTGAAGTTGAAGAAGTGTCGTATAGTGGTTTCCATATGGTACTATCTGAGCAGAAGATTGAGCAGTCTTTTTAATTTTTTTGAATAATGTGTAGTATTGAGTCAGGAAGCACTTTAGAGGAGCATGTCTGATATTTTGAGCAAGAAGGGGTTGGAGGGTCCTATGAGATACCTCCTCAATCTTCTATGTACAGACTTAAAAGTTTGGTCAAATCATAGCCCACAACAAAATTATGAAGCAATATGCAGGCACTAGTTTTTATTTTTATTGGAGAAAGGGGAAGCATTTTCTATTTCTAATTTCTCAGAGGAAGTGAGGAAAATTTCAGTTTCCTAAGATTTCTGAAAAATCTCAGTAGAATCTTGCATAATGAAGCCTGCGCTTGGTTATAAATGAAGAGCAGCGAGTCCAAAGAGTGTCCTTCATAAAGGACAGAGATTAGAGCTAGAAGAGCATATAGAGAGAGTGAAGGGAGCTCCAGGGCTGTATTGGAGGCAGGGTTAGAGTAGCTCCTGTTCTGAGGGGTTTGGTTCCTTTGTTCTCCTGGCATGGTCCCATATCTGTTAGCCTGCAGACAGGACTGTTGCACAGTGGCATGGATGTGGCTTATGCAAGTGGGTGTTACCTGGAAGCATTTGCAGCCTCCCAGAGGAGGGCACCATGGCCACATGTACATAGCTGTGTCCCCAGCAAGTCTCCCTGAAGAGTGACACACTTGAGGAGACAAACCACAACATGGAATGCTCGGATTAGGAAGATTGACTGGTAGTTTTCATCAGGACATTTATTTGTCACTCATTCTTCCCCCAAGCTCACACTGTGCAACATCCACCAAAGAGAAAAAGAGTGTAAAAACCCTCCTGATGGAACTTAGACTTGAGCTGGATCTTGTCACTGGCTTAGAACAAACTGAAGGCTGCATCTATTAGAGCATTTCAATTAAAACTAAAGTAGTGTGTCTGCCCTAGCAAATAACAACAAATGCTGGCATGGGTGTGGTAAAAAAGGAACCCACCTTCATTGTTGGTGGGAATGTAAACTAGTAAAACCATTATGGAAATCAGAATGGAGATATGTCAAAGAACTGAAATTAGAAATTTCGTATGACCCAGCCGTCCCCCTTCTAGTTATCTTCCCCAAAGAGCTTAAGACACTATACTACAGCAATACATTCAAACCAATGTTTATAGCAGCACAATTAATAATAGTTAAATCCTGCAAGGAGCCTATGTATCCACCAACACATGATTGGATAAAGAATATGTGGTATCTATACACAGTGAAATACTACTGGGCTATAAAGAAGGACCAATTTGAGATATTTGTAGGAAAATGCTTGCACCTGGAAAATATACTGCTGAGTGAAATATACCAGACACACAAGCTTAAATACCATATAATATTTCTTATTTGAATAAGCCAAAGTACAAACAAATAATAATGAAGGAAAGATAGAAGGGGACAAGGGAATGGATCTCTTGTAATAGGGAAGGGGTCCAAGGGAACAAGGGGGAGGGGTGAGGAGGAGGAAAAGGGGAAATAAATAGAATAAAGATGTGCCATGTAAAGGAACTTAATGACCTCAGTGAATGTAAACATTATTTGCCATAATATGAACTAAGATTAATAATATCAACAAGAATTAAAATTGGGATAGGGGAATTAGAGGAGGAGAGAGAGGAAGGGGAGGGAGTGGAAGGGGATTTAAAAAGAACCAAGCTGTATTATGTACATATGCCCACTCTCCACGATGATCATAAAATGCATGTACTGCAAACATGTACTAATAAGATAAAAGAACTCAATAATAGGCCTAAGTAACGTTATCTATAATAAAAGGGCATGAATGAGAAAAAGAATAGAATATTCTAGAATAGAAAATATACTGAAGGGAAAATACTGTTTCCTGAAGACTTCACATGAGGGGCACTTCACACGAGTGTTCTTCTCAGGGTGTTTCCACTTGGCATCAGAAGCAAAGGAGGCTGCCATCCACGACAGCCTCTGTTGAGGATCAACTCTGATGTCACCTCTGTGGTCTAGGTGTCACAGTATCTCTTTTTTTGTCTCAGCACCCTCATCTTTAAACCAGAAGTGTTTTCATCTAGCGAGACAATTGCATGTCTCAGTGGTAGGTACAATACTTATGTTTATTATTTTGCAATATATCTTCCATGAAGGTTTCTGTGTCATGATGTCAGAGAATAAAATCCAAATTGTTAATATAATAAAGTCGCTTGAAATCAGACATTTCATTTTTATATTCCTCACTAATCACTGGGTGGCAATGATGTGGCCAAATAATGAATCATACTATCAGCTACATAACTATTGCATTACAGAATCCATTACTTAAAAGCCATCTTAAAGTGGAGTAAATTGGTTGAAACTCTCAAACCAAGGAAGTAGAAGTATTCATTACAGTTGTTTTTTTTTTTGTTTTTCTTTGAAAATGATATACCTAGAACCTGCTTAAAATATAAATATGGAAGTAGGAAATGGTCCTAGAGATTTTTAAAAAATAGCTATTAAGCTGCAGTCTCCTATAGAAACAGGAAACTAATTGACACACCTTTATCTGGGTATTTTTCATGTTGAGTTTTTAAATGGCTAGACTCATTTTCAGTTTTC
Organism: Heterocephalus glaber; assembly: GCF_000247695.1. The sequence goes on along the minus strand of NW_004624732.1, from coordinate 22,839,921 downwards.
TAGGCAGAGATAGAATGCAACCTATTTTTGAAAGGAAATATTTTAGTGTAATAGAATGATTGAATGAAAGGTACTACTGATACAGTTTTAATAATTTCCTGGAGATTAGAGAGAAAAAGCCATGAATAGAAAACATGATTGTTTCTGAGTTTTAAATATGTGTGGTTATAATGAATGTTTCATTTTTAAGTAAAGCTTGTTGTAGGTTTAGAATTGTGGCATGGCAAAAAGGAAAAACAATAGCCTTACGTCTATTGTTACTTATCATCAGTAATCAGCTAATGGGTTGTAATTTCTTAAATGGTTTGGGGCCATGTCTATGTACAGTATCTGTGATGAGAATCAAGGTTTTAATGTGGAGACAAAAATAACTGTAATAGTTTGAAGCATCTGTTCTGCGGTCATTCTAGATAGCATTAACAATGGAATAGAAAATAGGGCAGAAAACAGAAAGCTTGCTTAATGTGGTTGAGTACAAGTAAAAATGTGTGCAAAATCATTAATCTAGGGTCTGGCACATAGAAGGTGCATACCAAGTGGTAGCTATTCTTATTATTCTAAAAGCATGTATTAGAGATTAGTGCTAATGACAAAAAAAGGAACAAAGATCTCACATATTCCCCTATCTCTATTTCTTTTTTAACTTATTTGAAAGTTATGTTAAACTTTAGAAAAGCAAGCACAAGAATTATACAAAGAGTGACCAAACACACTTTACCTATTCACCTAGTGCTATTTGATTTTTCTTTTTAAATACCATTCTATTTGTATCTATATCAACATGTATCAATATGATGTTTTCTCTGATCTGCTCTCCATATCTTGATTTTATCTATTGACCCCAAATAAGTTTTTATGGGATTTTTACCCACAAAGAACAGAAACCACTCAGGATTGGGACTGTATGCATTTTTTTAGTTGTCACATCTGGATTATTTGTTTCATCTTTCTTCATCTTTGATGACATGGACATTTCTGAGCTGAAAAGTCACAATTAAACACAAAAGCATCTTTCCTTTCATACTCCTGTTGTCTTATTTCTCCCAGTCTTTCATAGATAACTAACATCATGGGTTTCTTGTTTATTCTTCTTGAAAATAAATCACTACACATCAATTCATAGAAATTTTCCTCATTTGTTTACCCAATTACATTCTATATAACTGTGTGTGTAACACAGTTTAGACCATAAGCCTCTCTACATTTGGACTTTTTGGTAGTTTTCAAATCAATTGTTTGTAAGATCAAAAATGGCCAATAAACATTAAAAAACTCAATTTCATCAGTCATCATGGAAATTTAATGTTGTCATGAGAATATCTAAGATTAAAATGACTGACAATATCAAGTGTTGACAAGGATATGGCATATCAGGAACTTTTATTCCCTTCAGGTAGAGTGTAATTAAAACAATCATTTTGAAAAATGCCTACTAAAATTGTCATGAACCCTTGTGACAATATATAGCATGGCTGGGTACATTATTTGTAGATCCAATGCCAAATAAAAATACAGAATCCGTACAAAAAGCAAGAAAAAAATATGAGTAGAATTACTAAAACATAGGTTTTTTTCTTTCTTTTGCAGTCTCTCTGATAACTTGTAATAATATTGCCAGTTTGTTATCTATTGTCATTCTAAGTAAAATAAATTTTTAATTATTACCATGAATTTTACCACTGAGCTCAGTATTGTGCAATGTGAGCTGTTAGTATAAATAGTGAGTATTTAGCTCCTTTACAATATAACCTAAGTTTCACAATTTGTATCTTATATCATATATATATGCATACATTTTTTTCTACCCCAATAGTGGAAACGCTGCATAAAACAAGCTCTTGTTTCAAAAAAAAATCTGGTGTTTTATTGTTTGGGTAACTATTCTTTGATCTGTTTAGCAAGTATTTCTTATGAATATAGGCATTTTTGTACATACATGCAATGTTGTCCTCAGTTTAACATCTCTCCCCCTTGGCCATTAAGCCTATTTAACTTGCTCACTTTGAGGGCAAACCAGCTGACTACATTAAGAGCCTTCTCACTCCATAGTTTGATTGTGGAGATTTTCCCTTTCTAAAGATGTGAAGGTTTCCTCTGCATAAAAATTTTCAGTAGGACTCTGACCTAACAGTGAGTGAAATCAGAAAATAGAGCAGAACCAAGAATTAAACATGAAGAAATGAATCAGAGATGGAAATTAGGATGAATTGTTGGAGGCAGCTAATCTGTGCTGACCTGAGCCAGAGAATTCAGGTAGACAAGAAAGTACTGTGGGTCAGAGGAAGTGGGGAATAAGCTCAGTAAGAATCTAGATTCACAAGAGAAGACAAGCGTGACTTCCATGTGTCTGGTGCAGGGGCTGTGTTCCAAGTCTACTGTATTTTTGGTTCATTCATGCTTTGAATTAGTTAGAGGGAACCTCCAACAGCTAAATTTTGGTGAACTTTAGAGTGAGTAGAAAGTAGCAACACAGAATAGTTTAATTATTCTTTTTTTAGACTTTTATTCATTTTCATCTTAGCTCAATAAATAATCACTGATGTCCAATGCTTATTGGATATCAGGGATTATACCAGATGACATGGCCTAAATGCATATTCTCCCCAACCTCTGCCTTTCAGAGTCTCCTGGTCTCAGTCCTCATTCTGTTGAGATGCAAATAGTCACAGGCTGCGCCAATAGTGTGGTGGGTGAGGAACAGGGTGGGATTGGGACTCCCAAGGAGGTCCAGAGATTTCCAGAGGAGGTAGTGACTACATGAGCTAAGTCTGAATAAAAGAATGAAGGAAAACCAGAAGAGAGATGGTGTGGTTTCAGACAGAGAGCGCATCCTCTAGCTGGCAAACACAGCCCAGAAGGAAACCACAGGACACATATGGGTAGAGCTGTAGACACTGGCTACTAGATGGGAGGTTGAGGGAGTTTGCAAAGTTTCTTTTCTATTTCTGTGATTAAGTTTTTTTGTCATTAACTCAACTATTTGTACTTTGTTTCTAGTTATTGACAATTATAAACAGCAGTAATAATAATATTAATAATAACATACAGACAATCCTCAAATTACTATGGGAATTGTGTCCCAATAAGCACATTCTACATTACACATATTACAGGTAAAACATGCACTTATTACACTTAACCTACTGAATATCACAGCTCCATTGCTCCTTGCTCATGTAGACAAAAATAAGTGCCAGTCAGTAGATTAGAAACAATTACATACCAAACAAAGAAAATGCAATATTCACAGAAATTAACACTTAGGAAACTCAATAGCAAATATATCCTATTATTCTAGTATAATGTGTTACAGACATGTTTTTGTAGGTTTCATATTTACCTTCACCTAAAACTTGGGATTGGAAGATCTATATCTATATATCTATATCTATATCTATCTGTCTATATATCTATATCTTTAGATCTCTATATATCTATATATCTTTTTCACCCCTTTTTATAAGTATATGTTTTATTAGTATATTAGTATATGTTTGTGATACGTAATAAATGCATTCATCACAGGGGGATTGGTACATATATTTATCACATCTTGATCCATTTCACTTCCCCTTCACCTCCTCTCTCTCCCATTACCCCTATTCCTAGTCTTCTTCCAGTCCTTTTAAAGAGCCAATTTCAATTCATTCATATTTGTATTGTTTTCTTTTTTGTCTCAGTTTCATTAATTTCCACTCTGATCTTTGTAATTTCTTTCTTTTTCTGAAATCTGTTAGTTTCAGATTTTTATTGTTGTCTTCCTAGGAACTTGAGGTGCATCATTTGGTGTTATGGCTTGTGTCTAACAGTCCCCCCAAAGCCTCATGCAGTCATAGGTGGAGCTTTTTTAGAGGTGGTTGAATCTAGACTGTGTGATGGTGGGATTAAGAATATGTGATTACTAAATCAGTCCACTGACTGGTTTGGCATAGTTCTGGATGTGAATGGTAAGGGTGGAAGGCAGGTAGCCTAGATAGAATATAAAAGAGACAGAAAAAAAGCTGGTATTGTCACTTTCTTGCTTTGCTTACCTTCTGCCCACCTTTAACAATTTCTCCTTAGATGCCTGTCTGCTGTGCCATCCTGCCTTGGAGCCATTTGATTATAGACTGGAACTATACTACAAACCTCTACAAACTGTGAGCCAATAAACATTTCCTCTTTTGGGTGTTGGGTATTTTGTCTTGGCATCAAGAAAATGTGACTAAGACACTAGGTTATTTATTTGGGATCATTCTATTCTTTTTATATATGCATTCACAAGAGCTATACACTTCACTCAGAATTGCTTTCATTGTATTCCATAGCTTTTGGCATGTTGTGCTGTATTGTTATTTGATTGTAAGAAAATTTTTATTTCTTCCCTGATTTCTTTTGAGATCCACTAATTATTCAATAATCTTCATGTGTTTGCTTTTGTGGCTTCTTTTGCTCTTGATTTCTACCTTCATTCCTCTATGATTTGATACTATTTAGTGGGTAATTTTAATCCTTTTGTATTTATTTAAGCATGCTATGTGGCCTAAGAAATTGTCTATTTTGGGAATGGTGCCACTGAGAAAAATCTATATTTTGTTGTTGTTAGATGAAACACTCTAGATATCTGTTAAGTCCATTTGTTCAATAGTGTGGGTTAACTCTGATGTTTCTTTGTTAAATTTTTTGTCTGGTTGACATATCTAATTGTGAAAGTGAAATATTAAAGTCTCCTACTATGAGGGTATTGGTGTCTATTATCCTTTTAAGTCCAGTAGTTTTTGTTTTATGATGTTGGGTACACATATTCAGTGCATAGATATTTATAATTGTTACCTCCTTGTCGAACTGTTTCCTTTATCAGTTTTTAGTGTCCATTTTTGTCTCTTCTGATCAGTTTTGGTTTGTAGTCTGCTGTGTCTGAAAATAAAATAACTGCTCCTGCTTGTTTTGGGGCTCTGATTGAATGGAATATCATTCTCTATCTTTCACTTTCAGACTGTGTCCTACTTTTTGGATGAGGTGAGTCTCCTGTAGTTAATATATGGATGCATTTGTAAAAAACCCAATTTATAGTCTGTGTCTTTAGATTGGGGAGTTGAGACCATTTACATTGAGATTTGCTATTGTAAAATGTTTATTGAACATTGTTATTGCTTTATTTTTGCTGAGCTGATTTCTTTTTCTTCCATTAAGTTTATTGGTACATTCCAGGTATGCAATATAGATATATTCATCATTGGGAACTTGTAACTTTACATGATGTATCTTGGTTCTTATTATTTTCCCCATTCCCTTGCACTCCCTTCACCCCCTCCACACCTCCATATTTATAAAGACTTTGTTTCCATTTTTTCATTTTCTCATATTAATTCCATTCCCCTCTTTCCTTTCACCTACCCTTCCCACTTCCCCATTCCTTTTGCGCATTTCTTTCTATTTCACATTGTCTATTATACATTTGGATCCTTATTTATCCTTTCAGATTCTCACACCAGAGAAACTATTCATTATCTACACATATCTGTCCTACTTATTTCACTTAAGATTATGTCCTTAATGTGCATCCATTTAGCTATGAATGTCTCTAGTTTCTCGTTCTTTATGGGTAACTAGTACTCCATTTTATAAAAAAAAAAACCATATCTTTTTATCCAGGCTCCAGTGATGGGCACTTGGTCTATTTCCAAACTCTAGTTATTATAAACTGTGCTGCTATAAAAATGGGTGCACATATATAGCTGTGGTATGATTCTTTTAATTCTTTGGGGAAGATACCCAGTAGGGGAATAGCTGGGTCAAATGGGACCTCTAGCTTTTTGAGGCATCTCCATACTGATTTCCATAGTAGTTGCACCAGTCTGCACTCCCACCAACAATAAAAAAGAGTTCTTTCTCCCCACAGCCCCGCCAGCATTTGTTATTGGTTGATTTCTTGATAGTAGCAATTCTTTCTGGGATGACGTAGAATCTCAGTGTTGTTTTCATCTGCATCTCTCGAAAGATTAGTGATGTTGAACATTATTTCATGTTTATTGGCTGCTTTTACTTTGTTGTCTGAGAAATGTCTGTTTAATTTAGATACCCATTTTTTAATTGGATCTTTATATTTGGGGAGTCTGATTTTTTAAAATTATTTAAATATTCTAGATAGTAGACCTTTGTCTGAGGTACAGCTGCTAAAATTTTTTCTCACAGTGTAGGTTGTCTCTTAGCTCTTTTGGTGGTTTCTCCTGCTGTGCATAAGGTTTTTAATAAGATGAGATCCCAATTATTGAGTCTTTGTGCTAGTTCCTTTGCTACTGAGATTTTGTTCATAAAGTCTTTTCCTATGCCAATGTCTTCAGTTCTACCTAACATATTCCAGCAAGTTTCCATCTTAATATTTAGATCTTTGATCCACTTGGATTTTAGTTTAGTGCATGGTGAAAGATCAGGGTCTAATTTTAATCTTTGGCAAGTTGAAATCTAGTTTTTCCAACATCATTTATTAAAGAGACTATCTTTCCTCCAGTGAGGATGGTTGGTTCCTTTGTCAAAGATGAGATGGCTGAGTATGTCTGGAGTTGTTTCTGGATCTTCTAATCTATTTCACTGATCCTTGGGTCTGTTTCTTTGCCAGTGCCATGCTGTTTTTATCACAGTGGCTTTGTAGTACAGTTTCAAGTTGGGGATTGTGATACTGCCTGTCATAACTTTGTTGCCTAGAATTGCTTTTGCTATTCAGGGCTATATTTTGCTATTCTTCTTTTTCCAAATGAATTTTTGGATTGTTTTATCTAATTCTGTGAAATATACCATTGAGATTTCAATTGACATTGCATTGAATCTATATAATAATTTTGGGAGTGTGGCCATTTTCACTATATTAGTTCTTTCTACCCAGGAACAAGGGCTGTCTTTCCATTTTCTTATATCCTCTTCGATCTCTTTTTTCAGCATGCTGTAGTTTTCAATGTAGAGGTTTTTTCTTCCTTCATTAGATTGATTCCTAGATATTTCATTTTTTTGGATGATATTGTGAAAGCATTTTTCCCCTAATTTCTCTCTCAGTGAGTCTGTTATTTGTGTACAAGAAGGCTATTGATTTTTGAGTGTTAACCTTGTATCCAGCTATGCTACCAAATCTGTCAGTTAAGTTTAGAAGTCTTTTGGTGGAGTTTTTTGTGTCTTCTATGTAGAGTATCATATCATCAGCAAATAATGACAGTTTGACTTCTTCCTTTCCTGTCTTTATTCCTTTCATTTCTTTCTCTTCTCTAATTGTTGTGGCTAATGTTTCAAGAACTATATTGAATAGTAGTGGTGATAGTGGACAACCTTGTCTTGTTCCTGAATTCAGTGTGAAAGTTTTCTGTCTTTGAGCATTTAGTATGATGTTGGCTGTTGGTTTTTCATAGATAGCCTTTATCAGGTTGACAGAAATAGACCATCTATTTCAATTTTCTGTAGTGTTTTTATCATGAGTGGGTGTTGGATTTTGTCGAATGCTTTTTCTGCATCTATTGAGATGATCATATGTTTTTTGTCCTTGGCTGTTAATACAGTGTATTATATTTATTGACTTACGTATGTTGAACGACCCTTGCATCCCTGGGATAAATCTGACTTGGTTGGGTGGATGATCTTCTTGATGACCCTCTGTATTCTGTTTGCCAGTATCTTATTGAGGATATTTGCTTCTACATTCATTACGGTGATTGGCCTGTAGTTCTCTTTTTTGGTTAGGTCTTTGTTTGCTTTTGGAATCAAAGTAACACTTGCTTTCAGGAATGAACTTAGAAATATTGCTTCCTTTCAAATTCACTGAAGAGTTTAAACAGTAGTGGTAATAGTTCTTCTCTAAATGTCTTGTAGAATTCAGCAGTGAAGCCATCAGGTCCTGGGATTTTTTTATTGGTAAATTTTTAATTACATTTTCAATTTTACTGATTAGGGTATTTAGAATATTTATATATTTTTTGTTCAACTTTGGTGATTCATATGTATTTAGGAATCTGTCCATTTCTTCTGTGTTTTCCATTTTATTAAAGTACAGGTTCTTGAAGTATGTACTGATGATTCTCTGGATTTATGCTGGACCTGTTGTGACTTCTTTTTCATTCTTAATTGCATGCATTTGAACCTTTTCTTTCCCTTTTTAAACAAGGTTGGCTAAGGGTTTATTGATTTTATTTATTCCTTCAAAAAAACACTCTTTGATTCCTTGATTTTTTATATCATTCTCTTAGTCTCCATTGCATTGATTTCTGCTCTGATCTTTATAATTTCTTCCCTTGTATGAGCTTTGGGTTTGTCCTGCTCATCTTTTTCTAGGAGCTTGGCATTCATTTTAAGTTTGTTTATTTGAGCTCACTCTATTCTCCTAGTGTCAACATTCACTGCTATGAATTTCCCTCATAGAGCTTCTTTCCTTGTGCCCCATAGATTCCTGCATGTTGTATTGGCATTAGCATTTAATTGTAGAAACCGTCTAATTTCTTCTTTAATTTCCTCTGTGACCCATTGGTTGTTCGAAAGAGTGTTATTCAATTTCCATGTGTTTGTGAAGTTCTTGCAGTTTCTTATGTTGTTGATCTCCAATTTGATTGCATTATAGTCTGATAGTATACAGGGGATAACTTCAATTGCTTTGCATTTACTTAAACATGTCCTATGAGCTAGCATTTGTTTATTTTGGAGAATGACCTGTGTGCAGCTGAACAGAATGTACATCCTGATTTTGTGGGGTGGAACACTCTGTAGACATCTATTAAGTCCATTTATTCAAAATCTTGGTTCAGTTCTAGTATTTTGCTGTTGATTTTTTTGTCTAGATGATCTGTCTATTTGTGACAGTGAGGTATTGAGGTCCCCTACTACAATTGTATTAATGCTTTTGAAAAAGGAGATCAAGGAGGATATAAGAAAATGGAAAGACATCCCTTATTCCTTGGTAGGAAGAACAAATATAGTGCAAATGGCCATACTTCAAAAACTACTATATACATTTAATGCAAATCCAATTGAAATTACAACAATATTCTTCACAGAACTAGAGAAAACAATCCAAAAATTCATTTGGAACCAGAAGAGACTTAGGATATGAAAAGCAATTCTAGGCAACAGAGAAATGGCTGGGAGTATTACAATCCCCAACTTGAAACTATACTACAAAGCCACTGTGATAAAAACAGCATGATACTGGCAAAAAAACAGACCTGAGGATCAGTGGAATAGATCAGAAGATGCAAAAACAACTCCAGACATACTCAGCCATCTCATCTTTGACAAAGGAGCCAACCACCCTCATTGGAGGAAAGATAGCTTATTTAATAAATGGTGTTGGAAAAACTGGATTTCAACCTGCCA
>NW_004624732.1:22810047-22820080 GCF_000247695.1 Heterocephalus glaber | reverse complement strand
TGCTGTGTAGACTTTCAATGGAGTTTTTCATCTCCTGGAAATCTATTTGCATCTGTTTTATGGATTCCATTTGTTTCTTATGTTGGGATTTCATCAAGTTCCTGAGCTCCTCTCTAGATTTATTAATCATGTCTTGCACTAGGGGCACAATTTCCCCTGTTATCTGATAAATTATTTCTGATTTCATTTTTTCCAGAACCCCTTTTGTTTCCAATTCAGTGAGTCTAGGTGGTTGAGTATCAGAGTGTTCCATCTCATTTCTCTTTGGGGTTGCTGTAGGTGATCTGGAAGTCTGGTTTTTAGACTTATTTATGTGTTTTCTCATTTCAACTGGGTGGGGGGCTGTTAGCACTTGCATGGTTACCTCCTCTGAGCTGGGAGATGTGGGACAGGGGCCGGGAGCAGCGGTAGGGATGGTGGCCCAAAAGCCCTTTCCTGTTGGCTGGGAGCAGCGGGAGGGATGGTGGCTGAGAAGCCCCTTCCTCTGGTCCAGGAGCAGTGGGACAGAAGGTGGCCCAAAAGCTCTTTCCTCTGGGCTGGGAGCAGCGGGAGTGATGGTGACCGGGGAGCCCCTTCCTCTGGACCAGGAGCAGTGGAATGGCAGCTCAGAAGCCCCTACCTCTGGACTGGGAGCAGTGGGAGGGATGGTGGCCCAGAAGCTCCTTCCTCTGGGCCAGGAGCAGTGGGACAGAAGGTGGCCCAAAAGGTCTTTCCTCTGGGCTGGTAGCAGCGGGAGGGATGGTGACCGGGAAGCCCCTTCCTCTGGACCAGGAGCAGTGGGATGGCAGCTCAGAAGCCCCTACCTCTGGGCCAGGAGCAGCTGGACTCAGTACCCTGGTCTGGTGGTCTGGTGTCCTCTGCATCTTTGTAGCGTGGAACCAGGTGGCTGCCTGTCTGCAGCTGGGTGATTCCGCATCTTCCGCATGACTTGGGACCTCGGTAGGGCATGCACAGACCTTCCTGTCTGCAGCGGGGTGATTCAGCATCTTCTGTGTGACTTGGGACCTCTGTAGGGCATGCACAGATCTGCCTGTCTGCAGTGGGCTGATTTGGCGTGTTCTGTGTGACTCTGTTTCTAAGACTCTTGCCAAATCCAAGATCAAGAATATGCAGCATATGTTTGTTTCTAAGAATTTTATGGTTTTAGCTTTTATAATTAGGCTATTCATACATTTTGACTTAATTTTTATATACAGTATGATGCAGTTGTTATGGTTTGTATCTAGATGTGCCCCCAAAGCCACATGCACTCATAGGTGGGGGGTTTTGGAGGTGGCTGGATCTAGAGTTTGTGAATATAGATTAAGGTTGTGGTTAACTAAGTTGGTTTAGCATAGTTCTGGGTGTGGATAATGGAAGCCCCACCAAGCAATAGGCTTTCTGCCTAATTGGAATGCAAAGGGACAAAAAAGAAGGCAGGCTCAATGTTGCTGCTTTCTCCCTGCCTTGCCATGGACTATTTCTCCTCTGCTATGTTGCCCTGCTTTGGAGCCAGCTACTTATGCACTGAACCCTGTGCAAACTATGAGTTAAAATATGCTTTCCTTCTTTTACCTTGTGGGTGTCAAGTATTTTGTCCCAGCAACTAGTAGTAATAAAGACTGTACTGATCCAATTTTATTCTTTTACATGGGATAATTCAGTGTCCCAGAATCATTTATAGAAGAGTCCATTCTTTCCTATTCTTTGTATTTGGCACACTTTTCAAAAATCAGTTGGCCATAAATTTATGATTTTATTGCAAACTCTGAATTGTGTTTCATTGATTTATATGCCTGTTTGCTTTTATTGTTACAGATTTATACCAAGTTTGAATTTGGAAATTGTGATTTTCCACAACTTTGTTCTTTTTCAAGATTGTTTTGTGTATTTGGAGCCCCTTGTGATGCCATATTAATTGGAAAACTGACTTTTCTATTTCTGCAAAAAAGATGTTGATATTTTGGTAAGGATTAAATGTGTAGTAACAACTTCCTAATAATACTAAGTATTTCCACACATAAATACAAACATCTTTGTCTTTATTGAACATTAGTTATGAAACTTGAGGTCTTGGGAGAAACTTTAATGCCCATACATGGATTAATGAATATAGAAAATGTGTCATGTATATAAACTGGAATACTAATGAAATTCTGTCATTTGCAATGATGTTGAATGAACTTGGAAGACATTATATTGAGTAAAATAAGGCAGGCACAAAAAGGCAAATACTGTATTATCTCACTCACCTGTGGAATCTAAAAGCTTGGTTCCACAGAAGTTGAGAATAGAATAATGGTTATCAGAAGCTGAGGAGAACAGTAAAGAGGTGTGGATGAGAGAGGTTGGTTATGGGAATAACAATATAAATAGAAGGAATAAGTTTCAGTAGACTGTTGTGCAGGAGGGTGACTATGGCTAAATACGATACATCATTGAATATTTCAGGTATCAAGGAGAAGAGCATTTTGCTTTCCTTTGATGTCTTTTGCAATGTTTTGTAGTTTTCACTGCATAAGTCTTTCACATCTTTGGTTAAATTTATTCTTAGATTTTTAAATTATTTTCAGTACTATTGTAAATGAAATTGTTTTCTTATTTCCTTTTCAGATTTTACTGAAGGTTTGTAGGCACACAACTGATTTTTCAACTGGAGCTTCCTTTTTGCTTCAATTCACATTTATAGAGATTTAAAATAGATGGCTTGAATGCAAAATTCTTGATCTAAATATTTTCTCAGATCCTTGAAATAATTATTCTATTGTATTTCTATATTTAATTCTATTAAGAGTATTATACCAATTTAATTATATTTTCTTTGTAAATAATATATTATTTTTCTTTCTAGAAGTTCTGAATGCACTGTTTTTCTTTGAGGTTCATCGTGATATATATGCTTGCGTCTTTCACTTCTTCCTCTTCCTCCTCTTTTCCTTCTCTTTCTCCTCCTCTTTTTTCTTCTCCTCCTCTTCCTCTTTCTCTTCATTTTTCTTCTCCTTTTATCTTTATCCATGGTACTGGGGATTGAGTCCTGGGCCTGAGTACTGAACTACATCCCCAGTCCTTTTCTAATTGTTAAATATTTTAAATTTTGAGATAGGATCTTGTTAAGTTTCCTAGACTGGGCTTAAATTTCCAGTCCTCCTGCCTCTGTCTTCCAGAGTGCTGGGATTAAAGATGTAAACTACCATACTTGGCTTGATATTTAAAAAAAAATTTTACATGCTAAGAAATTCTTCCTCTTAAGGATTTGTATATATTTCTCCTCTCTATTTTCTATTTTGGGATCTGTTATTAAAGGGTTAGTAGAATATGTGTATCTCTCCTCCCCCCGACCTCCTCTCTTTCTTCCTTTACTTTCTGTATTATCTTCTTGTAGTGTTCATTGAAGATGAGGTCAACTTTCCATCCCACTTAAAATAAAAGGACTGAATCAGGTGTGCTGGTGCACACCTGTAGTTTCAGCACTGGGGAGGCTGAAGCAAGAAGATCTTAGACCACCTGGGGCTACATAGTGAGTCTGAAGCTGGCCTGAACTATAGTGAGACGCTGTCTCAAAAAGCAAAAATCAATATTCTAGTTATGTCTAGATGTCCCCGAAGCCTCATGTGCTTATAGATGGGACTTTTGAAGGGTGATTGAATTGATGTGAAGTTAGGAGGTGAGGCCCGGCCAGAAGAGGCGAGGGGCAGTCCCTGGGCATGTGACTGGGAAGGGCACATCTCCTTTCCTGGCTTCTGCCTTCTCGCTCTGCCTCCTGCCACCATGAAATGAGCAGCTGTCCTCTGCTCTGTACCTCTGTTTTGCTGTCCTGCCTTAGCCCAGACTGATCATGGACAGTGACTGTGAGGCAGAGCCAAGCTCTCCCTTAACTTGTGGGTGTCAGGTATTCTATCTTAGCAATGAGAAAGTGACTGGGATAAACAAAAATCAACCAACCAAACAAGAAATAACTTACAAGGTCTTTTTGACACATTTAAAGGCTATACAGAATAATAAAATAATTTTATACACATAAGACAGCTAAAAGGAAAATAAAAAGCCCAGTGTAAAAAATAAAATAGTGCCAAAATTTCTGAATTCTCTGGTGCTCCCTTCCTCAGGCAGCATCCTTCTCTCTAAGTAGAAAGGATCCGAATTTTGCATTTGGTGTTAAGTATTACCATGAAAGTCTTATATACATGGCATGGCTTCCCATTTTTAATATTATTCAGATTTTAATGTACTCTTGTGTAATTTTATAAGCAGCATTATATTTATGATATTCACCCATGATTAAAGATAACAGTTCCTGCTCATTCCTTGAAAGTGCTGCTTTGTGTTAAGATGGTTGAGCAGCCCTCCATGTATTTCCTCTTGGTGTGTGCTGGGCCTGTTTTCAGACATTTGACATTAGAGGCCTCCTTGCTGTGCACACCCTTGTCCATGTCTCTTACTAAATTGCGGATTGCCTTATATATCTAGGTGGGAATACTTTGAGGGTTAGATACATTCCATATTTTGCCTTCCCATTTTTAATAGGTTATTTTTGCACTTTGCAAATGATTTATTTTAGTAACAAGTTTTCAAATTAGTATGAAGATGAATATATTGATTGCTATCATTTATGTTTGCCCTTGTCATGTCTTATTAAGAAATGCTTTCCTAAGTGAAGTCATAAAATATTCTCCATTGTTTTCTACTAACTGCCTTCAAGTTTTGGGTTTTTTTTCATACTTATATCTTTGATGTACCTGTGATCTTTACTTATAGAATAATTAAGAGATCTGGTTTTATTTTAACTTCTGTATGGATAATCAAATACCCCAGTCTATTTGAAGGACCATGTGAAAATGACCAAGGCAAGAAAATAAAAGGTCCTGGGTCATTTGCATTACAATCATGAGTGGTTTAGATCTAACATTTGTAAGACTTTGCAAAAGCATCCCTCACAGATTAATTAATTCTTGTCAGAGAAGGAAGATACAAGCTGGGAAGTTGGCAGATTCTGCTCTAGGTTCTGTTGAGCATGTGACCGGTAGGAACAGGCACAGGAGCCTCTGGCTAGGGGGTCACCACTGTGCAGTAGACAGGCGAACAGTCCCTAGTACAAATATGGCAGAGAACCTATGGCAGTGAGTCTTTTTAACATTTCTCATTTCAAATTTTCTTCATTCTCCAACCTGCACCTTGGAACTTCTTATTTATTTATATTATTTAAGGTATACCTTTTTGCTTGATAGTTTTAGACATTTTGCCTTGTATGATGCCATTTGAATGCTTTCGTGCTTGCTGCTTTATAACGGGCCCATTGAAGAGGAGAGAAACCCGTATGTCTGGGGCTTAGAGAAGAAAGATAAAAATAAGTTTGACTGTTACCTCTGCCAGTCATCTCTGGCTTTGGGAGACAGTGGCTAAGCAGAAGCTAAGTGTGGATTAATTTCTTTTCACCTGTCCAGCTGGAGGTCAAGAAGTCATTAGTGTAAAAAACTGACTTTATGGTATTCAGGATAGACAAATGAAAGGATTTTGTCTAAATAAACAAATAAAACCTAAGCTCAACCAAACCCAACCAAACAAAAAAATCCCTCAAAACAAAACAAAATAAAAAAATAACCCTTTCAAAACATAAAAAATTAAAGCATAAGTCCCCCCAAAATCACAAAAATCTATCTCATATAACTGATATATCTATCTCATCACTCAGAACCTTTAAAAAAATAATTATTTAATTTTTGGACTAATAAGTAAAGGACTAATAAGTAAAGGACTCTGACATGGTGCTTAGCCAAAAATACTCCTTAAGCAACAATTTATATCATACCTTCATATCTTTTTCTTCAGTTATCTCCTCTATTTGGCAATACGCATACCTTTCTTTAGAAAATAAATGCTTCTTCACTCTTTAAAACCAGCACAAATGTCAAATGTCCCAAGACCTATATTCAGCTAAGAATAAAACAGGCCATAAAACAGTGTCTTGTTTACTTTTCTTGTTGCTAAGACAAAATACCAGACACCCAGAGTTATAGGAGAACAGGTTTATTGTAGCTTGCAGTTTGCAGAGGTTTTAGTTCATAGTTGCTCCAAGGCAGGGTGGCATGGCAGAGGGGCATCACAGAGCAAGCAGGCAGAAGGTAGCAAACAACAAGCAGCAACAGCCCTCTTTCTGTCTCTTACATTTTATCCAGGCTACCCAACTTTATGGTGAGTAACACTCACACTCTTAATCCTAGAGTCCCAGCATGATTCAATCCCAGCATCACATCCTTGATCCCAACATCACACAGCCTAGAGCAGTAACCTCTGGAAAGTCCCACCTATGATCACATGAGGCTTTGGGGGGACATCTAGACAGAAGTTATAAAAACGCCATCTTGCTTGTTCGTAAGAACTTGTTTAGTTCCTAAATAACTATCTAATTTATTTTCAGGGTACAGATACACAAGACTAGAATTGATATAAAATGACCTTGAATGCCTGGCATAACCAGAAGCCTCCAACTAGAAGAGGAACTTGAGGAAGGGGACAAGACCTTGCAGAAATAGATTACAATTGAGTGTTGCTGTGTGGGCCAGTGAGCCTCATGCAGATGATTCAACTAGGGCTCCTGGTTACAATCAGTTGCCCTCTAAGACTCCTTTTCAGGGGTCAGTTAAATCACCTTGCTACCCCATTGATTGGAGAGACACAATTGAACTGGCTGCCTCTCTCCTTGTTATCAGCCCTGAATAAAGCTCTTTGTTTTTGAAAACAAAAAACAAAAAACAACCCAAACCTCAGTCTTGGCTTCTATACACACAGGGGAGAAAGTCCTTGCTGTTATCAAGAGATTTTCTCCGACTCTAGGCACATTATACCAGATTGATGTCTTTGTGTGTCATTCTTTCTACTGGTCTGTGCACTATTAGACTTCAATGTATTCTCTTCATCTCTACGCCTTCTCTTCTCCGTTCTTTGTACACACACCACACACTGACACACATACTATCTCACACCCCCACACACAACATGATCTCTATTTCTCCCTACTTATTGTTGAATTGAACTGACATAAAAGTATTAACTGATAACCAGAAAAGAAGCAGTAATGAAAACTGTCAACTCTGGGGTCAGAGTAGATTGTTTCAAATCCTGCTTTGGCCATTTATTGCCAGGATCACTTTACAAGTGTTAATACCTGCATCTTAGTTTTCTGTTTGATGAAATAAGAATTAAAACTAGGTTTATGTTGGGATTAGCCAAAAGAGCCCCTTTAAATTGAAATATCACACAATTGAACATAGATTTAGGGCTACTTTCCTTATTTTCACAAAAGGCTTTCTCATTTTTATTCTTATTTTTATTCATTCTTATTTTTATTTTAAAAGGGGACTATTGATGGAGGTTCCTTCTATCAGCCAAAGATCAAGTTGCAAATCCTCCTTACTCAGGAGTCAGCAGCTGGATCTCTGCCTAGCGAAGAATGGCTGGATATCTCAGCACTGGACTCTAGGGATCAGAAGCACCAGAGCCGCTGGAGAGGTCAGGAGAAAGGCAGTATCTCTAACATCTTGAATTAAAAATGTGCACCTTGGGAAGATTCCCCAGGAGGCTCAAATACCCATTCAAGTTTGAGAAGAGCTGAGACAGAACAGGGGCTGAACCCTGATTTGAATAATTCTAGGAAATTTATTGTAATGTCTATGCTAATGAAAGGCATGGATGGGGAAATGTGGATCAGTTGATGAAATGAGAGATGGGCTGTAGCAACTCTGATTGATTCTGTTTCCCTGTGGCATCTTATTTCATGAGTGTGCCAGCCTACAGCGTCTGGAATCTGTGTGGTAGCCACCATCCTCAGAGAAACCAGCCTGAATCCCCTTTCTGATCTGGAAACAGAAGCTTGGTTTCATTTCTCTGTTCCTGGTTCTTTCTTGTGCTCATGTTAACAGAATGGAAAGGCTCGGGTCTCCCTAGAGATGCAGGGAGCTGAAACAATACTTTTCCTTTTATGATGCTTTGTTAAAAAAGAAGCTTTCCCAAACAAGGCTTTAATATAATATATATTGATATAAAGTGTTTGATGTCCCAAAGAAAACATATTATTGCAACCTTCACTGACATTTCTAGTCAAGTATATTGACCTGGTAGGCTACCTTTTGTTTTTTTCTTAGGCATCTGTATGTTTGATATTTGAAGGTGTTCTCAGGTCAATTTGACGTCTATACTCTGAAAATAATCATTTATGGCCAACTCTGGGGTTTCCTTGGCAGCAGATGAATGCAGGCTTGCAGGACCATCAGGGTGGGGCCTTTTGTTCTATCTAGTATGATAACTGAACAAACTTCACTTCTGAGAGTTGGGCAGCTGCATAGGAAGCACTTTTCATTAGGAAAAATAGCTTTTATATTTTCTGTTCTTTTATATATTTGTTCAGCAAACATTTCAAAAACACAATACAATGTGATCTTGGAAGAGAGAGAGAGAGAGAGAGAGAGAGAGAGAGAGTTTGTGCCTTTAAGAAGTCAAGAATTTAGGAGAGAGACAAGCAGTGTGCAGTCAATTGTAAATAAAATATGACACAATTGATGGAATCTAAATACAATGAGATCAGATCAACCTACATAGAAAGCATAATCTTTGTCCTAGGGAGATGAAAGGAGAATGTCTGAGTGGGTTTGGAGTCACAGCTCTAGTAACTAATTTTCGGAAGAGACCTCACATGCACCAAGGTGGGGAGAGGGACCTGCCACAGAAAGAAGAGAGTCTGCATAGGCCACAAGTATGAACAGTTTTATTTAGTAAACTAAAAGCATTTCAGCATGTTTATGGCATATAGCAGAGGCTTTTGAATTTTTTAAGAAATTCAGTTGTGTCAAGAAGTAAGCAATGCACTTTACATTGTGATCCACTACCTTCCAGGTACACACACAAATAAAACTGCCACAAATGACAAAAGCTTCACAAAAAACTCAACCCTTGCTACTTACAGTATGTTTTAATATTTTCTTTTTAATTAATTAATTCATTCATTCAGTAAATACTTATTGCTCAACTAACAAATGATAGTTCCTGGATAAGAGTAAAGGTAGAGAATGAGTTTAGATTTTCCTACTCTACTTCCTCCAGGGGCTTCTCAGAGGAGAATGATTGTTAGTGTCATATATTTGAGGCAACATGGAGCTATGACATAGTTATCTTACTGTATACACTGTATATAATAGAGAGAGACAGAGAGAGACACACAGAAAAAGAGAGAGACAGAGAGACACAGAGAGACGGAGAGAGAGAGGCAGAGAGAGAGAGAGACAGAGACAGAGACAGAGAGACAAAGAAAGAGAGGAAATTTGGGAAAAGGGATAAACACAGCCCTTGAAATTTCCTCTTCATATTTGTCCTTTGACGTGAAATAGCACTGTACTAGTCCCTCTCCAGACCTTCCCCCAGAGTGTGGTCTACCAATGGCACCATTGCTTTTTAAATTACTACTTACTTAATTTTGGAGGTGCCTTTTCACATTGGGAAATTATTACTCTTAGTAGAGAATTTAGTTGCCATGGCAATAAAGAGTGGATGAAGCACAATTTATCCTTTATCTAAAATTTAACTCTCATCAGTCAAATATCAGTGATGTTCTTGGCTTTTTTCTTTTTCTTGTTTGCAAACCGCAAAACTTTCTATGGGTGTTTCTATTTCTCCCTGTTTTGTGTGTCTATTTAAAATATTGTTTTTTCCTAATACTTTTGAAACAATTTTAGCTTATTTTTTCAAACTCATAAATGTTCTTTAAAAGTGAACTTGTATTAGAGATTTGTTACAAAAAGAAGGAATTTTCCTAATGCATATGTCCTCACTATAACCATCCCTAATTCTTGCTTCTATAAAACATTTTCAATAATTTTTGATGATTTTCTTTTAGTTCCTCCTGAGAAGAGAAAATTGGCTTTGGCTTTCTTTCTCAGCTGCTGTGCCTGGAGGCAGCAAAAGTGAGAGAGAGAGAGAGGAGAGAGAGAGATAGAGGGGGGAGAGAGAGAGAGAGAGAGGGGAGAGAGAGAGAGAAGAAGAAGGAGGAGGAGGAGGAGGAGGAGGA